>JAECWJ010000686.1:600000-950000 GCA_018150375.1 Drosophila sturtevanti
GTATTAACATTTACAGACATACACACAGACACACTTGCATACACACATTTAGTTATTTCAATTATTAACTAAAATTCGAGAAATACATAAATAAAAAGTATCTTTTGTCTAAGTCATGGCAAACTTAATGGATTTTCACAACCACCACCTGTTAGTTTAGCACGACAGCTTTTCTATGTATCCATATTATGTATGTATGTATGCACTCGTATGGCATCCTGTATGTACATATGTATGTATGTATTTATACTAATACACATGTGATGGCAAACAATAGGGCGTTAATTTATTACTTATAAAACAAAGAAGAATTAAAATTGTTATATTTATATGTACCTACATATGTACATGTAATTAAATAACATTTTGATTTGATTTAAAATCAAAAACTCAGGTATTTGCCTCTCTCTCTCTCTCTCTTAGACAAACAATTTTTACCTCAATTTTAATATGTATCTCAAAGGTATAGATACTTTATCTCAACTTTAGCAAAAATGAAGATATACTGCATACATACCTATGTATTTATAGCTTTCTTTTACGAAATTAACCAAAAAGTGTTACATATACTATATATGTATTTATATTATATGTATGTATGTGAGACAAACTCTGTCTGGCCACCTATTAACCCTTTTGGTCTTGGCCATTAAATGTATGTACATACATATATAGACTTTTGTCTAGTGCACAATTAACGTTTATTTTGTCAATCCTATCCAGGATAATACCATAATTTTTAATACATATGTATGTATATGTACATATAGAAAACTTCCTTTAAATCAAAAAATGTCTGTTCATATGTAGATAAAATGTGCCAAAAGTATCGCTTAAAGCTTATGATACTTATTTTCTTGTATTTGTACTGGCAATTTATATGCAAAATATATATGGTATTTCTATGAAAATGATTCAAAATGGATATTGATGTCCATCGTAATATATGTACATATATATATAAATATATATGTGTATATATGAATATACACACATTATAAGATTATTTTATTAAATATATCTAAGACAAAGATGATAAATATTTATATAAGAACTTTGAAATATGTACATATATGTATATTTAAAAATTATATATATATATAAATAGTTTGGTCTTTGTTTTTCTCTCTGACATTTTGAAACTTTTGTTTTTCACGAAATTCCAGAAGAATAAACTCCCACTACAGTCATTAACTTAGTGTTCCAATTATCAAGGGGCTAATTAACTAACTAGCAACCAGAATAAGAGTGAGTGTGTGTGTGTATGTGTGTATGTAGGGGAGAAGGTAGGATGCGAAAATTACAAAAATAAACGATTGCTTTTATTTATACACATTTGCACTTACACATCCTACATGTACATACATTCATACATACACACACATACACATACATGTTTATTAGTAACCATGTACTCGTAGTAACAGTAAAGTTTACTTTTCGAAAAACACACGAAGTCCAAGTCACAGACACTCGCTTTACCGTTGATGCTGTCGCTAGTGCCGTGCCAGAATAAAAAACAACAAAAAAAAAAAAATATAGGAAAAAAAGTGAAAGTCCATGGGTTTAGGACGCATGCGCCATAGTGCCATTGAGGCTGGACCAAGAGTAACCAATAAATGATAAGCACAAACAGCCGATGTGGGCAAAAGCGTTCGGCAAAATGTCATCAATGTAGATGCCACAACACGACCATAGGTAACCTACCTATAAAACTAATGGGAGGGGCACGAATTAAGCACAACGAGCACATTTTAGCACCGACAACGACAACATGGTCACGGTCAACAGCGTCAAGCAGACTTCTAAGCATTTCATTCATTAAAATGATGCCGTGTGGTGGAAGTGGAAGTTTTATGCATACGTACACACACACACACACACACACACACATACACTCAAAGAGAGACAGAGACGCGCACTCACGTACACGTACATACACATGCATTTCTCTGGAATATTACATACTTACATATACATCCACTATGTATGAATGTATGTATGTATGCATGTAGATACATTTATATGCAATAAAAATGCATTTATTTTGCTTATTCCTAATTGAATAAGTTTTGTTACATATATGACAGCAGTTTAAATGCGATTTTGAAAGGAAAAGCCATACATACATACATTATACATAATTACACACATACATTCATACATTCATCAGACATACATACATACATATATGTATATGGATAGGTAAAATGTCCAGCACCAAGTGAATCAAAAATACTTTTTCTTTAATTACACAATGAACTCATGACCTAATATGAACCAGGCAATCGCAAGACTATAAATAAAAAAATTAATCTAAAAATAAATAAGTTAAAAAATGATTATTGTTAAAGTAAACAAAATAAATAAAATAAATAAAATAAATAAAATAAATAAAATAAATAAAATAAATAAAATAAATAAAATAAATAAAATAAATAAAATAAATAAAATAAATAAAATAAATAAAATAAATAAAATAAATAAAATAAATAAAATAAATAAAATAAATAAAATAAATAAAATAAATCAAATAAATCAAATAAATCAAATAAATAAAATAAATAAAATAAATAAAATAAATAAAATAAATAAAATAAATAAAATAAATAAAATAAATAAAATAAATAAAATAAATAAAATAAATAAAATAAATAAAATAAATAAAATAAATAAAATAAATAAAATAAATAAAATAAATAAAATAAATAAAATAAATAAAATAAATAAAATAAATAAAATAAATAAAATAAATAAAATAAATAAAATAAATAAAATAAATAAAATAAATAAAATAAATAAAATAAATAAAATAAATAAAATAAATAAAATAAATAAAATAAATAAAATAAATAAAATAAATAAAATAAATAAAATAAATAAAATAAATAAAATAAATAAAATAAATAAAATAAATAAAATAAATAAAATAAATAAAATAAATAAAATAAATAAAATAAATAAAATAAATAAAATAAATAAAATAAATAAAATAAATAAAATAAATAAAATAAATAAAATAAATAAAATAAATAAAATAAATAAAATAAATAAAATAAATAAAATAAATAAAATAAATAAAATAAATAAAATAAATAAAATAAATAAAATAAATAAAATAAATAAAATAAATAAAATAAATAAAATAAATAAAATAAATAAAATAAATAAAATAAATAAAATAAATAAAATAAATAAAATAAATAAAATAAATAAAATAAATAAAATAAATAAAATAAATAAAATAAATAAAATAAATAAAATAAATAAAATAAATAAAATAAATAAAATAAATAAAATAAATAAAATAAATAAAATAAATAAAATAAATAAAATAAATAAAATAAATAAAATAAATAAAATAAATAAAATAAATAAAATAAATAAAATAAATAAAATAAATAAAATAAATAAAATAAATAAAATAAATAAAATAAATAAAATAAATAAAATAAATAAAATAAATAAAATAAATAAAATAAATAAAATAAATAAAATAAATAAAATAAATAAAATAAATAAAATAAATAAAATAAATAAAATAAATAAAATAAATAAAATAAATAAAATAAATAAAATAAATAAAATAAATAAAATAAATAAAATAAATAAAATAAATAAAATAAATAAAATAAATAAAATAAATAAAATAAATAAAATAAATAAAATAAATAAAATAAATAAAATAAATAAAATAAATAAAATAAATAAAATAAATAAAATAAATAAAATAAATAAAATAAATAAAATAAATAAAATAAATAAAATAAATAAAATAAATAAAATAAATAAAATAAATAAAATAAATAAAATAAATAAAATAAATAAAAATAAATAAAATAAATAAAATAAATAAAATAAATAAAATAAATAAAATAAATAAAATAAATAAAATAAATAAAATAAATAAAATAAATAAAATAAATAAAATAAATAAAATAAATAAAATAAATAAAATAAATAAAATAAATAAAATAAATAAAATAAATAAAATAAATAAAATAAATAAAATAAATAAAATAAATAAAATAAATAAAATAAATAAAATAAATAAAATAAATAAAATAAATAAAATAAATAAAATAAATAAAATAAATAAAATAAATAAAATAAATAAAATAAATAAAATAAATAAAATAAATAAAATAAATAAAATAAATAAAATAAATAAAATAAATAAAATAAATAAAATAAATAAAATAAATAAAATAAATAAAATAAATAAAATAAATAAAATAAATAAAATAAATAAAATAAATAAAATAAATAAAATAAATAAAATAAATGAAATAAATAAAATAAATAAAATAAATAAAATAAATAAAATAAATAAAATAAATAAAATAAATAAAATAAATAAAATAAATAAAATAAATAAAATAAATAAAATAAATAAAATAAATAAAATCAATAAAATCAATAAAATCAATAAAATAAATAAAATAAATAAAATAAATAAAATAAATAAAATAAATAAAATAAATAAAATAAATAAAATAAATAAAATAAATAAAATAAATAAAATAAATAAAATAAATAAAATAAATAAAATAAATAAAATAAATAAAATAAATAAAATAAATAAAATAAATAAAATAAATAAAATAAATAAAATAAATAAAATAAATAAAATAAATAAAATAAATAAAATAAATAAAATAAATAAAATAAATAAAATAAATAAAATAAATAAAATAAATAAAATAAATAAAATAAATAAAATAAATAAAATAAATAAAATAAATAAAATAAATAAAATAAATAAAATAAATAAAATAAATAAAATAAATAAAATAAATAAAATAAATAAAATAAATAAAATAAATAAAATAAATAAAATAAATAAAATAAATAAAATAAATAAAATAAATAAAATAAATAAAATAAATAAAATAAATAAAATAAATAAAATAAATAAAATAAATAAAATAAATAAAATAAATAAAATAAATAAAATAAATAAAATAAATAAAATAAATAAAATAAATAAAATAAATAAAATAAATAAAATAAATAAAATAAATAAAATAAATAAAATAAATAAAATAAATAAAATAAATAAAATAAATAAAATAAATAAAATAAATAAAATAAATAAAATAAATAAAATAAATAAAATAAATAAAATAAATAAAATAAATAAAATAAATAAAATAAATAAAATAAATGAAATAAATAAAATAAATAAAATAAATAAAATAAATAAAATAAATAAAATAAATAAAATAAATAAAATAAATAAAATAAATAAAATAAATAAAATAAATAAAATAAATAAAATAAATAAAATAAATAAAATCAATAAAATCAATAAAATCAATAAAATAAATAAAATAAATAAAATAAATAAAATAAATAAAATAAATAAAATAAATAAAATAAATAAAATAAATAAAATAAATAAAATAAATAAAATAAATAAAATAAATAAAATAAATAAAATAAATAAAATAAATAAAATAAATAAAATAAATAAAATAAATAAAATAAATAAAATAAATAAAATAAATAAAATAAATAAAATAAATAAAATAAATAAAATAAATAAAATAAATAAAATAAATAAAATAAATAAAATAAATAAAATAAATAAAATAAATAAAATAAATAAAATTAAATAAAATAAATAAAATAAATAAAATAAATAAAATAAATAAAATAAATAAAATAAATAAAATAAATAAAATAAATAAAATAAATAAAATAAATAAAATAAATAAAATATTAATTAATTAATTAAGTATAAACCAAATCATTAAAATATAAAATATAAATTCAAATCTTTCGAAAGAATCAGTAATCGTATGACCATATAGAAACTAACCAACATACAGCATATCAATTTGCTCTATATTATATTTTATGCATCATACAAAAAAATGATTCCTTAATTATTATTATTCTTTTACAGGTTTAGGATGTGGCGATTCAAGTCGCGTTATTGCTGAGCAGTCTGAGCACGGTTTAGATAACGGTGGAGATGACGTAAGATGGTTAACAAAGAGCACGCATGAACATCAAAATTGGCATCAGCAGAGCCAACTTCGTTCATCCAATAAGCCAACGAATCTTCGTGGTAGTGCCAAGAGACATGGTTTAGATGTGCTGCCACACAGCGAAGAGGATCATGATTCTGGCCCCGTTCCAATCCAAGAGAAACATGACGACGATGATGCTGAAAGTCAAGAAGATGCCGACAAAAGTTATGGTCAAGTGTTCACTTTGGAGCCAACTGTACCAATTAAGCCAGGTGGCAGTGCAGGAGCGACAAGTACAGGCGATACTCCAAAATTTCGAAATGTGGGTGCACAAGGTGGGCGTAGTGATCTCTATGGTGTAAGAGAATCTGATCGGCAAAGTAATACAAGAGGACGTGATGGCTTCATTGGTGCAGCTAGTAATAAACAGAAAAGCTTTCGGCCATTCGCCCATCGTGGTGTTGTACACGATGATCCAAGCCAATTGGGTCAGCCTGGTGAGGGATATAGTGCGCCCCCAGCAGATTGTCACAATCCTTGCGATGAGCTCCAATGGCAGTGCAGCAATTGTCAGTGCATCGATCTGCATGCGAGGTGTAACCGAGAAGTGCAGTGTACTGATGCCTCCGATGAGTATGATTGCGATAACATGGGTGACATGATGTCCAAATTGCAAAAGGAATGCGAACAGAGTGGCCTGCATGTTATGTGCCCCAAGACATTCCGTTGCATCAATAAGGAATGGCTATGCGATGGTGATGATGATTGCGGTGATTATTCCGATGAGACACACTGTGGAGCACGCACAAATTGTACAGAGGATCAGTTTGAATGTCAAAACGGTTTCTGCATTCCAAGGCCATGGCTATGTGATGGTGAAAACGATTGTAAGGATTTCTCAGATGAGGCCCATTGCAATCGGACCACCTGCACCGAGGAGCATTTCGCTTGCAATGATGGTTATTGCATTTCGTTGGCATTCCGTTGCGATGGGGAACGTGATTGTGATGATAATTCCGATGAGCATAAATGTGCGGCAGTGATAAATAGCTGTCCGGAAGGGGAATTTAAATGTCGTGGCGGTTCACGTGGTGTTGGCGGACCAAGCGGACATTGTATACTTAATCGTTTCCGTTGCGATGGCGATAATGATTGCGGTGATTGGAGCGATGAGGAAAATTGCCTACAGAAGCCATCACAATGCACATCAAGTGAATTCAAATGTGCAGATGGTACATGTATTCCAAATCGTTGGAAATGTGATAAAGAACAGGATTGTGATGGTGGTGATGATGAGAATGAGTGTGGAAATTTGGGCTCGGAACATTCTCTAACCTGTGGACCCGATGAGTTTACCTGCCACAATGGACGTTGCATTTTGGTATGACTTCAGATTGTTTGATTCGACTCCAAACATTATCATTTGTCTCATTTATTTATCATCTATTTATAGCGGACTTGGCTCTGCGATGGTTATCCGGATTGCTCTTCAGCTGAAGACGAGGTGGACTGTCATCTTCAGTGCGATGCTGGACAGTTTCTTTGTCCGGCAAAGAAAAATATTACGAATTTAAAGTAAGCTCACATAAATCATTTGATTACTATATCTATATCTAAATATATATATATATTTTGGTAATCCTTTATAGAATCTGTGTACATCAGAAGCATGTTTGTGATGGACAAAATGATTGTCCACTTGGTGAGGATGAGGTTAATTGTCCTGAGGAGCAAATGTGTCCGGATCACAGTCAGTGTGAACAACTTTGCATTAAAACAGCACGAGGACGTGATGAATGTGCCTGTCGACTTGGTTACCTTATGGATGAGAATAAAGTCAAGTATGTATAATCAGGTGGAAAACATATCTATGTATATACATATATGTTCCTTAACAATGTATATAACTTAATAATCCTTTGCAGCTGTACGGATATTGACGAGTGCCAATATCTGACCAGTCCGGTATGCTCACAAAAATGTTTCAATACCCAAGGCTCATTTGTATGCTCATGTGAATCGGGCTATATCCTTCGTCCCGATCTGCGTACATGCAAGGCTTTGGGTGGAGCTATGACCCTTCTTGTGGCAAATAGATGGGATATAAGACGTGTGACATTAAGCAATAACCGATATACGTCTGTTGTCAAAGGATTACACAATGCCATCGCCTTGGATTTTCATCAGCGTAAAGGAATATTATTTTGGTCAGATGTCTCTACGGATGTCATTAAGATGGTTTATATGAATGGGACACGTGTTCGGGATATTATCAAATGGGGCTTGGAATCGCCTGGTGGCATTGCTGTCGATTGGATACACGATCTATTATTTTGGACCGATTCGGGTACACGTCGTGTGGAGGTCTCCAATTTTCAAGGGAATTTACGTACCGTTATTGCATCTAACGATTTGGATAAGCCACGCGCAATCGTAATACATCCTGGCGAGGCATTGGCATTCTGGAGCGATTGGGGACCAAATCCGAAAATTGAACGTGCCCATATGGATGGATCACAGCGTCAGGTTATTATATCAAAGGGTGTTACATGGCCAAATGGTTTAGCCATTGATTATCCGAATCATAAAATCTATTGGGCAGATGCCAAGCAACATGCCATCGAATGTTCCAATTTGGATGGTAGTGATCGCATTAAAATACTTAGCTCCCATTTGCCCCATCCGTTTGCTCTAACCATATTTGAAGATACCATGTATTGGACAGATTGGAATACGAAAACTGTTTCGGCAGCAAATAAAATAAATGGTAAAGGTTTTCGATCGGTACATGAAAATTTCCATTTCCCAATGGATATACATGCCTATCATCCGGCCCGTCAACCCGATTATCCAGATCGTTGTCAAAAGGATCGACGTGGTCTACGTGGCGGTTGCTCACATTTATGTTTGCCAAATAAAACATCACGTCGCTGCTCCTGTCCAATTGGACTATCGTTAAAAGATGATGGTAAAACATGTAAAAGTACGGCTGATAAACTTGTCCTTGTTGCACGTCGCAAGGATATACGATTGAGGCAATTAAATAGCAAACCGGCTGAATCGGATGAAATCGATATGATTGTACCTCTAGACAATCTAAAACATGCTGTGGCCCTCGATTGGTGCAGTGACACTGATTTCATCTATTGGACTGATGTGGAGCGTAGCTCCATCAATAAAGCACATTTAAATGGTAGCTCACAGCAGCGGGTGGTTCATTCAAATTTAGTTTCGCCCGTTGGTTTGGCACTTGATTGGATTACAGATAAATTATATTGGACCGATCCATCAACGAATCGAATTGAGGTGGCTACCACAAATGGTAAAATGCGAACTTTACTTGTATGGGAAAAATTGGATAAACCACGCGATATTGTTGTTAATCCAATTGGTAAATACTTTAATTTTCATAGAATTTTACACATATTTATATACATAGATTTGATTATAACAAATTGAATTATTCCAGATGGACTTATGTTTTGGTCAGATTGGGGTGAAGAGGCTATGATTGAGCGTGCCAATATGGATGGAAATAATCGTGTCATAATCTCATCAAAGAAACTTATATGGCCAAATGGTTTGGCCATCGATTATGATAAGAATAAGCTATATTTTGTTGATGGTGGCACCAAGACATTGGAAAATATGAATTTCGATGGCAGCAATCGTAAAATAATCATAAGTAAGTATTATTATAATTATATATCTATGCATTATATTTAATTAAATCTATTATATTATATGATAATTAGATAATTTGGGGCATCCATTTGGATTGGATGTGAGTGACGGGCGTGTATATTGGACCGATTGGGATACAAAATCGGCAATGAGTGCCGATAAATTAACCGGTAAAGGTATTAGCACAGTTATAGCCAATAGCAGCGATCTAATGGATATAAGAGTCTTTCATCGTAATCGAAGACGTGTTTTCAATGCCTGTGATAAACAGAATGGCGGTTGCTCTCACCTCTGCTTATTGAATCCAACTAGCTACACTTGCGCCTGTGCCGTTGGCGTCCAACTGCGTGAGGATAAACGTACTTGTTCCGAAGGACCGACAAAGTATATACTTTTTGCACATCGTGTGGATATAAGGCAAATCTCATTGGATTTTGATCATCTAATTGATGTTGTATTACCGCTACCACCAATATCAAATGCAGTAGCTTTGGATGTGGATAGGGCAACCGGTTCCATTTATTGGTCAGATACTATTGAGAATGTGATAATGAGCTCAAGTCCGGATGGCATACAAGTACATAAAGTGATTGGCGAGAGTCTAGAGAATCCGGATGGATTAGTTGTCGATTCTATTGGTCGGACAATTTATTGGGCAGACGCTGGACGTCATACCATTGAAGTTGCCGATCTTATGGGTAATAATAGGCATGTTATTGCCTATAAGGATCTTGAATCGCCACGCGGTTTGGCTTTAGATTATGAAGCTGGTCTACTTTTTTGGACCGACTGGGGACACTATCGTAAAATAGAACGTTCATATTTAGATGGTAATGATCGATCAAGGATTGTGACAGCAAATCTTGGCTGGCCAAATGGTCTATCACTTGATTTGAAAAGCAAACGTATTTACTGGGTTGATGCACGTCTTAAAACAATCGATTCCTGCGATTATACGGGCAATCAGAGAAAGCTTATTATGTCCTCTTTACATCATCCTTATGCCTTGTCACTGACAGAAGATTATATCTATTGGACTGATTGGAAATCAAAAGCTTTACATATGGCTGATCGTCGTAACATATCCGCTAAACGTGACGTAATGACCAATATTGATGGATTGATGGATATTAAAGTGATAACCAAACATCAACCAGTAATGGAGAATGTATGTGGACGAAATAATGGCGGCTGCTCCCATCTTTGTCTACGTAATCCAGCTGGCTATACATGCCAATGTCCCATCGGTCTACGATTGCGTGAGAATAGCACAACAGATTGCCAAAATCTTCCAGATGTAAGAAATTATTTTAACAATTTAGTATTTGATTTAATTAATTATAAATAATTGTTATATTTATAGGATTATCTTTTGATTGCACTGCGTTCTGGTATCGCAATGATCTCATTAAATACCGGTGACTTTATGGATGTGGTATTGCCAATTAAAGAGGTTCATGGAGCAGTTGTTCTCGATTATCATTTTCGTAACAATTGGCTATTCTTTGCCGATGTCAATCTAGATGCCATACGACGAGTCAATTTGCTTAATTTTACCGATAATAAGGTAATTGTTAAGACAGATCTTTTAACACCGAATGGCATAGCTGTTGACTGGATTGCCGATAATCTATATTGGTCCGATACTGATCGTAAAATAATTGAAGTCTCTCGACTTGATGGTAGTTATCGCAAAAAACTCATCGATACCGATTTAGGCGATCCGCGTTCCCTAATAGTTCATCCAAAGAAGGCGTATGTATTACAGATATATATATATACTTCTTCAAATCGAAATGATGACAATTATTATCTTAATTTAGATTCCTGTTTTGGTCAGATTGGGATTCACCTTCCAAAATAGAGCGCAGCTATTTGGATGGTTCCAATCGGACAGCGATTGTTACCTCTGGTGTAGGATTTCCAACAGGTTTAACCATAGACTTCACGTAAGTTTCTTATGGATAATTATTAAAATTAATATTTGTATTTAAAAATGAGTTAATCTCACTATTGTAGCAATCGTCGATTATTATGGGCTGATGCTCTAGATGATAATATTGGACAGGTTGATTTTCATGGAAAGCGACGTCAGACAATTGTTCCCTATGCACCGCATCCATTCGGATTGACAATGGTTAGTTGAAAATAGATTTATATACATATAATACCATAGATTTTATATGTTAAAAATTCTTTTTCAGTTGGATAACAACATATATTGGACTGACTGGTATAATAAATCCGTTTATCGTTCACAACGAGTCCCTCGAATTGGTTATAGCAATCCCTTTGAGATCCGGGATTCATTGAGTGGTGCTTTAGATATACGTGCCGTATCCTTACGCCGTCAAGCTAAAAGTTGGAATCAATGTGCCCAGGATAATGGTGGATGCTCGCATTTATGTTTCTATCGTTCAATCGATTATATATGCGCCTGCCCTGACAAACTTGAAGCGGATAACAGGCCATGCTCCACAAAGCCAAAGGAATTGGTACAAACACGTTTGGAAAGCGATCAACAACCCGAATATTCAGATGAATTCACTGATGATTCAACACCACCAGATCCAGATGAAAATAACAAAGATCTAGTCAACGATAACGATAATCAGAAGGCAGACAATGAACGTGAATTCTTTGTTCTTATTGCCTTGGGTGTGGTTATAGTCATGGTCGTTATCATTGTGCTCGTTATCTTCAGTAAGAATCATCTTTTGATTATTCAATTCCAACACTTTTAATCATTATATATCATTCATATTTCCAGTGCTAGCATTTAACACAAATCGCAAGAAGTCCAAACGGAATTCCCGTGGTTCCAGTCGATCTGTACTTACGTTCTCCAATCCAAATTATAATGTCGATGGCACACCCATGGAACCAAAGACAAATATCTGGAAACGTTTCAAATACGATAAATCTCATGTAAGTTCTGACAGAAAAATTAAAATTTGAATAGATTTCTAGATAAATCACATCTTTAATATGGTTCTATGTTGCTCAAGAAATTTACAAACTCATCTTGTTTTTATACCCTATACCCAATGGGTGGCAGAGAAACATTTCCGACCAACATAAATAGGATATACTTAAGCTCGACAGGGGACGATTTGCTGGCTTTATTTTATTTTATTATTATTATTATTTTTTTTTTTTTTGTAAAGACATACAGGATATTGCAATATTAATTAATTATAGAACTTAAGTAAATTGTCCAAAGATTTGAAGACTACTTAAGCTTATCATGTTCATTAATATGAAGAAAACATTTTTTTTTAAATTTAAGAATTGTGGACTTCTTTACCCTGTATCAATATAAATGAAAACCTCATTTGCTATTTACAATTCCATTAAGTTTGTTCATCAATGTAATTGATGCAAGCGTAACATCGTTTTTCTTAAACAGACCTGCGCATTGTAAAAGCTCATGTCCTTCAAGAGCACCCATACATAAATACATACATGCTTATACATGTTTGCATGTATGTATGTATATGTAGAGTAGAGCATGTATCCCATACAGGGTAACGGAGATGCAGAACACATTTTCTATCAGATGTAATTTATATAGACATTTACATATACATATGTACATATGTTGTATGTATGTAAGATAATTGATTTATTTTCCATTACTACTTGTCATAGGAACGCCCGGGGGTCTACGAGGAGCGAAGCTTAACCACGGAGACAGCATCATCAAGCTTATTCGTGCCGACGCCGTCGCCATCAACAAAGACAATGCAACTGACAACGCTGTCGACTATCACATAAATAAATTCTCATATGCCGTAACACTAACTAACACGAAGACAACAAAAAAACAAAAATAAAAACAAAAAAAAAAAAAAAGAAAAAAAGGAAAGAAAAGAAACATGAAAAAAAGAAAAGAAAACCAAGACAAAGCAAACAAACAAAAAAAAAAAAAGAGAAAAAATGAGAAGAAAAAAACCAGACACTTTTAGCAAAATATGCGTTCCCCCTTACTAATGAATACTATTCTGTAACGATAGACGATAACAAGAAAAAAAAAACCCAAAAAAAAAAAAAACTAAAAAAAAAAAAAGGAGAAAAAAAACGAAACAAAAAAAATATGAATCTTAAACTGTTTATAGGGAGACGCTTTCACGTTATCCCATGGACTCATTTTTTTAGTTTGATTTCAAAGCTGTTATGTCAACGAGAGAGACTTTAAATACCTCTATTGCACTTATTGAAATTAGGCATTTTGTCAGTCGTTGCGCTTATTGTTCAGATGGCAAATGGCTACAAATGCATGTACATACATACATACATACATGAATACATAACATAAATACAAAACATAAATACAAAACATAAATATAAAACATATACAAGTATATATATATATATATATATGTATACATATATGTATATATCTTCAGTGATGAAAACACTTGAATTTTTTTTGTTGTATTTTTTTAGTTTTTTTTTTGTTTTTATTTTTATATGTATGTATGTATATATACATACATACATATATATACATATACATACATATATACATATATTTTTAACACTACAAAATGATTAATGCTAATTAAAAATGATGAGCAAAGAATTTCATATTTAAGCTGTTAACAGCATTTGAAACAAAAAAAAACACAAAAATTAAATGCAATCTTTAATTTGAAAATAGATACTGTGACAAATGGAGAAAATTAGTTATGAATTTTTGCAAGTCAAATGTGAGGGAAAGGTTATAAATATGCAGGAATATACATATGTAAGCATACATACATACATATACATATGTGCAACATAAAACACAAATCTATATATACATATATATATGTATATATGTATGTATATGTATTTTGTATATGGTATATGGTATATGTATATGTATATCTTCCTGAACAGAACGAGTCGAGAGCGCAGGACTTCCTTTCCGTCTGTCTGCGTCAGTAACAACAACTAAATTCTCAGGTGTAAAAACATCGGGCTGGAACACAGATCCGTCAAACTATATTTGTACATAAGTTAAGAATACAAAAAAAAAAAGAGAAAAAAACCTTTTTTGTTTTTAGATATGTATATCTTTGCAAAAATTAAATAACATACATATGTACTTATTACATAATTGCATCTAATGAATAATATGTATTGTCAGACCACTAACAACCAATGTTCCAATCGGTCAAAAATGATGTTCTCTATTATATGAATATTTATGTGTAAATACAGATTTGAATTGGTTTGTTATATTAAATGGTTTTATTTAAATCGGATGGGAAAAAATTCAAGTGGAATTTTTAACGTAAGTATAAATGTATACATACTTATTTATGTATGTATGTATATTCGAGATTTCAAATGGAAGCAGTCAAAACATTATTTTTGACTAACTCTTTCGAAAACTATATGATATAGTCCACCGATTCTTATAAAATTTGGTGAATGTGTTTAAACCTATATCAAATTCATAAATAACAACATAATAATTGATCTAAAACATTATTCACGTTAACCGATTTCCATAAAATTTTGATAGTTGAGGTATTATTAAGTATATTGAACTCACAAATATTAAATTTTATGGCACTCAGTTAAAAAACAACAGAGTTATTGAGGATAAACCTTATTCTTAACCGACCGTTCCTATGGGAGCTATATGATATAGTCTGATAATGATAATGCCTCCAGCAAAAGGAAGCCTATGTTGAAAATTTCAGTTAGTTTTGTAGCTATAAGGGTCTCGGAGGAGAATCTTTTAATTCAGACAGACGGACAGACAGATAAACGGATAGACGGACAGGGCTAGATCGACTCGTCTAATCCTGCTGATCAAGAATATACATACATATATACTTTATATAGTCGGAGATGCTTCATTCAGAATAGAATGTGAATACTTTAAGGGGCTAGCTAGAAATTGTGTTATTAACCTACGATACTAAAATGTACATTTAAGGGCACACAAGAATCAATTATTACCGAGGGAAAATCATTAATCAATATACATATATAATCAAAAATAATACACATTTCGAAAAACAATAATTCGTAAGAGATTGATTTTTTAACCCACTAACTCGACACACTTATCATATTATTTATTTAAGCAATAAAAGTTAATATTTTTTAGTTATTTTAGTAATTGGCTAAGAATATTATCTATTACGTATCTATTATTTTAATAATAGATACAGAATTTGTAATAATAGATACAGAACAAATCAAAGCTTTTCAAGGCGTTTTACTTCTATTAAATATTAAATATCTTTACGAAATTAAATATGTAATACCAACATTTCCTTTAAGGAATATCATATAAAGAATTTAAATTCAATTTAATAATTTGAAAATTACTTTTCTTACCCTCAGAGCATTGAGAGGCATCTGTTCATTTCTATTTAAGTTCAGAAGTCACAATTCATTTTAACAAATATTATTCGAATTATTTAATCATAATTATTTCATATCAAATTTATTATTATGAAACTAGTCTGAGAGGTAGAGATATGGCACTCGATATACTTTTGTAAAAGTATCTTAAGCTAAAATTTGGCAAAAGTAAATTGACCAAAATGAAAGTAGTCGAAAAAGTTTTATAAAATAAAAGTGGTTAACTCTATCACACAAACATCAATAAATATAGTTTGGAGAACACAAAAGTCCTCAAATGGAAAATACGCAAAAAACTTAACTAAACATGTCATGCAACTAATTTAATATTATCACCTGATATCACATTTGACTTTCATCACAAATGAATGCCAAGAGAATGTGCCAACAAGTTATGTATCTTACCTATTCTAGTCCGTGTTAGAACTTAAAACTTTCTTTCTCTATTTCGGGTAGTACGAGAATTTTAAGTCATCTCTTTTCAATTTGAATCTTTCTCTGTCATTCTTGCTCACTTTTTCTTTTTCAAATTGGTAGTTAGACCATAAAGTGGAAAAGAAACTATATTACAAATTATTGCTTTCGATATATTCTTTAATTTCTTAGTTCTTCTATGCGTTGAAAACATTTCATTGAAATATAATTCGTAAACACCCAAAAAACCCATTAAAACGAATGTTAATTTCTTTCCACTGCAATTTTTATTGAATCACAGCTTCCTTTTATTGTTAATCCATTAATTCTATGTCGTTGATTTTAATATTTCATCAAGTGAGGAGGTATTCAACCATACGTTCGTACATACACATCACACATAAATGATTCCGTTTGCTTTGCTTTTCTACAATCAGTCTCGTTTAATATTTTATCCACTTCCTTGTTTCAAGCCATTCACTTAATAATAGTTGTTATTTATACTACAATATATTTCATTCACATATAATCCGTTCATTAGTCATTATTCAATGCGCACACATATATATATATATATATAATTATTCATTATTATGTAGATGTAGGTATATGTATATATCAATAAAATTATATATGTACTAGAAATGTGCATTAGTAAGATTTAGTCAACTTACGATTACTCGAAAAAAAAAAAACTTAAAATGTTAATTAAGGCGATTTACGATAGAGTTGATAGAAGAACGAACGGCGCATCGGAGCAGTGATTGAGCTTTTAAGGAAAAAAGGGAATTCGAACGCAGGATTAGCTAGATAATCCATTTCGGTCACTCGATTTCCTGTGCTTGTGACATATTTACTTGTGCTTCGCTCTTACTTAGGTAGCAATTAAAATTAATTAATCAACTCGAATATATTCCAAATTACAAAATGATTAAAACAATTTTTCTTATGCACATCTCAAATACATATATGCGTAAATGCACTTATGTATATATATATATGTATGTACCTATGCATATGTAAACATATTTCACAATAAGAAACTAATATATAAAAATAGTTTTACTTTTGTAACGATATTTTACATATGCAACGGGCCAATAATAAATTGATTCAAAATAATAATAGTAATAATAGTGTGTAAAATATGAAAAAAAAGTGTACATATGTTACCCTTTATATATATATATATATATATATATATATACATATAAAAATCTGTATATATACCTAACATAAAAACCAGGGATTTTAGTTAATTAATTTGATTTGTTACTAATTGATTTAGTAATATTTGGCGATCTGTCCTAATACACCCGCCCCATCACCTACAAATACACAAAAATAGGTGTACGAAAATAATTAGAGTATGCATATGTATGTTATGCATATGTATATATGTATAGGTATGAACGGAGAGGTGTGCGGCCTTTAAAGGACAGACATATCAATATATATATCTTTATATATATATCTGTAGATTTATATATCAACTTATTAGGTTATTATTCTGATATACGAGCTTGTCGGCTGTACACGGGCTCATAAGCGAGGCATCTGAGGTAATGTACGTGGATAGGGTGGCCTATTTTCGGGGCATATTTCAACTGCATTTAAATTCAAATATCCTGCTGCAGTTCACCTTGAGTCTGCGTCAGCCCGTAGATCACCTTGAGTCTGTGTCTGCGCTTGCATTTTGCATGTCTGTGTTAAATCAGGCATAGCGGCAGCAATGATACACTGCTGTTGCTGCTCCACGGATGCTGCAGATGTCGCAGAATGGGTTATCGGCTGACACTGATGTGCTGGTTGATAATGGTTATGATGATGGTGATTATAATAAGCATTTTTCGTCATTGGCTCCTCAATGCCCACAAAATATTGCTCCAACTTGCGACTTTGCTCTTGAAAAATAGCTTCCATTTGAAGCATGCATTCCTGCAGCTGATCCTAATTGTAAGTAAAAAGACAAAATGTTATTTAACATTGTACAAAACTTTGTTTTATTAACATTTAAAATTTACCTGTTCAACGCTTGTTAAGTCCGTTAAAACACTTAAGAAAAAATGAAGATTATATCCTGACCGCAAATGCAATTTTAGGCCGCTCATTGAGGCAGCAATGCTCGATGCGGCAATAGTGCTAGCTGGATATTTTGTAAATTGATGCTCTACGGAAAAAAAAAAATAAAAACACATATTTTAGGAAACGAACTCAATCAATATTTGATTGCTTCACAAATACTAACCTTTGGCTGCCAGCGAAATGAATGCCTGAGCATGTTCCCTAACTTTTGATATATTACTTCTTATTGGCAGACGTATGATTAAAAGATCCAAAAAATCCAATGGGGTAACCGATGAAAGATCCCAACCCAAGCGACTAAGCACATAGAGTTCCCATTTCTATAACAGAATCAATAAAAAAAAAAGAAAAAATTATTCTCGGTACGTCTTAAGATACAGAGTTTTCCTATCATCTTAATATAGATACAGATTCTTAATATATTTAGTGCGTAACAATGACTCAACTTACAATTAAATCTTTCTTATTAATGCTATTATCCGAATAGACGACAAGCAAATCTACGGAGAGTGCACGACAACTTGGTTCACGCAATTTCGAAGCGAGCAGGAGACATGCGGCAGCTAGAATCTGCAACTGAGTTTTCCTAATTGATTTGGCACCTGCACTTGATAAAAATCGGTCCATATAATTTAGTGCCAATAATACAACCTCTTCCTGACACTTTTCTTCAGCGCATACCTGTAAAATATTAATGTAAAATATATTAATTTTGTAATATGATAATGAAAAATGAAAACATTTACGACATCAAAAATGCATCCCAATCGGAAGGAGGACTATTATCTCACAAAATGATTGAACAAGAAAATTCTTTTTGGACTTTACGACTTTGCACTTGACGTTTGTCGTATATATACTTTTAAACTCTTTTAAAAGGATATTTTACAATCAGAGTCGTTCAATATATTCAATTCAAATAAATCCTTATTTGAGTTATATTATTATAAAGGGCTTCGATTGAAAGAACTTTACATTTTTTTGTTTAAAACTAATTTTGTATTAAGCAAATATACTTATTTATTTATATAAAGTTGGGGACTCTCAGTATAAGCATAAATGTATACTATTAAATCTTTAATCGGCTTTAAACTCTATCTTTTTCTCTATCTCTCACCCTTTATCTTTCCTCTCACTCACTCCATCTCTCTGTCTGTCTCTCTTTAAAATAGGAATATAAACATGAACAAGGTTTTCAAAAATAATGCGGTCGTTGTCATATTTATTTTTTTCAAAACAATACCACGTATTCAATGTTAAAACAATGAAATATTTAAGTTATATTTCTTGTTTGTACCCATTTCCTATGTGTATATGTATGTAAATTTACATACATCCAATCCAATCCAATTGAATGGATGCATATGCATATGCATATGCACACATTTGTATGTGTGCGTGGCATTGGCAAAAGCAGACATTCTTCTAAAGCTTGATGAAACATTCCCTTTGAAACGTAACAAAAGTGTTCCATTTCGCTATTTCTCGCTTGCTCAACGATTAAATTTTTGTTACAGTGGTAGTAAATGTTGGAAGGTTGCACAATTAGCAAGTTAACCTAAACAAAAAATTTCGATTGAAACAGTGAAACTGAATCATTATTCATATATTAAATAATATATTTTTGTCTAATTCATTTGATTGATGGCGAAGAGGGGAGAACGTGGCACAATAAATTTAAAAACTTTTCAATTAAATATAAATTTTTAAAGTTATTAATTTTACTTACTTCCATCATCCACTCAGCAACAATTTTTCGCATAGCCGGAGTGATATCCTTCTGTACAGTAATAAAATATGTCGCGGGAATCTGCTGATGCTTCTCCTCGGCCTTTAATGCATTTTCCAGACATCTATCCGAATTAAAGGTGGGATCCTTAATGGCAGTGTTGACATTATTTAACTGGTTAATATATTGCCAGTTTATATAGGATGATTCTGTTGGTGCCGTTATAGCGATTTGTTGCTGTTGTTGTTGTTGCTGCTGTTGTTGTTGCTGCTGTTGTTGTTGCTGTTCCTGCGATTGTGGCTGGCATAGAGTTTGCTGTTGGTGATGCAATTGGTGCTGCTGTATTCGGTCATCCGTTGTCCCTGTTGTGTCTGTTGCATCCGTTCCGGCAAACACTAAAACTAGGGCACGGTCACGGTCACTCATTCCATTTGCGGAGGTGGTGGCCAATGCATCTGTATCGCAATTTGATTCGCAGGCCCCGTTAGCCGTTGAGAAGGACGACGATGTTGAAGAACAAGATGAGTAAGAGGAAGAGCAACTGTTGCTGTGCTGCTTTTGTTTCGTTTTCTGCTGATGATGATGATGTGGATTTGCTTTAAAATGGTACGGTTCGGAATCGTTAACTAGGCTCTCCGAACACAACAGATCCATATTGCCCACACGGCAGCCACTTATTGTTGGTTGATTTTTAACGAGTCTTCCTGTTTGCTTTTCCTATAATTTGTATTGTTTCATAAGTATCCAGGTATTGTACATACACGTATGTACATACATATATGTATACATATATATATACATACATATGCATGTATGTATGTTAAAACGTATGGACAAATATATGCCTGGTTCTTTCTTTTGAAATGAAAATGACTAACACACTTACACGATCGCAGTCAAGCGGACGCACACACACACAAACACTGTTGATTTTTTTTCGTGTTTTGTATCGCTTGTCCGGATTGTGATCGCTTGCCGAGAGCAAAAACCACAAAACTGAGTTGAATTCTTTATATGTATATATGTATACATATATACATACATGCGTATATTAAAGGTTACTAATAATATTTGTGTATGTGCATATAATATACCTCAAATGTGTATATATAAAGGGTATACTATATGCAAGTTTGTATGTACAATATGTGCCTTTTATCCGCTATTATCAATTTGCAAGCCTGAATGTACATACATACATACACATGGATGTGTGTATGTACAAATAACCATACATATGCACATGTGCATACAGTGTACTAAGCTCATGACATACGTACCAAAAGTCACAATTTATAGACAGGCTTCTTAACATTACGACTATAACCTTATGAGATGATTAAAGTTAAACGCGCACGAACGGCAATACTTCTATTTTAATTATATCTGACTTAGCAACATACGCGTCTGCCACTTACCGGCGTGCACACTGGAAACTCATTGAACTTGAGCCCTTGCAACTAGTTCTACAACGTGTTAACAAGAGTCAACATTCCATTAGTTTTGCTCGTCCACAGAGCCGGTGCAAAATATAAATAAAAAAATTCAATATTTTAAAGAATCTAATTTTTCAAAGCTAATTTGAAGGGTTTGTCTTTAGTTGCATTTAAAATTCTGATTAAATTAACGATAAGAGAATCCAAACATACAAAAAGCGCAAACGTAATGAAGGGAAAATACAGATATTGTAAATTATGCATATACGAGTATATGAATTGTAATGACTTCCTCTCGATCATTGGAAGAATGTAATATTAAAATTAGAATAAACATAAAAATATAAATTAAATATTCAAAAATTAATGATGAGTTTTTGTGGCAAACACGGAGATCTATTCTTAAATAGAAAATAAAGCAATTCTAGTTTCTTTAAAAATCGATTAATGCTACACACCAAAATAAAGGCATTTTTATATTTCATAAAATAACTAAAAAGAACAGACAATAATTATCTGTTTTTGAACCTTGATATCAGACTTCTATGCAATTCCGATAATAAATTATACGGAACTTAGCACAAATCGGAACTAGTTAAAAACTGGCTAAATCCAACAGTGTTGAGTTGAAAATATTATTACTCGATATGTTCCGATAAAGTTAAATGTTGATTTCCGATAACCCCAATGTGTACACATATGTATACATATTAACTTTTTTTTATGTGTGTACACTTGTCATGTTTGCTCGATGCAGTGGGAGAAATTGCGATAAATCTTTGTTACTGTTTTGTAAAAGATAAAAGTTCTGCAAATAATACAGACGTGTGTAGAAAGTGAAGTTAGTGAAAATTCTGCAATGCAAAAGTAATTCCATTTTTCGGGCTCCCCAGTTCAGTATACATTTTGTGTTTTTGTTGCATCTACAAGAAAAGCAAAAAAAAAAAGAAGAAAAACGAGACAAATTCATAGCAAGCTGTTTATGTGCATGCGCGATCCCTGGCACATATGTATGTATGTATGTACATAACAAGCATACGTACATATACACACATTTGTACATATGTAGATGTGTATAGCAATATAAAAGCACGTATATATGCACGTAAACTGCAAGTACATAGTTACATGTATATACATATATATATGTATTATATGTACTTATGTATACGTGCTAAACTAAACTTAAAATCATCCATTATCATACAAATGGGACAGCAGCATATATGTAAACAATACTTACAATTATTAATAAATTATATTTCGTGTTAAATTCATATTGGAATTATTTCTTAATCGAAACTAACGGTGTTGTCATTGTTGCCTAGCAATGAGGAGAATAAAATATAATGTGAGATAGAGATAGAAAGCGAGAAAGATTGTGTGTGTGTGCGGAGCGGAGAAGAGAGAGAGAAAGGGAGACGGTCGAAAAGAGAAGACAATAAACTAGTCATGGATTTTACTGCTGTTACGCGATTAAAAAAAAAATAGGCAAACAGCCAGCCAGTCGATAAATTGTAGCATTATTTATGTTGCTAAACATATCTATACACATATACATACATACCCTATGAATATATGTATACATACATACATGTGAAACATGTATACATGTACGCAAGCATAAACAATTATAAAAAGCATAAACAATCATCAACTAAGTGTGCCAAAAAAAAAAATCATGAAAAACCAACAAAACAAAAAATCAGCTGTAGCTGTGAATCGCCCAGTGAGTGAGTGTCAGTCGTCAGTAAAAAGAAAACGAAATCTTCTATTAAAAAAAAAAATATTAAAATAAAAAACAAACCAACGTATAGTAAAGAGTTTCAAATTGATGTTAAACAATAAATGATTACTTATTTAATAATACATAATACAAAAAATGCATTATTTACAAAATGATACATTACTCGTCATGTCAATCCAAAAGGGTTAAAAGTCCAACAGAATTAAAAATAATTTCAATACCAAAAGGTTTAATTGTATATATGTATGTATGTATGTATGTATGTATAAACAGAAACTTTTATTAGCCATGAGGACAAAAATTAGGTAATAGTATGTGTATAAAAATGGTCTTGGCAAACATTTTGGTGCATCTCGAGAGAGAGAGATAACGCGAGCGAGAGAGAGAGGAAGAGAGAGAGGGAGAGAGTGACAGCATTACCCAGTACCCACAGAGTAGCCTGTGAGAACGCAAGTTTCATGGTCAAATGCCTACCAAAATTGCCTTGTGTAAGCGCCATACTCTTGCTTTGGTGACCTTCGCCAATAACTAACCCACACTCATACATACATATGTAGGTTTTAATTTGGAATTTCGTCATACATATGTACATACTTACATACATATATGCGGATAAATTATAACAACAACAACGTGTGCATTAAGTAAAGTCGATCATGTATGCGCATAGTTTTATGTATGCATGTATGTATCTCTATATATCGGTTTAAAAATAAATAATAAATATTTACATGTACCTCTAGAATTACGGGTAAAAAAAAAACATTTTTATGGATTTGATTTATATATTTGTATATATAAATATTAAACTGAAACATCAAGCAGCCATGTCCTAAGCCCAAGTCACGTTCTGTAGCTACATATAAACCTGTCTTGTCTGAGAACTTTCAAGTCTACATATATGTTTTTTGTAATTTGCTAAAATTTTTAATTTTTCTCAATAAATCATTCATTTTATATAGTGACAAGTAAGGGAACATTTGGTGGTTGTCCATATAATAGATTTCGATTTCTTTGTTAATGTTTAATAACAGGTGACTGACACTCACTGTATGGATAAATGTACACATATACATATGTATATATGTATGTATGTATGTATATATGTACATAATAACAAAAAATATAAAATAATTAAACATTTTGATTAATTCATTTTTCTTATCAAGAACAATGCTTAAGAAGTAAGTGCTGTTAAAAGGGCGCCTACCTCCTTCTGTGCAGCGTGTGTGAACAGCAAGTGTGTGCGTGTGTGTGTTTTTTTTTTTTTGTTTTTGATTTTTTTTCCTGCAAGAATACGATCAAAATAATTGAATTAAAACCTGTTAACTTGGCGCTGGCATAATGTCATCCACGTCGTCGATTGAAACGCCAACAACGCCAACGGCTCAATCGCAGCAACATCAACACACAACCACAGCCATTGTGGCCAGTCAACAAAAGCAGCAGCCCTTAATTGCCAAACGCTCGCACTCCGTCTCATCGAGCGCTTCGAGCGCCTCTTCAGTATCGTATGGGGCAGCCGGATCGGTTAGCGGTACCGTAACCGGAAACGGAACTGTAAATGGAACCTCACTATCAGCTATCGAAAGGAATAAGAAAGTTCAAGCGAATATGATGCACTCGATGGCGACGCCCTTATCTGGTAATGGCTCCGCCACAATAGCTGCAGTGCATCATCAGCAACAGCAACGGCAATCTTATTCCACTGCACTGCTACAAAAGCAACCATTTGCCCGGCAACATGGACAACAACAAATGCAATCCCAGCCAATATCACAATTGGCACATTTAACAGCTGCATCGCATTCAACGGGATCGGCCGCCACAACGGGGAATCCGGGCACATCCCTATCTGAGGCAGCTGCCACCTCAACATCATCATCATCATCATCATGTTGCACTGATATTAAAACAAATGTAACACTTACTACTACGCAAAAGACGCACCGACCCATACCATCTGATAAAGTGAGTACCTACATATAAACATATAATTCAGTTTCTGCATTATAAATATGATAATGGTTCGGAAGTATCTTAGTATAAGTACCTTAGTATATGTATATATTCTTGATCACTGATCAGTGTATAGCTGAGCTAAGAGATAAATACATTAGAGAGCTGCATGAGTATAAAAACTAGAAAGATGGACTAACTTCGGCCGTGCCGAAGTTCGTATACCCTTTCAGATTTTCTCTATATAATTCACCAGAAGCATTTTTGTAAATTAAACATACCAAATTTACAAATCCAAATTTTGAGCTTGAGAAAAACAATTTTTCAACAAAAATTTTTTTTTGTACCGATTGTTCATATAGCAGCTATATGATATAGCCAACCGATTCTGATAAAACTTGATTGAAGTATTAAGAAGTATATTTAACTCACAAATATCAAATTTCGTGGCATTCGGTTGAAAAACAACAGAGTTATTGAGGATAAACCTTATTCATGACCGATCGTTCCTATGGGAGCTATATGATATAGTCGTCTGATCGGGATGATTCCGAGATATACAATGCCTGCAGCAAAAAGGAGGTCTCGGAGGAGAAGCTGTTGATCCAGACAGACGGACATGGTCATATCGATTCGGCTATTCATGCTGATCAAGAATATATATACTTTATATAGTCGAAAATGCTTCCTTCTGTGCGTTGCAAACTTCTGACCAAAATTAATATAGCCTCTACATGAGTATAAAAAAAACCCATTCGAATGCTCAGAATGAGTTGAATGAGTTGGAAGTTCGAAACCGAACTCTTTAGAATGAATGAGTGCTCTCAGGACTCATTCGCACAATGTTCAAACGCAAAAGAACGAATTGAATGAATGGGGAAAGTGTGAAAATAAGAGAGTTGGTTTCGAATGCATTCGAATGTCAAAGCAATTTTTTTCATTCCGCAAACTTTTCTTTCCGTTTTGTGCTCCATTTATTCTTACTCTATTCTTTTGCTGTTCACTGATACTCACACTCACTCGATCTGTGCACGCACTCATTCAATTCAATTCCATTCGAATCCACTCATTTCTTAGTAGTGAGTGAAGCCGTGCAGATCTCTAATATACATACTTACATACATACATACATACATAGATAGTGAGGTCTGATAGACTATGTATATGTAAATTTCAGAGCTAATAAATTTGGTCTACCATGTATGCAGATCAATTTCATTTTAAATATATGCCCCGCACACATTCGCCTCTATAATTACTACAGTTATATAAAAGTATCACCCAATAATATAGCCATATTTGATTGGTGAGAACAAGATAGCATCCGTATAAGTTTTATGCACTGATATTCTTTGAAATATCTTAAATTTTTATATATTCCCCATATCCGGTATGTTGTTTACAAAAGTGATTTCTTATCCATATATATATACATATGTACATATATGTATATATGTATACAAAGATATATATTTAGATACATACATATGTATATAGCGGGTTGCTACAGTGATTATCTCAACTTGTTTTTGTAATATTTGTATTTAAATAACCCAATTAAATATGAAACGATTAAAAAAGTGAAGCAAGCATGGAAGTGGCATGGACCTGCCGACTTGGTGTATACCCTGTAACAATAAGAGATAAGAGAATTGCCAATTGAATTGAATATAAAAATTTGCGCTATAAAATTCTATCAACAAGCCGGATCAACAAATGTGTGCTTTCTCGCTCACTCCTAACAGTGAACGAAACTTCTGCGTCATAAGGCATAAAAGAGCAAACGCATGCTATCTCGCTCACTCCTAACAGACGCTGCTCCCTTTGACATTTTAGTACAAAACGTATATTCGTATGTCTCTTCGAAGTTTATTTCAATTATACATACATACAGTCAGCAAAACATTTATTCGGACACCCATATGATTCAACTTTAATCATTAATAACTTCAAAAGTATTTAACTTAAACAAAAAATTTTTATTTCATTATGCAGATCCATGTTACTAAAACTAATTTTAAACATAAAAACAAAAAAACTTTGGCATTGGAAAAAAACTTAAAACAATCAAAAATGCCACTTTTATACGCAATGTGTACGAGTTAATCGATTTTAACGAAATTTGATGATATAAACACGATACCTTTATTTCTGCTCTATTCTTTTTATTGCATTGCGGAGGCGTAAGTGGGCGTGACAAAAAATTTGAAACAAACTTAATCTGCGTAGATACTAGACGGACGTTGACAACAAATTTGATAGCTCTATCTATTCCGAGATCTCGATGTTCATACAGATGGACAGACGGACATGATCAAGAATACATATGTATATATTTTATGGGGTCGGAAATGTTTTAAATGTCACACACATTTTGCAGACTTTAATAAACCCTTTTGCCCTATGGGTATGGGGTAAAAAAAAAGCTAATAAAAATGCAATAGAAACACAATTTTGTGCTTTTACGTTAGTCATCCTACATACAATTCTCGTTGTAGGTAAAATGAAATATGCAAGTCGTCCCTGCCAACTTGGAGTATACCCTGTACCAATAAAAAATGTTTCATAAAGTCAGACTCCTTCGTAATCCCCATTGAATATATGTAAATTTTTAATCAAATTCTCTTAATAAACCGAAGCAATAATGACATGCTTTCTCGCTTACTCCTATTCGGTACAAGGCAACGACAGGCAAAGACAGACGGACAAGGATCAATCGACTCTACTATTGATACTGATCAAGAATATATATACTTTATGGGGTCGGAAAATTTTCGTACTGCCTTTTACAAACATTTTGGCGACTTTAATATACCCCTTTAGCCTATGGGTACAGGGTATAAAAAAAAAAAAAATACGAAAATGAGTTTAAACGGGCAATTGCATTTTAAATATTCAATGAGCTCATTTTCCTCAATTAGCCAACTAAAATAGCCGTAGCATGTCGCATTTATTTACCAATTCCAAAAAGCGGCCAACAATCAGGATAATGAGAATGAGGGTCAACCAGCAGGCAGGCAGACAGAAAGATGACTATATGTACACACACAGATAGTGACATTTTGAATGAGTATTTCAAGGTCCCATAATGGAAGGGAATCCCCCTCCCCCCCACTCAACCCCCTTCCAACATGCAACCTTGGACTTAATTTAAATGTACAAGGAAGGTCACAAAACATCGAATTCACCAAGCAAAAGAAATTTAATATCACAAACAAAATAATCGTGAAATCGGTTACAATTAGAAACACAAATTATGCCATTTAATTTTGATATTTAGAAATAGTAGAAAAAAAAAATAAAAAGTAAATACTGTTCCGCATAATAATTAATATTGTTTAAGTACGTTAATTGTTCAATTATTCAACTCTATTAAATCTTAATATTTCTTTACAGATTAACCTACGATTAATACTCGTTACCGGTAAAACAAAGGAATTCCTATTCAATCCATCTGATTCAGCTGGTGATATTGCCCAAACAGTATTTGATAATTGGCCAGATGGTAAGTTAATTTAAAATGAGAAGAATATGTATATACAATTCTCCCGAATCATTAAGAAGTATTAAATAATAATAAAACGTAAATTTTAAGAAAAAGTTATTCATGCATAATATTTTTTTTTGGCCCTATGACAGAATAATTTCTACTCATAGCAAACGCTAGCTTAGGAAACGAAAACTTGTATACCCTGTAAAACAGTATGTATATTAAAGTCGTCAAAATGTATGCGAAGCATTTCCGACTCACATAAAGTATAGCAGGTGATTCTGTATAGCCATGTCCGTCTATCTGTAGCTAGCTTCAAGTATTTTAGTCCTTAAATTTTGAACAACCCGAAAGGAATTCATATGGTTCTGTTACGTTGCCGATTATCCTAATCGTGTTTTCGATTTGGTCGGATCGGACAACTATAAAGTATACAAAAACAGCAAACTTCAGTGGTACCTCTGGCAAAATGTTTTAGTTCTAAAAAGTTCTTGTGCGAGAAACTTTTTTATTATATGTAGCTAACGTCTTTTTGTACCCAGTACCCAAAGGGTAAAAAGGTATATTAAAGTCACCAAAATATATTCTTGATCAGCATCAATAGCCGGGTCGTTATAGCCATGTTTATCCATACGTATACCTAGATTTTGGAGACTATAAGAGCTAGTGCAAGATTGTTTTAAAAATGTATGCCACACGCACTTCTCCGTATTTCCGTATTTCCTTCTGGCCTACTTAATAATACATATATTTAACGTGTACCAGTTGACCAACTTTTGTTAATATTGGACAATAAATATCGGAGATATACGAAATGCCAAGTGCCAACGGTTACATGCTGATGCTAAGTTATTGGCAATATCTCTCTAGTACAGGGTATACTTAACGTCAGGACGACTTGTTTGCTTTATTTAATACATAATTTTAGAAATTCAGAAAAACACCTGGACTTTGAGGTATTTCCCCCCCTCCCCTTTAATTTTATTGCGGTTTTGTTTTATATATTTAATCAATTTGATGGATGAATAATAGCATAATGTCACAATCCAATTAACACGAGTAATTCTGTCCAGCACTGTGCTGGAGTGACCTTTGATTTATATTGACAAGTTGTGGGTTAATAATGATAATTATATCGACAATATTGCAAAATAAAAATACATACATATGTAAATGTATGTATGTGTGTATGTTACTTTAATTATTAAATTACTTTTTGCAATAGACGCATATATTTTTTTTAAATTTTGTTAGCTCTTCAAATTGGTGGTTAAAAATAATAGTTAATATGTATTTTTTTTTTTTAAATATAACTTCTAATAAGGGAGATTACAGTCCCTAAAAATTGTAATTTCTGTCTTATTATATACATAAAAATATGTTAAATATGTATATTGTTTTTTTTATTTATTTTGGTTTTTTTTTTTCTAATTACAGATTGGGCACGTGAAGCTGTCTCTAAAGCCGAAATTCTACGTTTAATTTATCAGGGTCGTTTTCTTCATTGTAATGTTACTTTAGGCGCACTGGGACTTCCGTTGGGCAAAACGACTGTTATGCATTTAGTGCCGCGTGATAATTTGCCAGAACCCAATTCACAAGGTGAGCTTAAATCATAAATATTAACAAAAAAAAAAAAAAAAAAACTCGTATATACATAGATATGCAAAAGAGAATATTTTTAATAGCTGATAGCTAATAAATTTTAAATTTAATTAATTAATTATTTAATCTGATTTGATATACCTATTGTCGTCTTAGCCAAGATTTAATAAACTTCGTTCATGAGTCATGAGAAATTGGAATTATGACCACATTCGTTAATACTTTTTCTAGGAAAAATAAAAGGCTATCTGTGCTGTATCTACGTACATATATGTATATAATTTTTAGTGGTTTAAAATGAATATTTATAATATGTTAATTGTTTTTTTTTTTTCTTTCTTATTATTCATTTTCATTCGTTTAGATCAAAGACAAAAGAGCAAAGGAGGTTCTGGTCGTTGCTGTTCAACAACTTGCTGCATTCTGTAACTAACTTGGCATATAGTTACATATATACATTAACTTAAATAATAATAATAAAAATAAAAATAATAATAATAATAATTATACTGAATGAAGTTCTACACATTATAAAACTTTGTGTGCAGTCAACAGAATTTGAATACTATATATACATATATAAAATGAAGTCCTGCATGAATCAATTAGATAAAGTTATAATCCAGTGCTGTATTTTATTTATTTATTTTTTTTTTTTTTCTTAAGTTAAATTCTGAGTCACTGAAACCGGATCAAATCTTGATATTATAGCAAGAATGTGTTAGTGCAAGATGATGTGTAATTCCATTATTGGCCAAAATCGATTATCATTTTATATTCAGTTAATGTATGAGTTGTTACAACAGTGTCACACAGTGGAATCGAATGGAATGAAAACATATATATGCACATATATGTATGTATGTATTTTAACTAATTTTTCATGCAGGTCTTTTACTATTAATGCAGAAGTTAAAGTAAAACTAGCCTATTCGTTGATATGCATGTAAATATATATACAAAATATATTTTATATATACACACAAGAGAATTTGTAAGCAAGCGCAAAATGCAAAAAAAAAAAATTAACCTATGCTGTATTAATGTTGCTAGACTGCAAATATACAACATGTAATATACAAAACAAACATATTTTTAGCAATCCCCCATACCCCATACCCCTTTACCCTTTAATCCCTCCCCCCACACAAAATGTAAACTTATTTAGAAAAAATGAAATATTTATTCAATTTAATAATCAAAGTGTAAAAATTAGGAAAGCGAAAGTACACATGCCTACAAAAGATAGATAAAGAAAACAAAAAAAAACTCATTTCTGTTTATGCGCTGGATTTCAATGTATGTACAATTTACACATGCACACAATGATGATGTAATATGATGTAATATATTGTGATGTAATGTGATGAACGTTTGAGTACTACTATATATATACTCATTGTTTTCTCTTACATACTTACATACACACATATATACTATATACTATATGCATATATTGTGTTATGTGTAATTTAGTTATCTGAAAATAGCAAATTGTCAAAAATTGAGTCCAGATAAAGCCATTTACATACATATATATTTCATCAATAGCCAAGAAGATTTTTTCTGTAAATACTTATATAATTAATTAGAATTTAAGTGTTTTTTTGTTAAGTTTTAAAATAATATCTGTGAAGTGGTCTAACTTAAAGCCGATACAAAATAAATAATCATATTTAACCTTCCTTATGAAACCATACAACATTTTTGTTCACATTATCCTTTTCACACAAAAAATACTGGTTATATATGGTTATAGATATGGAAGGAAGATACGATTTATTCCCTTCTATTCCTTTTTTTTATATTTTTTTTTTGCCTTTCTAAGTTTTTTGGTTTGTGTGCGATATTAAGCTAGAACTTTAAAGGGAATTACGCACTCGAAAAGTATATTAGCTAGGTCATTATATAGACACGCATTAAAATCTCAATATGATATATATTCTATATAATTTGCGGCAACTTTCACACAATTAAATTTAAAAAATTTTGCAAAGTTATCAATTCCAATCAGTTTCAATATACGATAGTCAAATTTAGACCAAAGTAAAATATTTAAAGCAAAATATATTTGAGACTGAAAAAAAGTATAAATTAATTTAATAGTATCTGCGATTATTTCATATATATATATTTATTTATATATATATATATATATATAAATACATTATGTGGTCCGTTTATTCAATAAATTTCTAGTATTTTGTATTCTAAATTTATTTCAGATATTTATGTGGTATATTATATAGTCTACAAGAAAATGTTTAGATCTTAATCGAAGAAACCGCCGTATTTGTGCAACAATTAAACATTAGTTTTGAAAGCAATTTAATTTAAAACCTCATTGGATATTTCGAGTGCGTATACTCTCTTGGAAAAATAAAACCCAAAAACCAAAAAAAAAAAGAAAAGAGACGAAAAAAAAAAATAAAAGAAAAATTACACCAGTTTAGCTAACTAAAAAATGTATTATATCAAATAATTCAAATATATTTCTTCCTAAGGACTTGCTCCTAAAGTGAGGTACTTACGATTGCTTTAAAAATAAAAAAATTGTGGAAAAAATCGTGAAAAATCTTTAAAAATGAATAATTGATCTTGATTTAATAGTTGGTATGGATCAGAGTGATTTCTGTTTAACTGTGGCCTGTGGAAATTGAAATGTTTGTTTATTTTTTTTTTTTTAGGAAATTAAGTGCATAAAGCAAACATTCCTTCCGCACATGTGCTCCTTAATCAAAATAGTCCCATCAATATTTTTCAGGCAATTGACATAAAAGGGGTAATTTTTAGCTCATTGAAAATTCTCTTTCAAAATGCGTGATAATCAGAGGACTAAGGAGGCTATAAAAGTCACTCTGGTCAAACGATGGGTCAACATAAACCTGTATTCCTTGAACAATCATAATGTTTGATCCACAACCGTATCGAGACATTAGATTTCGTATTCCTTGGCAATGTGTATGGTTAAAGTTAAATGGCTCCTGGCCATTGGCAGTTCCTTTCAATAAAGTTCGGTTCGGTTCCTTCGGTTGTTCCAACTTTGCCATTGCCTACACATTATGGGCCTGGTATGTGATTATATCCGTGGGCATAACCATCTCCTTTCAGACTGGATTTTTGATAAATAATTTTGGAGACATTATAATGACAACAGAGAATTGTTGTACAACATTTATGGGTATATTGAATTTTGTAAGACTTTTGCATTTACGCTTAAGTCAGGATAAATTTCGAAAACTGATTCAACAATTTGCTCATGAAATTTGGATACCAGAGTAAGTAAATCAATCAATTTACAAAGATTTGAATAACTTAAGTGTGAGACAATCTAATTAATAATTTTAAAAAAGTCCACACACAATCTGTAATCCTGCAATTTGATAATTCTCAAAAGAAAACCTTTAAAAATGGCCAACAAAAAGGACTAAAATTGAGTCAAAAATTCAACTTATAATCAAAATTTTCGATGAACTCAGGATGTGATTTTATCAATGCTTACTTTTTATATATTATATATGTATGTTATATTGTCTATGTTTCTCACTATTGGTTTTTTTTTTATTGGAAAAGCAACGCTCATATTATTATCGCCAAGGAATGCCGGAAACGTATGATCACATTTAGTGTTATGACTGGTCTTTTGGCTTGTCTGATTCTAATGTATTGTGTAATGCCTCTGGTGGAATTATTCTTTATAGTGGGTATTGATGCTGAGGAGAAGCCATTTCCTTATAAAATGCAATTCCCATTCAATCCGTATTTACATTGGATCAGTTATATCATTACCTATATATTTACATCGTATGCTGGCATTTGTGTGGTGACCACTCTATTTGCCGAGGACTCAATATTTGGATTCTTTATTACTTATACATGTGGACAATTTCGATTGCTACATGAACGCATCGATCGATTGATGAGCATAAGTGATGATCGCTATATAAAGGATCATTATCGTTGTCAAATAAAAGAGCTCCAACAAATAGCAGAGCAACATGACAGGCTTATTGGGTAAGACAATTTAGTTGGTAGTACAGTGAAAACTCGCTTTGACTGGTTTCAAACAAAAAAATAAAAAGATTTTATTTGCCAAATTGAATATTCGAAGAGTATTGAAAACATGTTCTTTCAAGTTTTTAAACTCTTCCATTACTTATACATATATTAATGTGATTCAAATTGTAATATCTATATACAGATTTGCCAAACGCTTGGAGGACTTCTTTAATCCCATATTATTAGTAAATCTTTTGATTTCATCGCTTTTAATTTGCATGGTTGGCTTTCAAATAATAACTGTAAGTTATTTTAATAACTATATAGCATATGTATGTACATTTATAATAAATATTTCTAAAAACAATAGGGTAAAAACATGTTCATTGGCGACTATATAAAGTTTATTGTTTATATATCCTCTTCTATATCTCAACTATACATACTATGTGGCAATGGTGACACATTGATTCAGCATGTAAGTATAAAAATTCATCAATTATGAGATATATACTTATCTATCTATATTTGATTTTTCACATAGTCTACAATAACAGCATCGCATCTATATGAATGTCATTGGGAAAGTTCTAGGGTAGGTCATGAGTCACACGGTCCACCAACCACCAAAGAATTTCGGACAAATCTTCAGTTTATGATACTCTGTAGCCAACGTCCAGTTCGAATAACAGCTTTTAAATTTTCAACATTATCACTTCAGAGTTTCACAGCGGTTTGTTTTGATCTTACAATGACTCGAAAATAGTTTATGTTACTAACTAAAATTTCATCCTTTAGATACTGAGCACATCGATGAGTTATTTTACATTATTGCGATCGGTTTACTATGATAATTGAAATTATTTAAACTAGATTGTGGAATTTTAACAACAAAATCAATTTGATTTAGAAAATAATAAGCCTTACATATATCGTTATTCTATATCCCAATCCTAGAAAATAAAATAATAAAAAATTGTATTTCTAATCAAGTACATAACGAGTGGAAAATATCACAAATACATATTTTTATAATCTGCCTAATTTGGAATTTATGAATATAATAATATATATTCTTTTAACTATGTATTAAATAAGAATAAGCCATTGGCAATTGAATATATATAGAAATACTCTTAATTCCATTAAATCGAATCCATTTGATCTCGAAACTTGCACAGAGCACAGTATATCATTGGGACCAAGAATTGTTAGAATTAATGTTTTATTTAAATGAAGTAAGCAAGTTGTCCCTGCCGACTTGGAGTATACCCTGTACCAATAAAAGATATTTCATAAAATCAGACTCCGTCGAAATCCTCATTAATTGAATATAAATTTTACTTATATTACATAATATTTACATCATATTAAATGAATTTTCCTATATTAAAATAAGTTATACAGATTTTTTTGCTAATTAAAAATCAGACGAGATTTTGTTATTAAAAAACTATTAAAAAACTACATTAAAAGTTGAAAAAATTAAAAAAAAAATTTTTGACCGGATTTTTGTAAATTTTTGCAGTGTAACCATCGTTAAAATTTGCGAAAATCGAGTTGAAAATAGGTTTTCAGATTTTTATGCTAATTAAAAACGGCGATTCTAAAAATTAAATAAAGACATAGTTTTTCAAAATCAGACGAGATTTGACTGAATTGGAGCCCTCTGAAGTAAAGGTTCCTTCGACGGATTTGTCCGTTGTCCTTCTTTCGAAGGATTTTACCAATGTTCTATAGGCTCTAAGTTTGCCATCTTTTGGCCGATTTCGAAAAGTTGTACATCAATCTTCTGGATAATTTCCGTATTAAAAAACTACATTAAAAGTTGAAAAAAGTTGGAAAAAAAAATTTTGAACGGATTTTCGTGAATTTTTGCAGTGTAACCATCGTTAAAATTTGCGAAAATCGAGTTGAAAATTAGTTTTCCAGATTTTTATGCTAATTAAAAATGGCGATTCTAAGAAGCAAATAAAGACATAGTTTTTCAAAATCAGACGAGATTTGACTGAATTGGAGCCCTCTGAAGTAGAGGTTCCTTCGAAGGATTTGTCCTTCTTTTGAACGATTTTACCAAGGGTTTATGGGCTCTAAGTTGGCCATCTTTTGGCCGATTTTGAAAAGTTTTACATCAATCTTCTGGATAATTTCCGTATTAAAAAACTACATTAAAAGTTGAAAAAAAAATTTTTGAACGGATTTTCGTGAATTTTTGGAATAAGAAATATGTTAAAACTGAAACTTCTTCCAAATCCCCATTAATTGCATATAAATTATTTTATAAAATTCTCCTAGCAATCCCAAACACCAAATGCATGCTTTCTCTCTCACTCATAACAGTGAACGAAACTAATGCGTCATTCGGTACGAAGCAACATGCGCATGCTATCTCGCTCACACATTTCAGCTGCTGCTGCCCATAGTATTTCAGTACAAAACATATAGGCGTATATCTCCGATATTTATTGACCGATTTCAACAAAATTTGGTCAGACGGTACATATTACCTATACAATTCAGTGTACCAAATGGGAATATATATAGCTTTAATACAACTCTAGTTATAGTTTTTTCTAATTTGCGGGGGCGGAAGTGGGCGTGGCAAAAATTTGAAACAAACTTGATTTGCGTAGACACTAGACGGATGTTGACACCAAGTTTGGATGCTCTAGTTCTTATAGTCTCTGAGATCTAGGTGTTCATACGGACGGACAGACGGACATGGCTATATCGATTCGGCTGTTGATCCTGATCAAGAATATAAATACTTTATGGGGTCGGAAAATTTTCCTTCTGCCTGTTACATACATTTTAGCGACTTTAATATACCCTTGAACCCTATGGGTACAGGGTATAAAAATTGATGCATATATATTATAAAGATCAATGATATCCAAATCTCTACTTGTATATAGTTTGATTTCTAGTTTTTATATGTTACAGAGTTAGATGTTTCTTATAACCCATTAGAAATGTCCTTTATACATATACATTCAGACAATCTTGCGAATCTGAGCGAGACAGATATTTTTCCTATATGGATGTATGTATGTTCCTAAGCCAGTGCCCATATGCATTAAATATTCTATAATATAATATATGATAGCCTCTTTGATTCATAAATGACAGTACCTATTATAATTATTAATATAATTTTGCTTATGGTAAGAAATCTCTGAATTTTACTAGTTTTGCATTCATTCAATGAGATTTATATAGATAGAGTTCATAATTTTTATTAATTTGAGTGTGGATCGTGCAGTTGGTCACTTCCTCTATACTGCTTTCCGATATGCATGGTTTAAACTGGAATCGCAACGTCAATTTACCATTGTATTCCAACAGGCTTCTTCTAATCAATCATCCTTCCTTAGGATTGCTTGGTATTTTGTTTACACAAGCTTTTAAATGGATAAATGGATCCCTAAATCTGTTCATATATTGTAGAGTAACTAGAAATTATATATGTTTATCTTTATCTGCTATACATGAACCTTTTCAAGTTCTTTTTTTTTATTTTCCTCTAATGAGATCATACTTTTCGTTTGTCATGGCATAAACTTGTATTCTTAACAATCTTCTATAGCTGGCTAGTTAGCTTCTATTATTATTTTTATCGTCCGTTGTGCTAGGAATTGTCCTAACATCGCTTGGGTCACTTTAACCTATTGCGTCAACGTCCAGAAGAGAATTGAAAAAATTAATCCCCTTGAATACTTTCATAACAACTCCACCAATTCATAATAAAATCTCTCTAAGTTGTTTCTGTTTTAGCAAAAAAGAAAATGGTTCGACATTTTTATTCAATCTCGTTTTGAAATAAATTTATGTACAAATCAAATGTATAGTTTTTGATACGTCTGTACAATCTTTTCTCTTTGTTTGTTTTTTTTTTTTTTGTTTGCCATTTGATGAATTAAATTTTGGCAATTGGCTTTAAGCCCAATATGTAAAAGCATTGTCGCAATACGATAGCTGTTGCCTCGCATAACAAAATTCGACTATGATTGACTTTGATTATTTCACCAGCTTTGTTCTTTTCGATGCAATAACAATTATCGTAGAACTCGGCGAATGCAGTGCAGACGTCATAGCAGAATTCACAAAGGAAATGAAGGTACAGATCTTTGGCACACTTAACCAAGACATCATGCAACTTAAGCAAAGTTGATGCCAATTTCCATTCCTTTTCATGGTTTAATGTGATGTCGATATTTTCCAGTATTTTTGATAGATTGCTAAAATCTTCACCGGAATTACGGGAAATTGAGCAAATACGGGTGTATGTGTATAATAAATAAACTGCCGTATTTCCACGATCCTCAAGCATTTTGTCAAAAGAGAATACATAATCACTGGTACGATTATGACATAAATCTGTATACTTAATACATCCATATGCAACCGCCTCCTGGGCGTCAATTAATTCTTGAGGTGTTAGTACTTGATCCCGACCACGACTGCGTAACTGTTCCAATGAACGTTTCATTCCCTCATCAAGTAGATCGGCCAATTTAACAGTGTCGCCCGAACGTGTCTTAAACTTTTTCCCATCCTCGCCTAGCACAACTCCGAATTGTACATGATCAGCTCGATGCAATTGTGGTTTCAGTATACCACAACGTTCGGCCGCTTTAAATATTGTATTGAAATGTGTACTTTGTCCGGAATCAACTACATAGACTAACCAATCGCATAGCTCCTCTTCGATTCGATGGCGAATAGCTGCCATATCAGAGGTATCATAGGTAAAACCTCCATCCGATTTAACAATTGTCAGCGGAATGCCTGTTTTACTTTCATCTGGCCACATAATTTCACGACCTTCGTCTACTTCCAACAGATTTTGACTACGTAGAAACTCAATGACAGTCAACATGCGAGACTGATAAAATGATTCGCCACGCTCCTTAACGTTAATATCTAAACGATCATATATGGTCTTGAATTCCTTACGGGACACATCGCAAATTAGCTCCCAAGCCTTAATCGAGTTCGGATCGCCACCTTGTAAGGCAACCACACGGTTATAGGCTCGTTTTTTAAACGCTTCATCATCGTCAAATCTGTAACAACAAGATCAAGATCAGTTTATTTGTTTAATGGAGGGTTTACAACAATTGTAGCATACCGCTTCTTGGACTCCTTATAAAATGCCTGAAGATCTCCAATCGGTGGACTTTCGTTAAGGAAATTGGGAAAACGATCCTCCAAATGGGCAATTAGCATACCAAACTGAGTACCCCAATCACCCAAGTGATTAATACGGATAACATCGTGTTGAAGGAACTCCAGCAAACGGCAAATCGATTCACCAATAATAGTGGAACGCAAATGCCCAACATGCATCTGTTTGGCAATATTTGGTGAGGAAAAATCAACTAATACACGCCTCTTTGGCAGTCTTGGTGGTTTAACGCCATTCCGCAACAGATCGCTTATATCACGAGCTGCACAATCCCTGTAAGAAATTTATACAGCATTAATATTGATAGATGCCATAGGAGTCATATTTTTAATACTTGTTGAGGAAAATGTTGATAAAGCCAGGACCAGCCACTTCTAATTTCTCAATACGCGATGAGGATGGACAACTGTTTAGCAAATCTGTGGCAACATCTCGTGGAGCTTTATTAATGCCAACTTCTTTGAGTTTCTTGGCCAATGCCATTGCATTGTTACACTGATAGTCACCAAATTTAATTGATGGTGAAATTAAAACTGATGTATCAGACAATTGAGGATATGCCGTTTGTATTGCTATAGCAAATACATTTTCCAAATGCTCCATTATCGATGAACTGTCATCATTTAACTGCAAACTGCTGAGTGCACCACCATTGCCAGACTCATCAGCTATGGCCTGTAAAAAGATTTTCAGATTAACATTAATAAATATCTTAATATTTGTTTCAGTTCGATTGCAATTGCATTGATCAAATGGTTATAATACATTTCTTAATTTTGTTACCTACAAGCAAAAGGTAAAATTGATATACATACATACATACGCACTTATTAACACAGTGCAAGTTAATAAGATAAGAACTTTGTCTTTTGTTTACTATATATGTATGTAAATATACACACACAACATACATACGTACAAACCTGGCCACTTCTTTAAAATATATATTTTTATATACTAGAAACATCTATGGTAATACCCACCTGTTTTAGTATAGCCAACCGGTGCTTAAGCTTTGTGTTTTCCATTTGTAACTTGGTCAATTCATCATCAATGAGAAACTGGGCATCGGCTCCATTACTATTAGGTTTGGCAGACTGCACTTGAGCAGTCAGTTCCAGCGTCTTGCGTTCCTGTAATTTTATTTTGTTATATTATAATTAATGAAAATTTATGTACACATACCAGCTCACTAAGCTTGCTTAGCTCCAAACTAAGTTGCTCCGACATATTTCAAACTTGCTTCAATTGTACTGCCACTGCCACATGGATGCCGGTCAGTGCGACCGTATAAATAAAAAATACTGAATTGTCAGTCAAAGTACACAACTTAGTATTTTTTAAGGCAATATTATTCAGGATAATTATTTACTTTGAATTCTCGCTTTAAATAAACAGGCCACATTATAAATTCGGCAGAATGTGTCGATTTTATTTTTTAAATGTTGTCCAATTTAGAAAGAAATTAAATTAGGTTTAACAAACAACACACAAATATTAAAACAATCTGGCAGTTCTATATTTGTGGCGCGAAATCTTAAATTGACGTTTGTGAGCACTACAATTCAAATTCGAACTTTTCCCACATTTTTAACTTACCAACACTGAAAATCCGTTAGAGTTCATAATTACCGTCATATTAATCGCTGTAACCACAATTGGGTTACAATTGTAATTTTATTTTTAATTTTATTTATATAAATAAATAGTCAAAAATTCGACCTGTCGATTTGATTTTTTATCGAGCTATCGATTTGTTTTTAAAAAAAACCCGGGCATTAAAGCTACCAGCATCCTTCATCCCTTAAATTCAAAAGGAGGCGTGTCTTGTCAAATGACCGCCATCTTGTCAACTTTCTCAGAGATTTTCTAATTGGCTTCTGCCGTCAGGGGTTGCACTTTACCCATTGGCCCATAGCTATTGATCAAAGAAATAGAAAAATGGGGTTGATTTTGGGTACATATAAAGCAGACTGCAGCATCTCTACTACGTATCAGTTGGATATTACAGCTTCGCGTAAAAGGATAACAAAATCGAACTAATTTAGGACCAGTGAGAATTATTTGAAGCTATTGTAAGTCACGCAAAATAGTGAATTGTGTTCGTTTTTCTTATTATAAATTTCTTATCAGTGTGATACAGTAAAAACTTAAATTCGAATTGGATATAGTCCATCTTCTTCTGCAAATGAAAAAGGGAACAGATTGCTTTAATTTTTTTTTTTTTTTGTATCTTTTACACAACAGTCACGTTATGCGAAAAACCCATTAAATAAATATAAAATCACACGTAACACGCAAAAAAAATAAAAATGAATATGGAGAAAACCCTTTTCTCCCTCTGTAGTTTGCACTACTGTTTGTCATATTCCAATTCCCGCGGGCAAATCATAAACGTGCCACATTGTTTAGCTATTTGTGTAGGTGTGAAAATATGTTGCAAATAAACAATAAAAACAAATGAAAATAATATGAAACGCAAACAGGACACACGACCAACAGCAGAACAATAGGCCATACAGCATACAGAGGGATGAGGTTAACCATAAGAGTGAAGATGAGGGTGATGGCGAGGGTTAACCCCTTACTCCTTTAAACACAAATGAACCATAAATAATGCAAGTTGCAGATTTCTTTCTGGTTTAATGGGGGGGAAGGGGGATCAATAATGCAAAAGGGTCAAACAGAAAAACAATGAAAAAATTAGGGAGCCATGCAAAACCCTACTAAGGATATGGCAAAATACTAAAAGTTGTAATACACCGAATGTAAATTATTATTTCTGAAATTTTGTTTAGATTAAACGATGGAATGATTGAATTGAATGGGATTATGTAAACCTTAACAATATTAATTTGAAGTTGAATTTGTTTAGATTGAAAATTGTTGAAATTGAGAAACCGAACCAAATTATGAGATATTTCAAAATTACTAGAAGAAAATGTACCCTTAGGCGATTAAACAGGAATATATATTTTTAGTCCTAATTGAAAGATTAATAAATGAAAATAATCAAAAATTTTATTCTGCAGCAAGTCAAATGAAATATTTATATAATTTTCTGTCGGGGTAATGATCCAGTCATGGGAGCTGCAGAATATTGAAGGATATTATTATCAGTGAATCAAATTATATATCTTTAAATACATTAAAAAATATCAAAGAAACTAACTTCGGCCGTGAAGTTTGTATACATTGCAGTTTAATTAATTACTTTCTCCGTCATATCAGCCTCAAGATTTTTTTAAACATTGTAGAAAACTTTCTGGTATGGTGTAAAAGTAGATATCTCAAAAAACAAAAACGTTTTTCTTACAAGAACTATTTGATCCCTCTGATATTTCTTATTTTTATATACTTTATAGTTAACCGATCCGACCAATTCTTAAATTTGATTTAGATAAATGATCAATCAACAGAATAATATGATTTTTATTCACGTAGCTTAAAACTTAAGTTCGAAAAGATACGAAGAAACAGACAGATGGACAGGTGTACAGTTGGACATGGTCATATCAACTCAACTATTAATGCTGATCAAGAATATATAGACTTTATGGGGTCGAAAACGTTTATTTTATAAAAATGGGAAACATACATATATGTATATAGTGTAATCTGATTCGAATTTTGATTTTCTTTATTGTTGTTTCAGTAAGAGGTTGCCAAAATGGTCTATGATATGACCCATTTGTCTCCGGCAGCCCCGCAAAGCATTTCCCTCGGCCGTTACTATCTACCCGAAGATGATGAACTCGCCTTGGCAGCCAATAATGGACTGATCAATGATCAGGATTATGCATCTGGCACCACATTGGATATCGATAAACGTTTTCAGGCGCGTATGACATGTGAGACGGCCGCTCAACCGGGCCCCCAACCGCCTCCGACACCAGCACCTCGTCGACGCACCACTCCAATTGCACATCTGGATCCTTCTGAATTAGTTGGACTATCGCGTGAGGAGCGTCGCCGGCGGCGTCGTGCCACGCTCAAATATCGTACAGCTCATGCTACAAGGGAGCGTATACGAGTGGAGGCATTTAATGTATCATTTGCCGAACTAAGGAAACTTCTACCCACTTTGCCGCCCGACAAGAAATTGTCGAAAATTGAAATCCTTAAACTGGCCATATGCTACATTGCCTACTTAAATCATGTGCTTGAGACACCCTGAGATAACGCCAACGCCTCTAGCTTCAATACCAACTGCAGCTTCAGTGAGGCCATGCTCTTTCCTCCCACCTAAAATGGCAAATAGAGAACGGAAAAATATTGCTAAGAAAATAATAACAATGATAATTCCAATGAAAATGGATTAATTCAACATAGTTTCCGTTTTTAAAAAGCCATTTAAGAACTTTATATTTAAGGGCTTCCAATGTATTTCACAATCAACTTTTCCATTCGAAGGCGCTTGGAGAAACATTCGAAACATTCTCAAAGATATAGAATATAGAAAAATCACTGAGTTGATCTAATATCGGTGTTAAGAAAATTATTAAATAAATAATTTTTTTTTTTTTTGAATAGAATCTAAGCCGTGATATTTATTTAAAATATTATATGTAACTCGTATGTATCTATCTATAAATATTCAAGTCATATAATTAATTGATTATTTAATACTTAACCAAAAGGAAAACACACAAACAAAATGAAAGAAGATGAAAAATAAATAAACACTTAGGAAAAATAAAGAAGAAAAATAACCGTATGTCTGCGTTTTACGAAGGGGTTTGGGAGGGTGTGTGGGAGGTTGGGGGTGGGGGGGCCAATAAGGGGAGTTGTCTCATCTGGTCTGGTCTCAGTTTTCCATTTGCTACAACGTGTTATGTACGAGAGCCAGATGTGGTCCAAAAACCAAAATCAAGCCCCAAATTCCTACCCTCCAAAAGATGCTAGGCCACGCCCCCTCATATTAAATATGGTTACACATTGCCTTTTCTGTCTGTAAAAAAAAATATTAAAAAAAAAAAAAAAAAAAAAACATTTAAACATATTTTCAAAGACACAGAAACAACAAAAAAAAAAAGAAACTTTACAAAAATAATACAAATTTTTTGTTTAAATTTTGAGAGCTTGTTTTTTTTTTCGCCTACCATCAACCCCACCCCCCAAAAATTATCCGTAACAAATGGCTTTTAATTTCAGTGCAAATCAGGTAAGTTGTGGGCATCCTGTATTTATATACGAGATGCTGGGATCCGAGATGCCTATACACAGACAGGTTGAGACATTCCAATTGAATGTTTAATGGTGGCCTAATTTGTCTAGCATTTGGCTGCGTTTTCTTCTTCTTTTTTTGTTTTTTGTTTTAGTTTCTGGTTCTGGTTCTGGTTCTGGTTGGTACGGGTAACGGGTAAATAACAGCCAATTGGCATTAGCAACCAAAACTTATCGCCCGCCACCCCCCGGGGTCAATTGTGATGTATGTACATACATATGTTCATATATATATATATAAGTATATATCCAGACATCGAAATTCCGTTAAAGAGGGACATATAGTTGGTTCCCAACAATAACAAATTCAAATCAAAACAAATCCAGGCGACATATTCAAATAGAAATATAAGGCAGAAGTTATTAAATGTTATAAGAAACTACATATATCGATAAGATATAGTTTAGGTTAAAATCTTATAGATTTATATTAGATTTTGTTCAGCTCTATTTTTCTGACAATATCAGTTTTTCAAGGACAGAAAATGTTTTCTCTAATTACCACGATAAGCAGTTCATCGAATAAAAAATTATATATTACATATATATAACATAATTTTAGAATCCTTGGTTTAAAAATCCAATTTAATATATTGACTATACTTTAAGCTATGGAAACTATTTAAAATATTTAATAAATTGGTTGAAATTCCAATTTAGTTTAAGACCAAAAGCATTTTTGAGTCTTGAAACAAATCTGTGCTTGAAATTATATATGTATATATGTATAAGATACAACTTTCGAAGAATGAAACTTAATCTCTGCGTGTTCTTTAAGGGTTATGTGCTTGTGAGATGGTGGACGTCTTTTCGTATTTGCCACATTTGTCGGTTGGCCATTTTTATGTGTTGGCATTGTTATTATTATGCTTTGGATCCGTCGTCTGACTGACATACGCATCTTGTTCCCATTCCGTATATGGTTACATACATATATCCGCCATCCTGTAGCGACAGTTAACATAAGTTTATTTACTTGGTAACGGGGCAAAGTTTGAATCGTTGCCCCATCCGCCCACATTCCGATTTTACCTATCTTGGTGCTTTTTGATTCGTTCATTCGATTGCCACGCAACTCGTTTACAGTTATTTCCATACAAATATAACGGTTTAACGGTTGTGTTAGTTAAAAGGTGAAGGAATTTTTATCGTTCATTCTTTCAGTTTTTGTTCAATTTTCTGGATCGAAAAATTGTGGGGATACAGTTTCAAAATGATAACGGATTTAACTTAATGACAATTCAATTGGCAAAATCAATTGGAAAATAATAGCAAGAAGCAAGAAGAAGAGGCGATCACAAAATTGACAGCTGTTTTGTCCAAAACCAACGAATGACCATTGAAAATTGAAAATTGATTGGATATTGGACGAGTGTAGTGACGGCACGATACTGCAACGGGAGAGGGAGAGCTGGACCAGCGAATGACCAACTAGCGTGAAATTAGCTTAAGTGTTTGTAAGTGAAGGCAAGATGGAGCATTTTATTATATGTATATTGTACTCTCGTATATGATGATTTTTGGACAAGTGCACGTGCAGTCGTGTAACTTTTCGGCTATGTATCTAATCCTCTGACACTAGAGGCGTTGCAAGCAGCAGCAGCACCATAGAATGACAAAAGGACCATGTGATAAATTGCACCCCAGAGGGTTGACATAAAAATCATCAGCTTTAACTGGCAACCAGGGGGTGTGATGTGTGTGGTGTGTGCCCTTCACTCGGATGTGCCAATGGGTGCTTTTTTTTTTCTTTTTTATTTTTTCCAATGTCCTGGAGTGGGGTTACGCTGGTAACCTCAACGACCAGATACAAAACTTACTGAAAGTAAGTGTATGTGTGTGTGTGTGTATCCTTCTTATATCCTTACTATCTATTGTTGATAATTGAGTTTAAAATCAATTTGTATTTTTCACGCTTGGCAAGTGCTATTAATCCCTAATCCTACTTGGCCTATCATTTTGATACACACTATATAAGTAGAGGACGAAAAACATGCATTCTTGTGTAATTGCCGTACAAATTTAATTACAGTAGTCCAACATACTGATGATCCCCAGTTGTGGTGCGCCACGGACACACGTCCAGGGCGGTGAAGCGTGGCACAGCATCTGCATTATCTTTTGTTCGCACGCACTCAATCAAAAGGACCTTCTCAATCAAGAGAGTGTTGACAAGTTTGTTATGTGGGTGGAATTGGAGGCGTATCAAATTACTATCCTTACAATTTTATCATTCTTATTTGCATTTGCCCGTTGGCGGCGTGGGAAGCAAATACCATGCATAATGTTAGAAAACAATTACAATTTGCATTACTTTTGAATTACTTTACTACTTACACCTGCGTTTTAACAAAAGAGTTTACTTTATACATTTTATTTAATTATTTAGCATTGTATAACGAAGGATTTGATTAATTCAATATTAATTTTTTTTGACTATAGTTTTTTTTTTAAACTATATATCTATATAGACAAAATGACGTGTAGCTTGGCTTTAGTATATCTTAGTTTCTATATCTTTTAAATGTTTATTATCCTTTATTCTTTGTTTATAGTTTTTCAAAATAGTTAACCATATGGTTTGCTCAATTTAATATCATTTGATATATATATATACATATGTATGTATATATAGGGAATGCGAATATATATTATATATATATTTTTCAAAAGCTACTTTCCAACAGCTGCGTTTGTAAAGCCATCCAAAGCTGATAAATGATGTTTGATGATCCCGAGCCCAAGCCCAAGCCCAAGCACGATTCCAATTTCAATTTCAAGTCCAACTTCAAGTCAAATCGTCATCCTCAATCTGAAGCCCTTCCTCGTTTGCCTTTAAAAAAAAAACAAACAAAACAATAAAAAAGGAAGCGGCAAACACAAACATTGGAATTAAGTGGAATTAGTGCAAATGCCTTTTTACACATGTTCCAACACAGAGATTACGCCGTGTAATTGCCCCGGGGGTTGGACCAGAACCAGTCATACATGATAGAAGAAGAAGAAGAAGAGGGGGTTGGCGTTGAATTTTTATCAATTGGTTTGCTTAGCGCCCATAAATAATGGCATTTACTCTACTTTAAGGATAAAAATTAAACAGGTGGCCATTATCTTTCTCCTTCTCCATACATCGTTCATTTTGCAGTTTGATCAACGTTTTCGGGCGTCTGGACTAAACAATTGGGAGTATCCACGTTTTTCCCCACCACGACCACGATCCTTAAAACTGAATGCCAATCCAGTGGCGGATAATAAGGGACACCTGCTGCCCACAGCACGACGGTAAGTGACATCGAATGATTGTTATCTCTCTTTAAATTGAAGATTAGCTTTCAATATTTTTCCGTTTCAATTGAATCTTTAACTTTTGTTTTTTCCGATACATAAATATGTACTACATCATGATATATGTACATATATCCCCTTATAATGTTTCAAAAACTTTATTTATACATTTTTCTCCTTTCCTCCTGCATTGAAAGCGACGGCAATTCATTTGGGAATTATCGTGGCACCTATGAGCTTCCATTGCGTATTACCCGTAGTTTTTGTGCACGTTATGATGCATGTTTGAGTGGAAGATATAAATATCGGGACTTTCCGCGTGATTTGTGCAGTTGCCAGCGTGAGAATACCCGTGCACGGGCCTGCGATAATCGGGAAACTCTGGGCATTAAGGGTGATCCATATTGGGATCGACCCAAATGCCCGCCCAAGTGTGAGGCAATACACCAATTGCTAAAATTGAATGAAAACTATGAACGTTGCAGGCGGATCAAGTGTATTATAAAGGTAAGGTATATATATAATGCAAACACACATAACATAGATGGCACTACTCCATCCTGCACCTCATCTTTTCCCATCCTTGCACCATTCACTCGCTTACATTTCAATCGCAAGCAGCAGGAGGATCAGTCTGAGAAAAAGGATAAGCGGGATGTATCAATGCCAAAATCTAAAGGAGAGAACGCTAAAAAAGAACGTAATCGTTTACGGCATCGTAAGATAACGGCATTTCCCAAGACCCGTAAAATATTGCCTGGAAACGATTCATCGAATTCAAAAGTCGGCAAGACGAAAGTGAAATCACAGGGAGCCAACAAATCGAACACCAAGCTGACCCCTAAAAAAACTGAATCCAAGAGCAAGAAGGAAGGCGTTAGAACAAGCGGTAATAGCACCAATAAACGCAAGAGCAGTAAAACGTCACATAAGGAGAAAGGACATAATAAGGATAAGCAGAAGCATACTAACAACGTGGAGGAGTCAGATATTGAGAAACCGCTGCAGCAGGAGATTCCACAAGAATTATAATTATATCTCCCTGCACTTCCCAATAATTCATTACATCATCATTATATATCCCATCTTCATGTACGCCATCTCCTTGTGTTGTTGTTGTTTTCGTTCTTTGTTGCCCGTTTTTTCTCAAAAAGATTAAACAATGTCACAAGCAGCTTTACCGGACTTGTCCTACACACCGGGCGAATTAACCGAGCCGCCATATCGTTTATCCTCACACCAGCAACTGCTCGATCAAAAGCTATACAAGAATCATGACCTAGAACCACCGCAGTTGCCCTTGAATCGTCTCTATTTGGCGGATGATTACACTAAAAGGAATAAGGAGGATAATAGTAGTTCTCAGTTTCCCTCACTGGCTGCCGCTCAGGCCAAATATACATCAACTGACTTTGATCCGGGCAAAGATTTAATATCATTGCCATTAGTATCTAGTCCGATAGCTGGTCAGAATTCGTATAATCCGCCGGATTTATTAAAGAAAATGCCATTGCATTCCATTACCGAGAAACCCAATGAACGCTGCCCTTCACCAGTGGTACCGGCCTATGCTAATTTTGAGCTGGCCAAGCGTATGCATCAGGACAATCTGGATCATCAGCCATTGCCGGATTGTGTGGCCGATTTGGCGTTTCGTCGTGCCCAAATAAGCGGCGGTCATGCTGGACTTGCCCTTGATATAGATCCAATTGCCACAGGTGTGGGCGTTAAGACCCATAATGCCGGACCGACGCACTGCACCAAAATGAAAGTGTATCGTCCAAAGACGGGCGGAGGCATTGTGCCACAGGCATATACAGGTGGTGATATTTCCTCATCCGCATTTCGTGGAGCGGGTTCAGCGCCATCTAAAAAAATGGGAGCCATGGATTTGGCAATCTGTTGGGACTTTAAGCCAGCCAATCCTGCCGATGAACCACAATTGGCTAGGCATATTGATGGTTCCAATGATTCGGCGGGACCAGCTGTCTTCACCTGTGTCAAGACACCAAGAGATGAGCAATCTGCCCAGGGACGTGGAAGATCGGCTGGTGTATTTACCAATACCTTGGGTGAGGCGGATTTCTTTGATAAGGATATTTTGAGGCGTAAAACGGACTTTGGCGGACGAACCATCGATCGCGATGATCCCTGTGCTTGTGACTATTCGCCCCCACCCCAAAGGCATCGAACACGCAGTGTCTCACGCGACTCAAGTGCGTCTCACTGCCGGCGTGGACCATCAGCTGGCGGCGGGGGCGGGGGTGGTGTTAGTTTTGGTAATCTTGCCGAGCTGCGTGGCATGCCATCATCTCGTCTATCCAAGCAGTATCAATCCTCACCCATGTTGGGTGACAAGGCATATCAGGCGTTGCGTGAAAAGTATCTTGGACCAGAAAATTCTGATGGTTGCAATGGCGGAATGGATCTAGGACATGGTTGTCGTCCAACAGGACCAGCTTGCAAACGTGACACATTGCTACGTCGGCCGGCACGACGTCTTTGCCACAAGGTGGGACCGGCACCATCACGCTGCTGTCCACCTAGCTTCAGTCATTGTTTGGGTAGCAAGAGTGCGTTTCGGGCGGGTGTGCCCAAGCATAATGCATCCGGAGATTTTGTTGGCGTAGATGATATGGGTTGTGGCGGGGGTGGAGGAGGAGGAGGAGGAGGTCGTGTTCTTGTTGTGCCACGACCACGACAACCTTATGCCAAAAAGAATTATGATATTGATACACTAGTACCGCCATTCCGTAGTCAAGGTGGCGGCTCTGGACAGGGTGGCTATCCAGAGCATTGGCGTCTGGCCAGTGTCTATCAACATGCCTATAAGCCAATAGATCAACGACGACGTCCTCTTTTGCAAACCGTTTACAAGTAACTAACACCCCCAGCCCCCAGAACTCCACCAACACCCTTCCCCAGAAGAAATACACACACACATATACACACAGACACTGACACAGACGCATAATCATGTTACATATATAAAAAATAGATACATTTATATATAATGAAATAAACGTGCAATTTAACAAACATTAAAAAAAAAAAGAAAGTGGATTAAACATTAATGTGCAAAATAGTTTAAACGGTTGGAAACAACAGGAAAAGATAATGATCCTAAACAGCGCCAGATTGGCCGAATTGAACATAAAAGGTATCAATAAATTATACATACCATATTACATATATATATATATATATATAGTATGTTCCTATCAGTAGCATAACTAACTAATAGATTGTACTTAAGAAAAGAAAATAGTATAATAGATATAGATAATCAATTCCAGTTCACATCTAGAATATAACAAAGGGAAATTGCCTGAGGATTAAAGTGAAACTAGGCCATTTGCTGTACTAATATGAATTTGCCAAAAAAAATAATCGGAAATTTAACCAACGAAAATGGAAACTACACAAAAGTTATAGTAGTCCGATCATAATATATGTATTTACAGCTTATCTTAGTCATAAGTAAACAGTTGGAATAACAAATGGAAAAAGGTCAATGGAACAAGTGAAACTAGGCCATTTGCTATACTAATATGGATAGAAATATATATGTATATATATCGGAAATTATTTTAACCAGCGAAAATTGTAACTTTACATATAGTTATTGTAGTCCAATCACGATTTCCCATTTACAGCGTTTGCTTAGTCATAAAAAAAACAGTTGGCATAGGTTTTTTATGAGCCACTGTTGGGTGGCTCGCTCGAAAAACTCTCTTCTATATGTTTCGCTCAAATGTGAACTGAATTAATTCGAAAATGCAAAAAAGGCTACGCCATTAAGCAAGTTAAAAATTATATAGACTAATTGAGAATAAAAAAAACTGTGATAAATTTATATATATAAATTCCTGTGCGCTTCCTTCCAACAAACTTGAGGTTAGTTTAGACTTAACTCTGACAATCTTTGGGTGCAATGGTAATAATAATAATAATAGTAATAATAATTAAAAGGTGCTAAAAAAAAAATAATATTGGATGATATTATATCTATTCACTTGGCCGTGGCATATGCATCATGGGTTTTATGGAACACATGACGCAACACATCCCTAGTCGATCGTCTTATACTATTGCGTAATGTATGCTTCTTTTCGTTGGTCAATTGCTCAATGGGCATATATTCCGTTTGTGGTATTATGGAACGAAGTTTCATAGTCCGTTCGCTGGTATCCACTATGGAAATATCGGCAATTGATTCCTTTTCTGGGCTAGAATTTAGTTTTTGATGTGGTCTACGCCGAAGGCTATGACGAATAGTGTTAATGATATTTGTGTGAGATGATTGTGGTGGCGGCGGTGGTGGCAGCGGTGTCTCCTCCACGTCTTGATTAGATGATAAAGGATGAATGAGACGACGTATGGATTTGCGTATCATGTTTTTTACACCGTGACCATGACCATGATGCTGATTGCCTTCTTTTTCCTCTGTTAATGATTTAGATGATTTGCTCGAAGCAATAGATGTAAGGGAGTCCTTACTGTTGGCTTTTAATTTTTCAGGTATTACTCCGGCTGGTCTGTAGGAGCGCACAAAACGCATTGGAGGAGCTTTAAAATCTGAATCATCCGTTTGCTCATCATCTATATCTTCATCTGATTCTGATGCATAGGCCACATCACCACATTCTACATGCGCCACTTTGGACTCCTCCTCTGGTTCCTCAATAAGCACAACAGTTGGAGCTTCCTCTTGCTCTGTTTGCTCAGTTTCTTCAGGCGTTTCATTTATCTCTGTTAGAGTCTTGCGCCTTGTGGAGCATACAATGCTACGCCTTTCTCCACTCGTCACATCCTGGACCATTAGCTGCTGCTCCTTGAATTCTACGGATTCCACTACGATGCCATTTTTTCGTAATTTGGCCTCATTGATGCTATTTTCCAGCTCCAACTGATATCGATCCAGTTCCTTGCCAATATCCATGGTACTACTTTCCTCACTAATGGCACCCAGGGAACGTTTAGCTGGTACTGATCCTGGTCCAGGCACTGGCGAAAATACCAATTTTTCAGCTAACAATTTGCTTGGCGTCAACTGGGACAAGGACATTCCATGGAAATCGATGCGACAGCCCAATGTTGGGGCAAAAGGTAGACCAATTTTTAGATTTGTAGGCACAACATCCTCCGCCAATGCGGGATTTTCAACTCCGGTTGGATTGGCGGCCAGCACTGAACTCTCACTGGGACGATGAATCTCAAATGGATTGAGTGAAGCTGGTGTATCATTGCCACGTAAATTGAGAGCAGCATTGACAAATCCTTTTGAGGGCGTAACCACACTTCTCACCACCTTGCCATAGAGCGAAAGAGAAGCACCGAAAAGAGAATGGGTTAAAAAGAGTTAAGAGCTAAAGAAATTTTTATAATAATCTACCTCATAGGGATTGAACTGCCTTTCAGGTAATTCCAAATTCAGGCCAGGATTCTCAAAGCAAGCATGCTCCCGTTTCTTTTTTTTTGACGGTTGACGAACCACCTCAAAAGGATTGGTCGGTTGCTGTTGTTGGACCAAATCTACTATAGATTTAACCTCCAAACAGGGAAATGGATTGGGATTGGAATTGACAGATGGATGATTATTCTCTTTGGCCAAACGGCGTCGTCCAATTATTTTTTTTGGCGTCGAACTAAAGGCAGCATTGGTGAAGCATGACGGGTTTGCAGCTGCCGCTCCTGTTTCCTGCCCCCCACTCTTACCTTCTGCTAAGGGTGGATCTGCAACTGTCACTATTGACGCTGTTGTTGTTGTTGTTCTTGTTTCCCTTTTGCGCTTGCGCGGCGTCTCATTTTCATTGAAATTGAATGCCAATGCTGCAATGCTTTTTGTTTCAAGCATTTTTTAAGTTATTGAAATTACTTTTTATAATTTAATCCAATATTAATGCCACAGTACACTGCTGAAGTATTTATATATATTTATGAAATTTTAAACATTTAAAATAACAGCGTTGCGATTCAAACAGTTCAAATTCGAGTTGGGTGAATTAGTTAGTAACTAGTTCGCTTTGTACGATTAGTGATGGTAAAAGTTAAGATAAAATATAATATATCGATTTCTATAAAAAATTATTAAAGAGTTTGTATATATGTATATGTATGTATGTATTTGAAAATATTAAATTATTTTCAAAATTTAAAGGAATACTTGTTTTATAATGTTTTGTTTTATATATTTATATTTGAAAATATTAAATTATTTTCAAAATTTAAGGGATTACCTGTCTCATTATGATGAAAATGTATTATTTTTAATAATGGACTTTTAACAATTAACAACAGTAATGAAGACGTAGAAAGATAATATCGATTTAGCAATTACTGATTTCATGAAACTGTTTTGAGTAAATATATATATATATATCGATTACATTTACAATTATATGCACTTAGAAGTTAAATTTTGATTGACATACATATTATGAGCATATTTTAAGACCTATGCTTATGAATTCCCTCCTATTATTTGAAAATAACAGTCGAAGACAAAATCTTTTCCCATCTCTAGCTAGAAAGCGGAACTTTACAAATGAGCCAGTTCATTTCATACTCTCCGACAAACATCAAACCATTATCATTTGAAAAAGGAAGCGTTTGAATTCCCGAACGCAGTTGAAATTTTATACAAGAGACGCAGCATCTGCATGGATAATAATCACCTAAAAGAGTACAAATGTCCCACCAACACAATAGGCAGCGAAAACAGGATAATGATGAGATTGAAAAGGTGCACCATCGGCCATCGCGCGTCCCACCAAAAGTAAGAGAATATATATCCGAGATGGCTGTTGATCGGGAATTGGAGCGATTTATGGCACTATCGTCAACAGCAAGCAGTGGAAATAGTGGACACAGCTGCGCATTGGCCACCGCAACGGGAACGTGGTCAGGAAGGGCCAGTAGCTGCCGTAGAACCAAATATCGCAGTGGGAGCAGTAAACCATCATTAAAATCATCTTCAAATTCTTTGCTAGATGCGGCACCACCACCAGGACCACCAGCTGCGATGGCACAGCCGTTAACAAAATCAGAGGAAGTGGTTATTATTCCAATTGTAATGACCGAAAGTATTCAAGCGGCGCACTCCAAGAAAATGTCCGTTTCTGTTGAGGATTTGAGGACACCAACCAAGTCTACTAATCAACCAAAGGATATGCAAACGAAAAAAACCCAAACTCCTGAATCGGTAGTTAAGTCCCACAAGCGTCTTGAATGGGATCCATCGGCTGATGTTGGTTACTGTAAACGTGCCGTTTCCACAAGCAATATAAGCACCTTGGAACGTTCAGTTATGGAGGATTGTTGGCGTTTACCTCAACAACGTTCCGAATCTGATTTAAATCGCCTCCAAGAGCATGAACAGCATCAGGAACAACAAGAACAACAACAACAACAGCCTCCTCTGGCATCCAGTACATTTGTGAATCGAACTCTGAGCAGAAATATGGATTCAATAAATCGTGAAAGTAATCCCAGCTCTCGTCGGGATTCACAGGCAACGGCAGGCACTTCACTCTATGGCAGTTCAGTGGCCAGTAGTTTTGATTATCAGCAGCCATTGCAGGAGAGCGAAGACTGGATGCCATCTAGGACTACTACAACCGCAACGTCTGGCACCACCAGTACCAGTGTAAGTGCCACGCCCAGTTTGACACAACAAAGTAGACATCAATTGGAGCAAGAGAGATTATTTACAGCCGCCCAGTTGCAACGAGTCCTTAATGAGAGTAAGGAGAATAACAATAACAACAAAAAGAAAAAGGAAAAGGTTAAAGATAGAGAAAGGGAAGGGGGAAAGGAAAGGGAAAAGGAAACGGAGAGGGAGAGAAAGAGAGAGAATAAGGAGAATCTTCAACCGGGCAGTCAACGTTCCTCAATATCGGGTTCTGGTGATCTGGATTTAGGTATCGATCTGCTTTGCTCACTGATCAAGACACGCAGTCTGAGCCATGGCCAAAAGAAGCATCTGATACGTGAGATAGCGAAACGTATATCCTGCCTTGAATCAGGTGATTCCAGTTCAAGGAGCAGTCGTCAGAGTCGTTTAGAGGCTAGAGAACCATTACCACCACCAGCTCCTCCGCCACCACAATTGAAAACCCAATCCACTAATACAACCACTAGTATCACTAGAATCCAATCAATTGTGCCACCAGTGCCTGCACCGAGAACCCATTTACCTCCACCTTTGCCATTACCCAGTTCCTCCGGTGAATCAACAACTAGCTGCTCCCATGAGGTAATTACACAAAAAACGAATATTCAGGGTCAATCAGCAAACTCTACAGATGCCGATGCCGATACGGAGCAAGTGGCCATACAAGATTGGCTCAATCCAATAACCCAAAGTGAAATCGAATACGAGCAGAGGGGTAAACGAGGTCAGGATACAGAGCGACGTCATCAATTGATATGGATTGAATCGGAAATAAAACGTTTGCAGGCCCTGCATACTCTTCTGGGTACTGCCAATTCTAGACCAAGACCAATGGTGATCCCCCCCAGTCCCCTGCTCATTGAGAGCGATTCTCGTTCCACTATAACCGTTAGCAACCGGATTATTCGAACAGCTCCTCCTATTATACAAATACCAATTAGAGCCGAGATGCGAGTTACTGGTGGCGATGACATGCCACCGCCTGCCGAGGGCGATAATCTCAATCTAAACGAAAATATTTATCCACAATCGGAAATAAAGGAAACACAAATGGATGAGATTGAAGAACCGCCAGCAGCACCACCAGTAACACCAGCCAATACACCAATGCCAACTATACCCCAAAGAGGAGCACCTCCATCACCACCCCCAAGACCTCCTCCACCGCCACCTCCACCACCACCACCACCGCCAGCAACAACTCCACCCAGAGGCGAATTACAATTAAATCAGCGTAGCAAAATGGCCACACCAAGCAGTTGTGGCGGTGGACAAAGCGAAAGTGTCTGTTCGTTTGTCCAGCAACGGCAACGTCAGTTTATGGAACACTATCAGAACCAGCAGCAGCAACTCCATCTACTGCAGCAGCATCAGCAACAGCATCATCAATACTATTATCGCCATCAACAGCCGCAATTGTCCCATCGCCAGTGTCGTCATCATCATTATCATCAGGGACAATTTATGGTAAATCTCCCTAATCCTATAAGTTGAACGATCTTTAATTAGATAGTTATCCTACTTTCATTCTTCTCCCATCAGCCGCATCAGGAGCAGCAGCAGCAGCAGCAGCACCACCATCATCATCACCAACAACAACAGCAGCAGCAGCCACCTTCCCAATACCTTCATATGCAATATGCACATGCCTTGGGCTCCACATATGCCACACCCTATTTGGGTGAGAATGGTCATAGTTGTGGTGATGATGGTGCCATTTATTATCAAGTGGTTAATTCTCATGGTGCCGCCAATTATGTTCAAGCAGCGGCTGTAGCTGCCAATGGCACTGCCACTGCAAGTAATACTTGCCGCACAACCACTACCTCATCAGCCTCATCCATGTTATGCATCAGTTCAGAAATATCCATACCTATGGGCATGGTTAATACATGTGAGACAACGACTACAACGACAACAACGCATCAATATGATGATGTGGCCTGTCAGCGACAGCGAGAACAATCGAAACCACCGATCGAACGTACACAAACCCATACCCAGACGATGCAAGTGCGTCCTCGTGGCATTGCCTATGTCATACAGTTCACCGAGAGTGGGGATAGCGAAGTTTTGCCCGAAACTCTGTCGCTGCAGGATCAATTGCAACGGGCACGTCCCGAATTCTGTGCCAAATCCAAACAGCGCAAAGCCATACTCAATCAGATGCAAATGCTGCGGAATGTTAGACGACGCGAAATGGATGAGCTTCTGGGCGAGAATATTAGTACAAATGTGGAGACTGTGGACAGGCAACTCCAGCAGCTGCCACCACCAGCTACATGTAAGATAAAAAAAAGAACTTTAATTACTTTAATTTTCTCTGGTAATTATAATTTAATCAAAAACATTTTAAATCAACTTTTTAAAACCAATTTGGGAATTCAGTTATTCAAATCAATTCATAAATAACCGTTTCATTTAAATCGAACGAGATGGTGATGATCGTAATTGTTATCGATAACATGAGAGGGCAAACTGAGTACAGCCAAAGGGTTAAATTTTGAATTCCGTTAGAAAATCTAAGGTTTATTGTTTATTTTCAATTTTAATGTAAAATTATGCATCTAATACTAACATCAATTTAATAACATCGATTATGTATATTCCGTATTTCATCCACAGCCCGTATTCGCATCTTTTCCACAAAAGAAATGAAGGCTCTAACCAGCAAGCGATGCCAAAGCTTGCCCGAGGTGCTGGCCGCTCAGAATCGGGTACGCGAGGAGCAACGTCGTCGGCATAATCGTATGATGCGGGATGTTTTCAATCGGGTATGTTACTGTTTAAAATTAATTGGAATTGAAAAATATATATATGTATCTTATGCTATTTGCAGCGCCTCCATAATCGGGTGACCAAGGGGCAATTATCTCTTAATCACAGCCGTACAATTATTTGACAAATTTTTTGGCTAGGAAAGTTTTTCCAAAAATTTATTTTCTAATTTTCATAGCGTATAGAGAAATTTTTGCCATTTGAAAGCTAATTTGACTAATTTTTTTTCGTATATTAATTAATTGTTTAAGAAAATCTAAATTTAACCTGTTTCATCAATTATAATGTTTAATTTGACAATTAACGAAATTTTTAAATAAATACTGTTTACAAAAAAAAATGTTAAGGGAATGGATAAGCAAATATTTTCAAAAGTTGTTAATACTGAGATAAACACAATTATATTGAACATATTTTTAACTTTAGCTTTTTTTGCTGGAAAATTGAATGATCTTAGCATGTAGATAGCTGGCATGGTAAATTTCGATAGTCGCTGTTCTCTTGCATCAAGCCAATTTTAACAGATGGCAACGCTCTCTGAAAAATTCAACAGTTTGCTGCGTAACGGATTTTTAAATATGCAAATAACTGAAAACCAGTTTTTACAGATGAATTTCGGACAAAGTTATTTGGATACTTAAAATTCTATTCGACATATATACTATAGTAACATGCGCATAATAATTATTTAAGCACCCTTTTAAAAATCTGTTTTATCTTAAGGCAGCTAATATTTAACTTACGATAATTTACTTTAAGGACAAAGTTCTTGTAGTCCACGTGGCCTTAAATGAACTTGTTACTTAACTGCACATAAATGTGTGTACACAAATATATGTATGTATTTGGATATGTATTGGATATACAAACATACATAACAGATGCGGAGATGGAGTTAGGCACCAAACTCACGGTGGCCTGCAACAGACTGACATGTGATTTCACCTTAAATTAACCTTTTGCAACGACAGTCTCAACGAGGACCACTTCCATAATATCCTTGTTGAAGGATATGCGCAAGCGCTAAGAAGAAAAATGCCGACTATAAATAGCATTACAACGCAACAACGCCCGGCGCTTGCATCATCACATTTAAAATTGGCGTGGCATGGCCTGGCCACTAGTCCACGTGGGCGGGTGGGTCATGGTGATGAATGGTAAAGGGGCTGGGGTGAATGGTGCCCCAAACACGTGTGCAAGACACCCACACACAAATATATGTAAATACATACATACACAGTATATGTTCGTGTATATATGTATGTATGTATATATAAGCAGTTGTGATATGCGCACGCCGGTGACGAGCCTCCTACTCACATATATATATACATACACAACACGCGTCAGTCTGCACACTGGGAAAATTCGGTGTTATTTATGAACATATAAAGAACATCAATGTATTTTATATGTATGTATATACATATGTATAATAAATAAATTTTAAATTGTATATGTATATAGATAAATACAAAGCTTTCATTCAAGTTTACAAAACGTATCAAACAAATCCATTTAAAGGCAATTTACAAAATTTTGGACACATATAGACAAAAAAAATGGGGAAATATTTTATCAACCAGTGTCCACTGTGCGTTTCTCCACTGATAGTCCGATATAACACTCAAACTGTTATACGAGAGGCCAACCCAACGAAACCAGTTTACATGCCCAGCAGACCCAAAAAAGAGCTATGCATACATAAAAGCTAGAAGAGCGAGAGAGAAAAAAGAGAGCAAGAGACAGAAAGGGAAGGTTGGATTGCTCTGCTTGTCCGCTGCCGAAAAAGGACAAACTCAAGGGCATTCTCCAATAGCTTCAAAGCGGCGTCAAGTGCTGCCCCATCGATGAATATAAAATAAAAATTTACACAAAAAACAGCAAAAAAAAAAAAAATTACCAGCAACAACAATCAAAAAGCAAATGCAAAATACCTTACAGTAATTTTGTACTCATGACTTTTATAAGTCTTTGTGCCGCCTTTGATTACTATATATGCATGTATGTATGTACATATATTACGCTTCATATTTATGCATATGGTATACATTATACATATGTATATATGTACATACATATATGTACATATATTTAACTATTTATAGTATGTACTTCTAAAATTTAAAGTATCTAATATTAGATTATGCGAAATGCCGGTCGCAGGGGGTTTGCCCCTTTATCGTTATCATCGTTATTAAAATTAAGGTTTTGTACATGTGTATGTATGTAAGTATTTACACTAACATCTACATATTTACTTATGTACATATGTACATACATATGTATATGCATACATAAATGCGTATATCCAGAGTGGTAAAAAATATATATAATTTTCAAGATTTTATCGATTGTGCGTAAGTGTGACGAAATTTTTCCACTGCGCACGCATGACATTGAAATGGGAATGTCAAAGCCGAGTCCTAGCCAAAGGTTTGAGTCTGGATGTAGTTCAGATGCCGAGGTCTCAGTCTCCGTCACAGATTACAACTTCAATATCAAGGTTGAGCCATTTTAATGAACTTTCCCCCGGTTTCATTTTTACTTTTGATTATTTTTTTTTTTTTTTGCTGGCCCATTGATCGACGGAACTCTTATCGAGAATTCCATTGATAAAGGGGTTAAAAAATAGCTACAAGTGTTTGATTTATGCAGTTCGAATCGTTATGATACCAATTTCCATTATTGATAAGTTATATACTAACGCTAAACCACTTGAAAACAACTGCTAACAATCAGTCAATAGTATACATATGGCTTTGAATCAAACTTCTATAACAATCAGTCAGTCCATCACGCCCACAATGAAATAAAGTACCCCACATCCGTATCAAATGTGTGCCAAAAATATACCCCCCCATTAGGTAAAAAATACAATATGCTTATATATATACATACATACATATAAAGTATTCATAAGTATATATGTATATATATATATATTTATATACTGTTATATAGTAGGTACTTGAACACAAAACATGAATTAATTATACCGCCACGTCCGGGACTGGAACTGACTGGGTAGGAATACGAGTATACGTAGGATTTGTATTGCTCTTATCAATCGTTGACTTGAACAGAGGGAAAACTAACAAACGCTAAACAAATTTTTAGCACTTTTACTTTTCCCTATCGCAATATTGTTTAATACCTTCACATAATCATCAATTGGTCGGGTAGCTATAGCTTTAACAATATCAGGACAAATGTAAATTGAAAAGTGATTAAGTAAGTTTTACAACCAAACCAAATTTAAGTCAACTTATATTCAAACTGTTTAATGCACCATCAGGAAAATATATTATAACTAAAGCTTAATATTTATAATTTATTTTAAATAATTCAAATTGCCGGTATGTCGGTATTTATTATCCGATCTGTTTCAAACTGTTGCTGGTACCTACAGTGTAAAAATAGTAAAATCATCTGTATATTTGAATATTTGAAATATCCCGAAAAGCAAATAACTTTTTTGAACAAAACTAATTTTGCCGGAGGTACTTTGGATCTATACCTTATAGTCGTCCGATCCAACAAATTCTTAAACTTGATTTAGATAACAGAATAGATATGAATAGATATGATTTAGATTAACAGAATGATATGAGTTTTACTCAGAAAGCTCAAAATTTTAGTTTCAAAAGATACGGAGAAACAAATGGACGTTGAGACAGACATGGTCATATCGATTCGGCAATTGATACTGATCAAGAATATATGTACATATATATTTTACAAACATCTGATCAATTTTATTGTACCCTCTGCAAGGGTATACTAATATTAGTTTGTGTCTATAGATTTAACATAATTTCATAAGACTAAAACTTTATATTTGTTTATCCAATTTGATTTGGTTGGGTAAATTTACAATTGCAACACCATCCCCAGAATCCATCCAGGTTGAAATTATAATTGCATTTCCCATAAACATATGTAGATATATATACATAAACATAGATATATACATACATACATATATCCATATGATTCCATACAATTTTCAACAATTTGAACCAATCATAAATTAGTTTATTGTTTACAATTAGACGAAAGATTGCCGATGGTTGTTGGAATTGTTGGATGCATTCCAAATAGATATAATATATATGTGTACATATATGTACATATATGTATATGTATAGTTTACTTATTCCAAATGTACGTGAATTCGGTACATACTATAAGCCATAATTTTTGACCTATTTCTGTGCCTATTTAGACACTTTATATATTAGTTAATTGATTTCATGTTCTCAAAACCGATTGATAAGTATATAAATATTTGATAATTTGCCTCTGTGCTAAATATGTTAAGTAAACCAAGTTAATCGGAATAACTTTCGATCTTTTATTATCAGACATTATTTATTACTAACTAACTCGAGAGATCTTTGAACCGAGCATTGTAATTGCATTAAAATTGTAAACAATAATAACGGAATAGTTATAGAATAGTAAATATCACAAACCTGAGTATAATTCCGCTGAATGAATGAGTTTGACACAAAACAATGACGAATACATTTATATAAACAATTATATGTAAGTATGTAAGTATGTAAGTATTACTCATAACTAACACAACGAACTTTATATACCCTAGCATCTGTTTTCATTTAGAATCCATTACTAATATGCATTAATTAAATACTGTATTTTTATAATTTAAGCAATTCGATCAATATGAATGGCATACAAATAATTAAGTATATTGCTATATTTTTAATTTTGTTGTTTTGTTTTTATAAAAATGAACCAAATTTGTTTATAATCATAATACTCAATGTAAATGAACATGTGCAAAATGATTTAAACAATAAAAAAAAAATTACACTATTCGAAAATACAAAAAAAAAGGCATTGGAGAATTACCGATCGCCAGCCCCGCCCCCCTCCCCCTGGATACGGTATCTTAATTACCGTTACCTGTCACTGACGCCATTTAATGGATAGGTCAGGTCGCAATTTCCTAATGCACTTTATTCTCTATGATAATTTATACTTATTTTAGTCAATAAATAAATATATTTTATGACTTTTTTGGTAATCAATTTTAAAACTGAAAATCAAGTATTTTGTTGTTGCAAAAAGTCATTAAACCAAAAATATTACTATTAACAGTAAATTGAAAGTTGAGTAAAAACTTTAACTGTTCACAGGTTTTTTTTCATTATTTAATTATAACTAGAAAGAAAATAATATTATACTCAAACCATATGTTACAATTTGAAAATCAGAATTATCAAAAACAGATATGCATATGTACATACATATATTATATATAAAAAAATTGTTAAAAAAATTAAAATTTTACAGCAAATATGTTATGTTATATACCATATTTTAAAAATAATTTATAATTTAGATAAAAAGAAAATCAAAGATAACTTCTATATATAATTTCTTAGAAAAACTAGCAAAATAAATTATAAAAATTTCATATTCAAAAATGTTTTTGGCATTACTACTATATACATACATACATATATATATATATATATATGTACATATATAGAGGGCAATATAATAAGCATTATAATTCTGTTTTGTTCTGTTCTCGAATTGCCAAGCATTTGCTGAGTTGTCATATATATCCATATATACCTATTAATTATCGTAATTCTGTTTAGACAAATATGAGAAATGCAGAAACGTGATCTATTCCATGTGAGGTCTCTCATTTGCCATAGCAATTATTCGTGGTTATCAGGCAAAAAGTGTATGTCCCATTTTGTTGTTATTGTTATTCTTATGGTTTATTATTGTTATTGTTATTTGTTTTTTTTAGACATATTATATTTATGACAACAACTCACACGACGATCCAATCCCTACAAAAGCGCAAAAAAAAAAAAAAAAAAAAAATGAAAATGCAAAAACATAAAAAAAAAAACAGGAACAATAAATAGGTGTTGATGGATAATTTATGCCTCACTAAGCAAAATATACATATATGAATGTATGTATGTATAGGTACATATAAGATTATATGACTTATGTACACAGTATATGAATATATATGTATATGTATATATATGTATGTATATATCCCATTCAGTTTAATTTTTCTTCAGAACATCTTAACCCAAATTGCCTTCAATAAAATTGTATGCCATACAATTCCTCTTCATATATCTTATATAGTATATAGTACATATATAATATACTTATATGTACATATGTAGTTTCTTCCAGTTATACGAGTAGTTGTCATTAATTGAGCTCTGTCTGTCTGTCAGTCAGTAACAGTCAGATGTCGCGTGAGTATCCAGGCCGGTTCTGAGCAGTTTCTACCGATTGTTCCGATTCATAAAATTGGTTTGCGCCCATCACAATTGGGTCTTGTTAAGCGTTTAGAATCAGTAGCACTTTCATTGTCGTTCCCTTGCATCATCATCATCATAATCATCATCAACATCATCATCGTCATCATCATCATTCCTAGCATCAAATGACCATGATCTTGTAAGCAAATGATGGTGGCAACTGTACCTAATTTATTGTTGTGGCGTAATTCATTTACATAGTATGTAGAGACATTTCAGATCGATGCATTAATTAACTTTGCCTTGACAATTTTGACTTTTACAAATTTGAGTAGAACCTTCAAGGGAAATTTTTTTAGATTTCCCTTAAAATATCATTTTTACTCCAAAAGAAAAAACTAGTTTTATTACAATAAAGAATCCTAAGTACAGAATTTAATAAGACTCACTGTTTGTTCGTTTCTCTATAAAAATATTAATAGAAAGACGCAAAGGCGAATGAATATAATAGTATATAGAATCATTACTTTCTTGAGATCAAGTGCAGGTACACAAGACTTACATACATAGTTTGGGCTATAGCAATATAGTAAGTTCCTTCGTTCGATCTTGTGCGTCACTCAACGACAAACTGGTTAATTTCCGTTCCGAACGTAGCTCTAAAGTTTCAGTCTCTAATTACCTCTAGTCTTATTAAAATAATGAAGACTACAAGAACCTCCATTTACAGCTCTATTACATACCGAGTACTTACTATTTATTTATTTATTCCCAGTAATCTAAGTACATATACTCCACTAGAGAAAGATGCTATCGATTATTCAATTCCATCTAAAATAAATGTTTACTTTAAATTATAATCAGAACTGGATTAGAAACAAAACATTTCTTGTTAATTTTTCAAGTTTCCTCAATTTGCTATCTGATCCGGTCCTGCTCATTCCATAAGCTGTACTTTGTGCTTTAATGACTAGGAGTTGAGTGAAGTAGGTACCTATAATTTGTTGGACTGTGTGGGGCACATTATGGAAGCACGTTTTGTTTTTGTCAATTTTGTTTAATACCCTTGCGGAGGGTAAATTCATTTATCATGTATGTCTATATATTCATGTATGTATATATATTCTTGATCAGCATCAACAGCTGAGTCGATCTAGCCCAGTGTGACTGTTCGTCTGTCTGGATCAATAGCTTCTAATTTGAGATCCTTAAAGCTACAGAAAAAAGCACATAGCCTTCTTTGTATATCTCGGAATCATCTCGATCAGGCGACTATAACATATACATAGCTTTCATATTAACGATCGGTCGTGAATACAGTTTAACATCAAACAAAATTCAATATTAGCGAGTTTGATTTAGTTTTAGGGACTTTTACCAAATTTTATCAGAATCGCCGGACTAAATCTTATAGCTCCTATAGAAAAACCAGTCAAAAATAAAGTCTTAGATCAAGCAATTGTTTCAAAATTTGGAATTTGTAAGTTCGATATACATATATAAAAATATCCTTGTTGAGTTTCAATAGAATCTGTTGTGTTATATACCTCTCAATAGATCTGGTAAATTATAAATACATAGTTGTCATAAAGAGCATCTGGAAGGGTATAAGAATTTCGACTTTGTTCATTCTTCTAGGTTTCGTTTGTTATTTGTCTAAAGTACTTTCTGGGCAAAAATCCGTAAGAAAAAACAAAAACAAAAACCAAAATTAGTCGATAATTATTAGTAATTATTATTTCTATTTACCCATAATTGATAATAATGAGTTTGGTATGATAATAAAACTAATAAATGTAGTAAACTAAAAAAAATATACGAGTACATATAATGAAAATTCAATAAAGTGATATACTGATTACAGAATTTGTTATCTGAGAGACTTGGAGAAACTAAAGATTACAGAAATATAAAATTTCTAAATGATATATGATCCTTTATAATACTTATTGAATTATGAAGGTAGATATCTCTTCCTTTTTTTTATAATAGATAATGTTTAGTTAAACCAAATGTAATTTAAATGAAAGTCTGTTACTATGGACTTTTTATAGCTACTATCGATGTCTGTACAATGGGAAATTTAACATGATTTTGAATTTTCCCCAAGAGATACATACATACATACGTACATAGTAGAAATCCTTTTAACCAAAAATAAAGGTCGTTTAGAGGGCATTCTACTAAAATTGTTAAGAATTATTCTTTGATACTCCAGCAATATATGTATGTACATATAATATATTGAAAAACTCAGAAAATATTAATATATACCTGAAATACAGGATTATTCAGTTAAGACTTGAGTAGTTAAACTATTAATACTTAAAATAAGCGTAAGTACATAGTAATTTTTTTATTTATTTATTGAGTTTTGTGTATTTATTTGGCCATTTAACGAAATAAGACCAAAAAACGCTTTTATTGTATCTAGAAAATTCTAGAATCTACATAGATCATCGTTTATAGAGTTATAATTTGCAATATTCTATCATTCGATTAGTCTCCCCTTATATGGATATATGTATGTACATATGTATGAATGGGGGAACACCCCTTAAAAAAATACTGACATGAATGCCAACTTCCATATATACATACATATGTACATATATACATACATATATACATACATACATACATACATACATATATTATATATCTAAATACATATCTATTATCTCTTTAATTGTCGGCTTAATTTTTCTCATTGTTAATTATAGTAAACTCAAAATGAAATACATACATATGTACATATTATAAGAGCAATTTGTGCAATTCTTTTTTTTATTAATTAAAAAGGTCTACACGCCAAAAAAAAAAAATTGGGGAGAAAAAAACACATCTAAACAATCCAATTTGTCAACAAAAAAAAAAGGGGGAAAATATTTCTACTAAAGCGAACAAAAAAAAAAACTATAATAAAATAATAACGGCAATCAAACTAAAGCAACAATAAACGAGATCGGACAAGGAAACAACAATAACAAACTGTAAGATTGTTTTAATTCACTTTTTCAGCAATTTTTCATCATTTCTATACCCTATTGACATAGTTTAGAAATTGGGGATATTGGTAAATAAAAAAATTTAAGTACTGATCGACTAAAGTCAATTACCGGAAATCTGAAGTTATCGACTTTATTTCGCACAGGGATGCCACCTCAACTGACTTTCTACCTCTAAGTGTGACCCTTATACATATATGTATGTATATAATATATACTAAAATATAAAAATATTTGTGTACATAGGGTATTACATGGTGACTATCTGCTATAAACAATGTAATTCAACTTTTCTTTTGCTTGTACCCAGTGGAAAATTTGCACTTGAGTGATTTGTAGTCATGCTCCAATTTTCTTGCCATTTTTCTTATTTGTTTTTTTTTTCCTTTTTGTTTTTCTGTATTTTCTTTTCGGCTTTTTGCGCATTTAACTTAGAAATTCAGCCCAGATCTCATGACCGCAACGTTCAATCTATTGTATTTTGCCGTACATACCCCCAGCCACCGCAACGCCTCCCCTCTCCCTCCACCACTCCCACAATCTCACCCCCTTCCCAACGATTGATAATAATTATTTCTTACCATATCTACTACATTATTATAGAATCTCTGGGAAATTGTTTGTCTGATAGCCATTACATTTACATACTAACTAGATAGCTAGATAGTTAGTTAGTTATTTAGTTAACTGTTTGGTTACTTGGTTGGTTTGAAATAAACAAATAACAACATTCAGTTCAGTTGTTCACATTTATTTTTTTTATTGATGGGGTCCAAAACTTTGCTACTGAAAAGAATAAAGGGTTATATCAGAAACTTGTTGATTAGATTTGATATCAGAGATTGCCCCCATAACATACCAATAGTATATTATAGTATATGCATTTATTAATATATACATACATATGTCCATATAAAGAGTACAATGTCTGCACATATCAAAGATTGCGATTCTTATCACAAATTGCTTAACATTTCCATAGAAAAGCGAGTACTATATAGGATCAAGTTATTTACTCAATTCTATGTACATTGTATGTATGTATGTACATATGTTTGTATATAGATTACACCAAGATGTATTTAAGTGGTATGCAATCTAGTTGAGTTACAATCTCAAAACTTTTGATATATCATTTCAATCATTTCAATCATTTTATTCAAAACATAACCTCTCTTGAATTAAGAGAAATTTATTTATTTATGGAAAACCAATTGAAAACTTCTTAACAATTCTCAGCTAATGTGAAGTACTTTTAAAAGTAAGTTTATCTTGAATAAGTATGTAATGAAAAATAGAAATTAATACAATGTAAATAAAATATTGTTCAATTTACCATTGGGGTAATGGAATGTAGCCAATTTCTTAGCCATAAAGCAATAGCCACTTCCTTCAGGTGTCTCTTAAAGTCTTCCTGTAAATTTTTGCCATGCAATTTTGCGATTAACCAGAAATAATTTTGCTAATATTTTGCAATATTGAAAACAAGTTTTGTATTTACATACAAATGTATGTTTATATGTATGTAGGTACCTATGCGTGTATGTATATAAGTACATACGTATGTATATATCCATCCTATAACTAGTATTTACAGTTGTCATTAATGCCACAGAGAAATCATAGATAGATTTATAGATAGAGAGTGAGAGAGAGAAAGATATTGTTGTTTAGTCTCCTTTTTAGGTTTGTTTCTTGCCCATTCCGCCAAGTTGTCTGACATTACAAAACAACAAACAACAACTACAACAAAAGAAACCTAGATACTACAATAACAACAAATAACTTGTTGTTTGTTGTAGTGTTTCTTATTTTCTTTTTTTTTTTTGCATATGATCCAAATGAAAAATACAGTGGCTTACATTAAAGTGGGGGTTTTAGGGGGCTGTAAATGTATATCAAATTTGGATTATGTATAATAAATACTAACCTATTAAAATACTATAAAATTAATATTTGGTTGTGTATGCTTAGGCGTGAGGTACATCCTGCAAACTTTTAGGAATGGATGATCTTACGCAGTTGCACTATATGTACTTTTGGCCATATGGAGTACCATTTTACCTGCGAAGCATCTTTTAAATAGTTAAATAGGTTTTTAAGAAAATAGAAATAGGTTTTTAAAAAACCGTTATTGGATACTTTAATTTCTTTTTAATTATTTGTACAATATATGTATGTACATATTTATAACTGTGATCACTCCACCCCCTCTTAAAATTATTTCAATTTTCTTTTACGCTTCTGATTTGAGTTGAAATGTTGTTGTTGTTACTTTTCGTGGCACTCACATGATTTGCTTTTTTCTACAATCTTTTTTTCTGTTATTTTTCTGTTTTCTGTGTTTTTTTTTGCATTGCATTTCCATTTCACACTTTCGAAAATTGCATTTGCCCGTTTAGCATTTGCATAACAACAAGAACGAACAGTAGAGACTGAGAGAGCGCAATATACCTGAGAAGAAAGTGAGAAATACAGTGAGAGAGCGAGAGAGAGAGAGAGAGAGACTGAGAGTGAAACCATTTGTTAACTGCCAAATGTCAAAATACAAAAGCAACTTTATGAGTGGGTGTTCTATTGGCTTAAAAGTAGGTGGTAAGGGGCACAGCCATAAACGTAACTAGAATTTCATTTAAGGGAAATAATAATAATTGTAATAGAGTAATTAATATTTAAATTTAAATAAGCTTAAACTTTAGTTTATATAAAGATTATAATAAAGATTGTAATAACATTTTGGAAAAATGTATACATACATATGTTAAAACATAAAATCAAATATGGAAACACTTTACAATCGAAATCGAAACGAATCGAAAAAAAAAACCATTAACTGTCAAATTGGAATAACACCTATGACTGACCCCTTTTTTATGTTGTACCCATGGGGGCACGGCTGTCGCTTTGTCGCCCTTCAATGTGGCAAGCACTCTCACATTTCCTATCTCTCTTGCTCCTTCACATTTCTCTTGATTTTAGTTTGGCAAATTTTTTTATTGCGTATTTTGTTTTTCAATAACAACAATAAAAACAAAAATAAAACTATTTCTCTTTTTTTTATTTTTGTTAAATTTAGATATTTTATTTCATCAACAACAACAACAAAAGCATATTTGTAAAATTGCCGCAAAATTAACGCAAAAAATTCCGCATAAAAAAATGTCAAAGCTCTTAAAAATGTTGAAAAGTATTTATTTTTTTTATTTATTTGTCTTTTAGCCAGCAGCTAGATGGGCAGGGGGAGGACTACGCTGAGGGGCAGGATTTTGTGAAAAACAACTGAATAGGAAAGAAAAAAAAGAAAATAGAAGCAAAAATATATGAAAAAACGCTAGTGTTTTGGTTCTGACGCAGGTGGCGCGGAAGGCTATACGTTATGTGGGCGTAGTAGTAACGCCCACATTGCGTTCTATTGAATGAGACGTCTGAACCAAATATTAAGATAAATTAGATGCTTGAAATTGTGACAGTAGAAAAGGGAAGGCGAGGCGAGGCGGGATCGAAGGAGGTTTAAATGCGAAGCCAAGAATGTGAAGTCAACACATGTATGTATGTATGTATGTACATATGTACGTTTGTACATAGATTTTCCTAACCATAAAGATCCAATTGATTATTAATGTACACGAAAGCCAATCGTTACGAATATCTGACGATTCACAACGTCTCTAGTAATAAGAATCGCTTGTTAGTTTTAAATATTCCAGATTCCTTTAATTTACAAAGCATCATACTTAGTCAATGATCTTAGACTAAAGTACATTTAAAAATACTTTTCTTCTTTGCAATATTTACTACTTATATTTGTATTTGACAAATAAAAAGTATAATGTTTATTATGAACTTTGAGATAGCTATCATAAGAGCTTATTTCACGTATGTATGTATGTAATTAAAAAGTATAAATAAATATAATCATGATTTTAAAAAGAAATTTCCCACTTTATTATTAAGCAAAATTTTAATTAGATCGAACACGAAAGCTCTCAATCCCAAATCCCAAACAATTCCCATAATCCCAAACAAAAGCTCAGACAATTATCAATTTTAAGTTTTTTTTTTGGGTATGTACGTATGTACATATGTACATACATACACATATATGACATTTGAAAATTAGTATATATGTATGTATGTATGTGTAATTGTCAGTGGGAAATTCAACGGTATTCACATATGTATTTACCAACGATTTATGTTCATTTTAATTTTTTTTAGAAATAGTTAAAAATACAAAAAAAAACATAAAAACAATTTGTATCAGGGCAAAAACTATGTATGTATGTATATTTAAGTTGGTAGATAATAAGATATAATTTTTGCTATAGGGTATTTGAAAGTCGTGCTTTTATACAATGCTATACAATAAATATATGGTATATAGTATATGTATAAACGTGCATATGTATATAGTACGTATATTAAATTATAAAACAGAGCAAAACAAATCAGCGCTCATCAAAAATTGAGTTGAAAAGTTTCATGACTAACTTTGTGAATGACTGACGGATTGACTAACGATTATGATGATAATGATGATGATGATGCAATTTCTGTACCTAAAATCAGACAACTTAACTTATTTTTATATCCCTTTAGAATGTGTTCTGTTTTTTTTTTCCTTTTTAAAGAGGGAAAGGGCTTTTAATACATACCAATTTTGTTGCTTTTTTAAAAATTTATTTTTTCGTCCATTTGCATTTTATTGCATTTGATATTTAAATTGCTTGTCTGTCCCAGTGGAAACGTGATCGGGCTATTCTGTATATATGTATGTATGTGTATATGTACATATACATACATATGTATATGTACATATGTATGTCTGTTTGTATAGTATATAATGCATTCTATTTGTATAAACACAGACTTATACAACAACAAACAGCAGTAGCAACAAAAGCCACAAAACGAGAATCCAAAGTGGCAAACGGGGAATTTACATGTGGCTTGAAATTCTAAAAACAACTTTCGCGGAACTTAAAACTCTTCTCTACCCCCTCCTCTACCCGCTCTCTGTCATCATCAGCATCGGCATCTCATTCATTCTCGATCGTCTGCCGTTTTGTCTGTCTGTCGGTAGGTCGGTCTGTCTGCCTATTTGTCTCGCTTTCTGTGCCTAAATGAAACTTAATGGAAAAACAAATATCAATAAACTTTTGTTCAACGTACAAATGCACGAGCGACAATTTAGACCCCACAGCATATAAAATATATGTACATACATATATATATACATACATATGTACATATATTGTCTATATAGTATAAATCTATATATGTATGTATGTACATATGTACATACATATGTATGCACACAGACGAGAATATATAACTCAATCAACGAATGATTCAATTTAAATAAATGTCTAGTGGGGCAGGGTATTTTTTTGGGGGAGGTAGAAAGAGGTAGAGTTCGATACACCACTTTCTTAATCAACAATCTATTGAATAACTGTAATAGAGGGAACAAATTTTTTTTTCCATCTGATTTAGACATTCAAGTATTGACAAACAATTTGGATAAACTGCGAAACCGATATTGATATACTCTTTCAGTTTATTGTCAATTAATACCAGCCTACATACATACATATGTACATATGTAAGTATGTATATTATTTCACTGTAATTGCAAATCAATTCTATTACATTATTTCGTTTTATACATACGTATCGTCAAGTTACAGCATTAAATTGCAATGGGTTACGGCATTATTATAAAATGAATTATATTTTACAACAGTTCTATTGATTCCTAGATATGTATGTATGTACATATGTATATGTACGATTTTAATAACTTTGTTCTGGTTAAATTATAATTCCGAGTTAAAGCTTCGTTTGATCAAGGTTAACTATTTTCAAAATATGTCTCCATAACAATTTTGATATCCAATCGAAACCACATTTGTAACGGTTTAAAATTGTAAATACATACATACATACGTATGTATGTACATGTGTGTATTTGTGCATGGATGTGCATACGTATGTTTCGTTTTATTCCCCATTTCGATTTCGTCTTATCCCGGTACCTTAACGGGACAACATTAAATTTGTATGAAATATTGGAGTCAATGAATTTTAAATTCTTTTGAAATCCAAATCAATATTTTTAACCTTTCCACAACAAATATAAAATTGTATTGTTGTAGTAGTTAACCTTTTCCCAATGATTTTAAGAGATCCAATTTAAATAAATATTTCATCATTTTTGGTTCTTCTCTCGTTTCATTTTTATTTGTGGCTTTCCATTGACTAAATTCATTTTCATCATTCAACTGAGGTGAGTTATTCATTTTATCATTCGATTCTCATTTTATTTCGTTTTTGTCTTTTTGTTTTTGATAACTAGAGAGGAGTTCAGCTCTTATTGTTTGTTTTCTTGTGTAATTGTTGTAACATTTTCTTTGAAAAATAGAAACACCTTTTCTTTGTCTTACTTTTCGTTTTTTTTTTTTTCTTCGTTATTTTGTTTAAATATTTATACTCTTTCATAGGCTTTTCTTGGCTAAAAAAATCATTTTTTATTCCTTTTTTTTATATGTATGTATGTATGTTTGTATATGATTTTGGCCCGCCAAAAAATCTGCAATAAAATAATCGATAAGAATCGTAATGATAAAATAAAATGAAATCCAAATCATTTTAGATCAAATACAATTGATAGTTTTTTTTTGATTTGATTTTGTATAATGATCAATTAAGAACAAATTTTATTTGCTTTTATTTCGGCTTTTCTTTTTCTCATTTACTTTCTCTCTTTCTCTCTCTTTCGTGTCGTTTTAAACAATAAGTAAGGTTTGTTTGCTTTTGTTTTTTTTTTTCAATTTCGTCTTTTTTATAATTAAAGGGAGGGTAACTTTTTTAACACATTTCTTTGATTTGTTTTTTTTTAGTGTTCTTATTTTTGTTATCTTTTTGTTTTGTTTTTAGATACTACAATAAAAACTAAACTCTAAAAACTAGGCAAATATACAAATACATAAATAATAGCTCTTGGCCAGCTTAAATGTTAATAACAAAAAAAATAACTAATACAAAAAGAATAGAAAGATGATAAAGAGTTGGTATAAAAAAAAGAAAAATAGCAACAAGAAAAAAAGAAAAAAACGAAAAAATTAAATTTTGAAAGGTGGGGGAATAGTTACAAATTAAAAATAATTAGGCAAATATATTTATCATACATGTATGTATATATATAACTATAAACATTTACAATTACAAAAAAAAAGTGTATATATATATATATAGATATCCCGGTTGGTTTGCGGGCAGGTTTATCCTAAAGTATATATATATATATATATATATATATATATATATACATATACATATATATATATATGTAATTAGGATTCTCTTTTTTGCTTTAACAATGTGTGCGATTTCATGATGATTTTTGTGGAGGGGAGTGGGGGTAAAAGGGGAATTATTTGCTTGTAGCACAGTTTTTTTCTTCTTTCCTCTTCTTTTTAGCAGTAGTTGTAGTAGTAGTAGTATAACAGTTTCTCTTCTTAGCGCGCTCTCTCATAAAACGCAAAAAAAAACAAAATATTTAAATATAAAATTAAATTACAACCAAACAAAAAAATAATAGTTTTTTTTTTTTGTTGTCTTAAATTTTGGTTTTTTTAATTTTCCTATATAAATTTTTATGATATCGAGAGAGAGATGATATAACAAAATAGTTAATTAAGAAATACTAAGAAGCGGGCTGAACATTGGAAACATGCTCTCATTCATTTCATTCCATTATATTCATACATCTATCATTCATTCATTCATCACTTTTATTTGCTATTGACTACATCCTCCCGACAGGCGACAGCGGCAACTAAGGCCGCACCACGGCCGGAACCATCCTCCGATAACATCAGATCGAACGTAATGCCGGGCTTAATCAATTGCGTTATTTTCTCCACCATCAGATTATGGAATTTTGGATGAAAACGATATACACTACCATCCACACCGACTGTAACATGGGGCTCATCCATTTTATTGATCAATGTGGCAATGCCAGCGGATACCAAATGTGCGGCACGCTTTGAAACGCATTCGCAAATATAACGAACATTGGCACAATCGCCATCAGTGGCATTATTGAGACCCAGCTCCTCTAATACCAAACGACAATTGGTAAAATTACCAGGTTCATCGGCTTCAATTTCGCTAACATATTTGGTAAAGAATAGACCGCGTGTATTTAGGACTTCCGAATCCTGGCCATTGAATAGTATGCCGGCATTTGTCATTTTAACGAGAGCTAGACGTACAAGTTCACCCATATACATGCCCGATATCATTTTCTCGAATGTCTGCTTGCCCGGATTGATGCTATGTAAATCGATATCCCGATCGAATTCGGTCCGTACAAAATCCAATGCTCCATTATCACCAAAAGCACCCCATTCCGTATTGATAAGTACATGGGGCTTATGATTATCAACAACATCAAACAATTCGGCGTCTTCTACGCGTTCAACGTAACAGGCATTCGAACCGGTACCGACAATTAGACCAATTTTGCAATTATGATTTTTCCAGGCGCAACTCATTAGCGTTCCAGTTGTATCGTTCAATATAGCGCAAACATCAATTTGGACATCACCGCGTCGGGCTATGGCATCCTTAAGCAATTGCACAACATCCTCATTAACAACGCCGGCACAGTTAAATCCCTTAGTCCATGTCTCCAGCAGACCTTTGGTCAGACCAAGTTGACGCAATGGAAACGAGAATGTGAAACCCAATGGCAAACGCTCTTCATACACACTATGCTCGGCCATGAAATTTGAAAGACATTCGGCTATGTGATCGAATAGCTGTATACCCGAACCAATCATTATATGCTGAGGTATGGCATAGATGCGTGACTCCATTTGAAAATCATTGTTCTCCTGCAAATGAATGAGAAGAACCCGGAAATTGGTGCCACCCAAATCCAAGGCCAAAAATTTGCCCCTCTCATTGCCATTGGGTAAGTCCTGTACATAGGTCACAAAGCATTTCACATTCGCCTTGGGATGCGTATCCTTGGCCAAGCCGCGGCGCACCTCGTGCAATATGCGATAACATAGCTCTTGGACCTGCTCATCCGTTAACAACAGCTGCTGACATAACTCGTAGACCATTTTCTTTTTCTCCGCTGCACTGGCTGATGATGCTTGGATGACTGTAGTTGCTGATGCAGGAGATGCATTTGTCGTCGTCGTCGTTGCCGTTGTAGCTTTGCGTCGCACATTGTCCGTTTCATCTTTACTACTGTTGCTGTTGTTGTGGCCATTTAGATGTGGTTTTGTGGCTAGTCCATTGCTATTAATAGAGACACTGCTCATGGCGCCGTTCAGCTCCTGGTCCATGTCTAATTTGAGTGGTTCGTTCAATGGCTTGGTTTGAGTTCTTTGCGGATGCCTTTCCTTCTTTATTTCGTTTTGGGTGTGTTTTGGTTTTTCTTGATATTTCTTTTGGCAGTTAGTCCACAGCAAAAAAAAATATATATGTATGTATATATATATGTATGTATGTATATATGAGGAAGGAATTGGTAACGTAGACTGCAGCAAGTATGAATGTTATGTATTTGTGAATTTATCTCACTCGCGATTTCGGTATTTTAGTTTTATTTTATTGCACGCGTTTTGCTTTCCGTTTTGTATTTCCTTTATATTATCTGTTTCTGTTTTATTTTTGTCCGCTCTACGCGTCCGTCGCTGTGAAACGTTTGCTACGGAATTAATTCCACTCACTGCGAAACGCTCGCTCGTCGACGTTGTATGACGGTGGCGTCGCACGACTTTGGAGAACGCCAGCGTCGGCGTTGCTTCATGTTGGCGCTCTGCTTTTGTCCGTGTACTTTGAAGGAACCTTGAAGGTCAAAATCGACAATTAGTATTGGGGGGCTGGCGCTGAGATCTGGGTTCTGCTCTGGGGTTCTGTTCTGTTCTTTTGTAGATATGGCGCAAAGAGAGTCAAATGGAAAAGAGCATGGGGAGAAAAAAAAGAGAGTACCAGAATGTGAGAGAGAGAGAATGGAAACCTTTGCTATGAATGAGTCAAGTCCATTGGCTTGTTTATGCGTAATCGCTTATCGTGATCTATGTCTGTATGTGTCTGAAAAATGTCACGAATATTTTGATGCAATGATACGCAATCAGTTAGACTTTGGTCAGCTTTTGCCGTAACACTGTGTGAATGGAATGATTTATAACAAGATGTTTAACAATTGATTTCTTTTTTGTACTGATGCCAACACACTTATGCAAGAAATATTTTGACTATAATCTAGTAATAACTTTATTTTTCTATTATCTTGGTGAAAATAGAAACAACCTTTATTATTATGTAAAAGATATCTATTGTAATACAAATAATTTGTTTATCTGAAATAGATCCCGCATAAACTCAGATAGAAGACGCACAGGCTTATCAGGCGGCAAATTTACTCTCATGAGAGCGCAGGTGTGTGACGTGTATGTGTGTATGTAAGTATCTATGTATGCCGCCTTTGAATTTTGTTGTCGTCAGCAAAAATTTATATTGTGCTCATACCCTCATTAGAAGTAGTACATCGAAATGTTTATGCTTATTGATTTCATTGTTTTGACATTTAAAAGAAACTGTAATAAATAAATTTCTCGTTTTATTGAGCAAAAGAGTATCTACAAGTTTCTTATAGTTGTTATCGCAGCATTAATTTGCCTTTGAACTATTTGGATAGCCTAACAGCTTCCTCTCTCTTTCTCTCTCTGTCTCTGTCTTTTGCCTTTATTGTTGGCAAAATGTATAACAGTTGTATATACAGCTGTGAATGTACATACATACATATACATATGTATATGTACTGGCTTAGTTTAAATAGTCACCCCCAGCTCAACACTCCATTCCATTACTGACAAGTCAAAGGCAATCTCTCTCACTCTCTTTTTCTGCTTCTACCTCTCCGAAATCCTCGCCTTGGTGTTCGTGGGGCTCGTCTCGCCAACCGTTGTAGGCCTTAAATTTTTGGCCTTCCCCACTACGCAGCTACTGCTGCGGCAGCGAGCTTCATACGTGCGTCGTCGACGTGACTCTCTTTGCCTTCTCATTCACCTCTAACCACCGCCCCCGTCGACATCACCCACCAACTCTCTATCGCACACGCTCGTTTTGGTTCGTTCGTTCACCAGTGCCTAGTTCAATGGAATTTTGTTTTTGTATAAGTGTTTATTGGTTTTTTTTCCCTTTCGGTTTTGAAATATTTCACAAAAGTTGTAGCAAATTTGGAATGCAGTTGTTTTCTATGTGTTGTACGTTTGTACATATGTATATATGCACATACATACATATATATATATATATATATGTATGTATGTATGTATATACATATGTATACATACATATACATATACAGGAGGCGAGCCTCTTGGAAAATATGTATGTGCACATATTTTCAAAATCCAATGACTGGATATTTTCGAAGAATTGCTGAATGATCTCTATCTGATTTTCTCTTGGTATTTCTAGTCACAACGGAAATTACTGGAATGTATGTACATACATATGTACATATGTATGTATGTACATGTGTGTATATGTACATACATATGTATGTACTTACATGTATGTATGTACATACATGTGTATGTTCGAAAGTAGATATGTACATACATATGTGTTGTGTTTGTGGGCGTGGGCGGGCTCGTCTAGTCAAACAATATAATATAGAAGGGGGAGGCTTATCAAGCAGATAAGGCCTGCCAAAATGGGAGGAGAACTTTTTAGAAATTATTTTCTAGTTGCAATCATGTGATGAGTCAACTATTGTATATATGTATGTGCGTAAATACATACATACATACATACAAATAAACATACATACATATGTACATATATTAAATTTCAAGTGCATTACGGTAAATTTCAATGAATGATGAAACGAAAAATGTACTAACAAACTGGTGGTGGCAGTAGGGGAAGGCAAAACTGGTTCAGAACCACGCCTTTTATTTGCAAAGCACACATACAAACTGTGCTACTTTTAAGGCTTATCCTGTGTCACCTTCAACTGTTATACCAAACGATACTTTTTCTCTTCATTTTTCTTTTGCTTGGCGCGTGTTTTTTTTACCATCTCTTCTTCTTTTTCGTTTTGGGAAGCCAGTTTTGGGGGCTCGCCCCTGGTTTGTATGTATGTATGTATATACATATTTGTATGTACATACATATATGTACATGTAGTGTGTAAGTATGTATGTATAGGTTAAAAGTGTCTACATACAAAATAATTGATTTTGTTTGAGTTTTTGTTGCACGCGAGTGTGTGTGTGTGTGTGTGTATGTGTATGTGTATGCTTGTGTATGTTTCTTTTGGGCGTGTGGGTGTTCTTCCAGTGGGTGTTGCCACCTGGTGGCGCTGTGACGTCAATAATGATGACGTCGAACGGTACCAAAACTTGCGAAACTCGGTCCAAGTCCAAGGGGTCAATAAAATATACAAGCACCAGTAGCAATAACGCAACAGCAGAAACAGACGCCAGATTAAATGGAAAATTTCTGAAAATTTCATCTATGTTCTATTCATTATTTTTGTTTTTGGTTATTAGCGTGAGCAAAAAAATGTATACATATGTATGTATATGTATGTATGTATGTATGTATGTATGTATATACATATGTATGTACAAATATAAACCTTCGGCAGCAAAAGTCATTAATTATAATCGTTTTGGCAACTGTAAATAACTTCACGTGATCCGTTGGCAGAGCAGATTTTCACACAAATTTATTAATAAAAAAACGAAATATAGAGAAAATAACATCAAATAAAAACCGAAAAAACAATGAGTCGGTGTTCAGCCTTGGATATTTGGTTAGAGTGGCTAGGAAGTGCTAATTTCGAAGGCCAACTCTTGAGGCGGAGTATGGTGTATAACAGTTAAAGATTGCATAGAGAGGAAACAAGTTTTATCTTTGAGTTTCTTTTTATACCCTATAATTATAACATCTTTGGAAGAGTATATTAAGACTAAAATACAAACATACATATGTATGTACATACATACATATGTATGTACATATGTAGATATGTACATGCAGACATACAGTCTGTAAGCATCAATTTGCCAATGCATGCTCAAGTTTTGCTGGCTAGATCAAATTTAATTTATTATTATTATTATTATGCACGCTAAACTATCGGCGGCTAAAAGGTAATGATAGCAGATCTTGTTAGAGGGTGTCTGAAAGACGATGTTCCAAATTAGCTTGATTTGTTTTGCTATTTTTTGTTTTTTTCGTGTTTTCTTTTGAGTTGCGAACTGGTTTGACATTTCCTTTGCCCAATTCACTGATAAAAGCTAAAGCTAGATACATATGTACATACATACATATGTATGTATATATTAAAATCAGGTCTGGGTTTTCGCCTTGGAATCATTTCACGTTTTATAAACATGTGTTTATATATGTTTATGTATGTGTGAGTGCATGTCTGATTTGGGGCCCTGAACTCGTCATAATGGTTAGGAGAGATTAAGACCGATCGCGAGACATTTGGAATGAGACAAATTTATGCTGATTAGCTTGGACAATATGTAGCGGAGCTTGTGAAGTATGCTTATCACGTGAATGTTAATGCTTACAATCAGCAAGCCAGATACCAGTTGAATTTGAAATGTAATTTTGAATTTAAATTAAAAGAATCAGTTAACCAGTCAGCATTACCAGGCGTAAATTTAAAAAAAAACGCCAATCTGGAGCTGCCAGAGTCTTTATAATCGAACGACAGCTGCCAATTGAGGTTATCGATAACATTATCATTTCGACACAATATGTAGATAGCCACTTTTGAATCGTACACCCATCAAATATTTACGAGTAATGTAGCTCACTAAAATGCAATTTATAAGTTCTCTGTGTATTGTGTCTATAATGTTTCCTATTTTACTATTCTTAATTTCTGGTATGTTTCACATATCAAAATAAAAATTATCTAGAGGGTATTACAAAGCTATTCTCTAATAGGCATACAAAACATTTGCTATCTGACTACTTTCTGGCAACGCTGTTGCGCTGTGATAATTTTTTTTTTGTTTATTATTTCTGCAAAAATAATTATGTTGCATCTATGTTTCATTAGTACAATTAAGAGTTACATTAAATGCAGCCAATGAGCAATGGTAGAATCGCTGCTAACAGAGGTGCGCCGTGTGACCAATTATTGGTTTCAGGCCAAAAGTCAAGAGTGCTTCGAATTGCTGGTGCAAATTTGCACCCAGATTCTCGAACATGGCTTGGTGAGTTAAAAGGAAATAATCAAACTTTAAAAATAATTACATATATACAACAAATGTGACTGACATATGTATATTATTTTATGTAGGTGGAAAACAAAGAGGAGCCGGATCATCTTATCAATGATTTTGAGTTTCTGCTTGCCTCCCAGCAAAAAGTTTCCACTGGCCCCACCCTGACCCAAGGAAAATGTCATACCAGACGAGAGTTTTTCCACAGCTGGATCACACGTTGCCTTCATGCTTCCTGCCTAGCAGAATGTCTGCAGACTCTAGTGGCTGACAATGAGCTAATGGAATGCCATTATCAAAGGGGAAAAGCCTTCCTCCATCAGCACGGACCAACCATGACCTTATTTGTCTGCCTTACGGCCGTTCAATTAAATCAAAAAAATTTGCTCAGTCAATTGGACAGAAACAAACAATTGCGTCATCGGCGCACTAGCTCACAACCGAATTTCAGCATCTCACCAAGATTAAAAGTGGTCATGGAAGAAGAAAACCAGCAACCATTACCATTGCAAGAGCAGACACAAATTAGTCACCAAAGATTTTTAAGGCGTTTGAAAAGTTTGCCCAACCTTCAACGTGCTGAAGAAGATGCGAAGGTTAAGTGTAGACGTTCACAAACGTTTAGTACTACCCGGACAAAGGATAGTATCGATATGATGCCCTCAATATCAGCGTGTAGTTATCAAAGTAGTGCCACATCAAGATCGATTAGCTCCAGCATCAGTTCCAATACCAGTTCAAGTAGCACTAGCTCACCAAAACGGATTCAATTAATCAATTGTGATGATATTAAAATATGGACAGATCAATCCTCAACTCCTCCAGCTAAAATACCCCTCGAAAGAGAAAAGGAAGGTGTAAATTTAAAGCATTCATCACCTTTAAATAATATTTTATCGAATATCTTTGGATCGCATAAAAATTATACAACATGGTTTCTTCGTGGCCTGGGTGAGGACTCTAGTTATCAGCAAGGTTCGTTTCAGATTATAATAAATAATTTATTTAATCCTTGAACGGATTAATCATTATACAATGAAATCAAAAAAAGAAATTAATGTTTAAAAATAAGTATTAATTGTTGAAACTTTTTCTTTTTGTATTCATTCAGTTGGATGCGATAGTGTATTGGATACATTTCTACCAGTTAATGGAAAAAAATTACAAATGAAACAAACCCTTTTCGAGGGTATAAGTATGCTCGATGAGGCAGCTGCTGCTCCCACAATGCCAAATTTAATGGCAAGCGAACCTTTGGATATAGTGGGTCAGTCAAGCCTTGCACATTGTCCCGATAGTAGTTCCAGTTCAGCTTGCAGCATGGCCAGTGGTAGTAACTATAAAATGGATGAACAATCATTGGCCACATTTTTACAAATGTCACAGTACACGCACAATAATACCGAATTGGAGAAGGAGAATAATCATTTTCGTATATCGGAGGCCTGTATTCAGGCCATTGAACATATGAAATGGACAAAATCCTCAATTCCGGCAACAAATTTTGAGCAGAACAGAACCGTTCCCACTCCAACATCTTCCACAACAAGACAAAGCAGCGCCGAGGCTGTTGGCCTACAGTTAATTTCACGTTTTAATGATCAGCATTTACCCAAAGTGGGTCATTTAAAATGGTTGGTATCTGATCAGGATACACCACAACAATTGCTACCAATGCCCAAGCTATCTGCTTGTGGTAGTTTACAAAGAGGCACTAAAACCTGGGCACCACCACGTCATCAAATTATTTTTACCGAACATCCGTCATTGAGTCGTGACGAATTGTTGGAAAGGCAGAATTATCGTTGTGCTGGATGTGGGATGCATGTGGAGCGTCAATATCAGCATCATTTCCGTTATTGTACATATCTTGGAAAATATTTATGTACGGGTTGCCATCGTCAGCAAATATCGGCAATTCCATCAAAAATTTTACAATCATGGGACTTTCGTTGTTATCCTGTATCAACATTTGCCTATCGTTTGATTGAGCAAATGTATACATTTCCCTTATTCCATGTTCCCGATCTGAATCCAAAATTATATGAAAAGCATAGCCAATTAGTATTAGCACGGCGACGGCGTTCCCAATTGAAGGCAGTTAAACAATTTATACATCATTGTCGTTTCGCAACAAGGTAAGCAAAAAAGAAAAAGACAGATAGAGAGTATCAGAGAGAGAGAGAGAGGAGAGAAAGTCTGATAGATAAACGCAATGAAGCAAGTCGTCCTTGTCGTCTTGGAATATATGGATGTATGTATGTACCTCTTGTAGTTTCGATGTTCATACAGATAGAAGGATAAAACTCAATCGACTAGGCTATTTAGAGTGATCAAGAATATATGTATATACTTTATGGAGTCGGAAATGTTTTCTTCTGCCCGCTATATATATTTTAGCGACTTTAATATACCCTTTTACCCTATGGGTACAGGGATATAAAAATGATCTATACAACAATTAAGATATTTTTGATTTTGATTTGATTTTATTTTTTAGAGAACAATCCTTTTTCAATGTGATACCAGAGCATCTAACCCAGGATCATCTCGATATTTGGTCAATGTGTGATTTTGTTGATGTTCAAAATGGCAGCATGACACGATCTATAGACGAATTAATCGAACTAGGCGAAAAACATGTATCCAAATGTGTGGTAAGTTTTAATTAAACATATATGTATGTACATACATATATTAAAGATATCAGTTAACTGACATATGTGTGTATATATGTGTATCTTTATTTAATTTCCGTATTTTCAGCTATGTACGGGTCGTGCTTTTGTCTGCGAATACTGTAGAAGCAGCAATCTCATTTATCCCTGGCACCGTAAAATTCAGAGATGTTACCAGTGTGGTACCTATTGGCATCAAAGTTGCTGGAAGGCTCACAAACGTCAACATCCGGATGATGTATGTCCGCGTTGTTCACGACTGCATCAATATAAATATGCCAAGTGTTAATATATATAAAATACTAATGATTCGATTTTATTTGTATATAACCATGTAAATTATCAAAAAAAAAAAAAAAGAGAAAAGAAAAAAAACGAAATGGAAACTAAAAGTGTTATGGAAATTTATCATATGTACCTCTCAGACTCATATTGTGCGAGTTGGAGCTAAAACAAACTAACAAACAAAATAAAACAAAACAAAGTTGATTTTATACATCTGATATATGTAATATATTAAGGCAAATATTTATTATCTATCTACATATTATATACTTTATTATTGATAAAATAAATGATTTATTTTTTGTATAAAAAAGAACATATTTTTCTATTTATTATATATGTACATATCTGTTCTATGAATTATGATTTATAAAATGATAAACTCTGAATCCTACAATTATTTATATTTAAGTCGAAATTGATTTGAACGGCGAACTAGTAAAATTATACTGGTTCATATTTTATCTTATTTTCTTTTGTGACAATGTTTATGCATGATGCCAGTAAGTTTACAATACAAGATGTATATTTGCGAGTTTAATATAACAAACAACACAATAATACATATTGTAATTTAATTTACGGCGCAAAACGTTAAAGTTAGAAAATAAAATACCGACTCACTCTCAATTTTTAACCATAACTCATGATTTAACGAACGATATCAACTTACTCTTCAACATATCGAAAGAAAATATCGATGCAATTTAAAAATGTAAAGTTTCATTTGCCTTCAATCAATTTGTTTGAAATTAAATTACATAAATAAAATTTTGTGTACATCAATGGCAAGTTTAAAAAGTTGCCTGAATTTGCTGCCGCACAAACGATAAATAATCAAAATCTATTGAACTGGAATTGGAACCAGTTAGAATCGGAACTTTTGGAACCGCAGCGGGGGGAATTTATTTCAGTAGTTACATATATGAAGTTCGTGCTATGCGCTACATATAAATTTTCGATATTGTTTTAAAGTGAAATTGCAAACAAAAAAAAAAGAAAGATCCAAAAAAAAATTCGATTTCTACCCCAAAAAAATTCCGTGAATTTTTTCCACTTTATTTTTTTGTTATTTATTATTGAGTGTTTTTCCCTAAAAGCATTTGCAGGCTCAATGCGTTTCAATGTGTGTGTGTGTATGTGCGTACATGTGTGTGAGAGAGTTTGAGGCTGAAGCAAAATTGAGTGCGCGCGTGTCGAAGTAAAACAAAAAACAACAAGAAAAAAAGCAACAATTTTGCATAAATAAATTGTTGTTGTTACTGTTGCTGCTGCTGTGGCCAGACAACGAAGCAGACGACAGAGCGCGATAGCAGAAGAAGAAAACATACACACAAACAAAAAGTGCAAAAGCAAATCAACAGGTAAATAGAATAGAAGAAAAGAGGAAAAGATGAAACGATTCCACTTACCCGCATACAAACAGACGTATACATGTATATACATACATACATATATATATATAATAAATATAAAAAATATACTTAAATATATATATATATATAAATATATATATCAGTTGACATAAGTGTGTGTGTGAGTAACACAGTTATTAAAAATGTCTGTCGATGGCTAGAGTTGAGTATATATGTATATACTGCTAATCACCCGAATCTGGAAGAACTTACTCCGTCCGTCTTTTTGACATCGCCTACTTTATTTATCTCGCTCTACCGCCTACAATCCACCCGGCTTTTTATATATACATATGTATATGTATGTGTGTGTGTGACTCTCTCTCTCTCTCTATCTTACACACACACATACACATATAGGTGTGTATTTGTGAGTGTGTGAAGGTCAGGTCTCCGTATGTCTGACCCTGCACTTGAAGCAAAAAATAAAAAAAAAACAATTTTTTATTGATTGCCTTTTTTTCATCATAATTTTTTGCTTTTGTTTCCTAGTAGAAAAGAAACGACGACAATATTTGCAGCTGGCACTGTTAATAATTACCCTGCAATTCTGTAGGTCACCAACGGGTAGCTTAGCTAAACCCCATCAGAAACCCATCATTCGAGTGGTTATTGAAGTTTGAAGTTTCAACCTTTGAGCATATGATTACGCGATCGATCTCATCGTCATCTCAAATGTTGATGAGTAATTTTAACAGTTTTGTTTCGGGTGAAGATACATACATACATACATCCATATACATACATATATACATACATATGTATAGTGATGAACAGTTAAGAAATAGCCTCATGAGAAACAGAGAGATAGAGAGAGAGAGTGTGTATACATATACTACTATATTTACTTACATACATATGTTCATACACACATACATATGTATGTACATATGTTTATTTGTATTTATTTTAATTATATGAATGTAAGCTCTTCTTATATTCTCGTTTTATATAATAAGAAATAAATAAAAAAAAATCACATGCATATTTCTTAATTTATTTTGTTTAGTTTTTTTTTTGGCTTGATCATATGAAATATCTTGACATATATTTGTTGTTATCAAAAAACTTGACTTTTATCAATATGTATGTTTACTTTAAAAAAATATTGTCAGAGATGTATGTGATTATGTATGTATGTATGTATGTATCTTTCGTTTTGTTTTTTAACCTTCTCTCTTTTCTCTTTATTGTTTGTTATTCAGGTATTTAAATACTATATTTATTTATTGTGGAGTTTAAGAATTAAATAGTACTTTTTAAGGATATAGTGTATGTATGCGGTATGCATTGGGCAATTTAAAGTAAGGATACGTTTATATGTCCCATTGTAGTTAGTCCTTCTAACTAGTCGCCATACTTGTTTTAGTTGTTGTTAGCTTCTTTGATTAGTTATTTGGTCGATGGCACGTTGCTGTTGGTATTAGTGACTAATTCTGCTACTTTTCAGCCTGTTGCTTCATCGTTCGCATATTACATACCATGTAAAATATATACATATACATATGTACGTATGTCTATACACTTGTGTATATGTACATATATACACTAAATAGTATGATGAGGTCATATTCCGTTGCGTAGACAAATTTTTTGCACAAATTGTTATCATTCTTTCAATCGGTCAATTCAATTAGTACGACTATTTAATTTTAGTTAGTGTGCAAAACAATAATAAAAAAAAAAAAAATAGAATTAGAAATTAGAAAAAGAAAGAAAAAAAAGAAGAAACATTTTTGACACATGCGATAAGGTATAAATAACATGGAAATGGAAGCAATGTCACATATGTATGTATGTATATGTATGTATGCATATGTATGTGTATCCTCTCTCCTTAATGCCCATAGCTCATCCATCACATTGGAACGCATTGTTCTTGGTTTTCTTCAAGGCCATAACTGACGTTTCCATCGATTTGAAGTGCCATTGCTGGTTGGCTGACTGACTGCGCCCAGCTCCACTTGAACTTCGGTTCCGTTAATTTTCCATCACATTCTTCCGTTATCAATAAATGAAACAACTAAAATATCGGTACCATTCCCACCTCTATAATCGTATAAATGTATGTATATAAAGCATTATGCAAATTATACAATATTAATGATATGCCATTGAGATAACAAAGTCCAAGTAAATACGTACATACATACAGACATACATATAGTCATACATATATATATATATATGTATATATATGTATGTATGTGTTTTGTACCTGATAGCTGCCTCTCGTTTTTGAAATTAGTTGTGTAATTCAATGTGCCGGATAATTAACGTAAACTCTCTGATAAAAGAAAAGAAAATTAAACAAGCAATTCGTTCCCATCGACTTGGAGTATACCCTGTACCAATAGAAGATATTCCATATACTCAAACTCCTTTCAAATCGATATTAAATGAATATAAAATTTGTTCTAGAATTTCCTTAATCAACAAATGCATGCTATCTCGCTCACTCATATCAGCCTCTGCTGCTCTTGGAATATCAGTACAAATTGTATGTATATTCATATATCTCCGATATTTATTAACCGATTTTAATGAAATTTGTTCAAATGGTATATGTTGGCTATATGTATATATGTATGAGTGTAGCAAAAGAAAATATTATAGCTCTTATACAACTTTAGTTATTCGTTTTTACTAGACTGCGGGGGCGCAAGTGGGCGTGGCAAAAATTTGAAACATTTTGATCTGCGTAGACACTAGACGAATGTTCACGCCAAATTTTATTACTCAAGCTCTTTTAGTCTCCGAGATCTAGGTGTTTATATGGATGGACGGACAGAAGGACGGACAGACAGAAGGGCCTATCGATTCGGCTATTGATGCTGATCAAGAATATCATATATACTTTATGGGGCGGAAATATTTCCTCCTGCGTGTTACATATATTTTAGTGACTTTGATATACCCTTTCATCCACCCTATGGGCTATATATACCCTAATATGTACATACTTACATAAAAAGGGAAATAAACACACACCTACAATAAGTAATAGTACTGAATTTGGTTATCACCATTAAATAATATCAGTTTTTTTTTCTACACGTAAAACTTTGAAACGAAAAGTAAGTACAATGTGTTAAAACTAATAATAGTCTGTGATTAGAACATTTAAATAATTGAAAATTCGTTTATTATTTTTTTTTTTTTTTAGAGATAATGAATATTGGAAAGTAGAACGGGAATTACAAAAAAAAAAAAAAAGGGAACTATGGAACTATTTTGGATAAGATAATAATGCAAAATTAATGTCTAGACAAGTGAAATGAATTGTTAAAAAGGGGGGTGGGGTTCACGTCGAATGCGATAGAAAATAAGGCAGATTTTTGGTAATTAAAGAAAAAAAACACCTGTTACAGTATTAATTGTTTTATTATTTTAAAGGTATATATATCTGTATATATATTCTTTTCGAATATGTACATGAATAATACATATTTTAAAGGGAGAATTATGTACTTATATATATATATATACAAAATATATGTACATACATATATGCTAATCACTGCAACAAATTCAATGATGAAATGATCCTCTATCCAACTGACCCATCGGACCCAACGCACTAATAAATCTTACTTGAGATATCAATTTAAATTAACCCATTGAAATATAAAAAAAAATTTTAATACTTAATTTTGGTCAGAAGTTTGCAACGCACAACTATATAATGCATATACAGTGGACCCTTGGTTAACGAACACAATTCGTTCCAGCGTCTTGATCGTTATCCGAAACGTTCGTTAAGCGAAACCACTATTCCCATATAAATCAATGTAAAATGAAATAATGCGTTCCAGGTTGAAAAAAATACCCTATATTATGTTTTAATTTGAACTTTTATTGAACGAAAATAACAAAAAATGCATCAAAACTTTAAAAAAAAACTAAATAAATTCACCAAAATATTTTTAAAAGATTGGTAAACATCGTTTTAGCCTTCTCACAAATTGTGTTCTGCGAAACAGTGTCGCCTTTCATTTCCTATTCTATATGAGAATCTATATGGGAAGCAATCTTTCAACATCATCGAGAATCTGCAACCGTTGCGAAAACTCGAAAACTCTTGATACTCTATTAAAAGCGTTTATCAACTCATGTTTATCCTTATTCTTGAGGAAAGTAGAAATCGTTGATTTTGATAAGTTGAATGCTCTACCTAAATTAGACACCCTCAAAACCATTTTGATGTTTTTCAATTATTTTTAGTTTCATTTCAATCGTTATTGAAAATAAAACTATCGTTGATTTTTATCTTTTTCCGAATATTTTTTTGAAGCCATTGCGTAATGTTATTTTCCAAATATAAAAAAAAAATTGGCAATAATATGTATATAAAAATATAATGTTTAGTTGCTAAATACGGACAGAAATTTATCATTAAATTAGGGTTTCTATCTTTTTCGTTGGTCGTTATGCGAAATTTCGTTCGTTAAGCAAAACTTTTTTCCCATCCGAAATATTCGTTATCCGGGGCGTTCGTTAACCAAGGGTCCACTGTATGTATGTATGTATGTATGCACTAGAGCATTGCATGAATATTTTCATAACAAAGCCACATTGAGTACAACCCAAAATATTTTACGAGTTAAATATATTTCTTAACACTTTAACTAAGTTTTATCAGAATCGGTTTACTATGTATGTATATCATATAACTGCCATAGGAAAAATCAGTCCAAAATAGTTTTTTATATGGAAAACTTTTTCTTTCTCAAGCTAGTAATACGATTTTTGATATTTGTAAATTTGGTATATGTATGTACATATATAGAAACATGCTTGCTGAGTTGTACAAGAATTGGTCGACTATATTCTATAGCTTGTTCTTATTGGCTATTCCCGAAATATAAATTCTGGTAAATTATATAGAGACAATCTGCAAGGTTTACGAAGTTAGCCCATTCTTCTAATCTTGCTAATTTTCTTTTTTTCAATTTCACACACTTGGTATACCTCTTATTAGCTAATACCAAGAATAAATCGGATATATTGAAAGTTAAAGGAACTAAAACTAAAAGTAAAAATATATAATTTTTAATCAAAATATTAAATTAATTTTACATAAGAAAATGCAATAATATTATATATAAAAATTAATATGCATACAAAAATATTACAAAAAAAAATCCAATAAAACAATAAATACAAATAATATTAAATTTAAATAATATAAAAAATAAAAATAAATATCGAATTCTATGACTACAAACCATATACAAATAGAATGAAATTTTAAATTAAAACAAAGATGAAATTTTAAATATTTAAGATGAAGAGATTATATAAAAAAAATCCCATTAACCGATTAGTTAGTTGTATAAAAATTAAGAATTGATGACGATTCTTTAGTAAATATTTTGATTAGTTAATCAATTATGAACGCTAAATAAATACATAAAATATTAACATATGTAAAATTATCTGTAGAATATCTATATAGATACATACATACATAGATATGTAATTATAATATTGAATTTAATATTTAATTTTCAAGATAATGAATGGTTGTAAAGTGTACTAAGTATCTGATATATACAATGTGCAGCCATGAAATATATATATATTTTAACAAAAAAAAAAAGGAAGCACAGAAAGAAAATGTTTATGTTCTAACGATGACGTAGCAAATGACTTATCTAAATCGTGTCATACATTGCTCATTTTTATGATGTTTCTCGATTGTTCCAGCTAAGGAGAAGATAATGAATTACATTTTTTATTTTTCGTTTTTATACCCTTGCAGAGGGTATATTAATTTTGGTCAGAAGTTTGCAACGCACAGAAGGAAGCATCTCCGACTATATAAAGTATATATATTCTTGATCAGCATGAATAGCCGAGTTGATATGACCATGTCCGTCTGTCTGGATCAACAGCTTCTCCTCCGAGACCATAAGAGCTACAGAGCTGAGATTTTCAGCATAGGCTCCTTTTTGCTGCAGGCATTGTATATCTCGGAATCATCGGACTACTATATCATATAGCTCCCATAGGAACGATCGGTCACGAATAAGGCTTATCCTCAATAACTCTGTTGTTTTTCAACCGAATGCCACGAAATTTGATATTTATGAGTTTAATATGCTTCTTGATACTTCAACCAAGTCTGGTCGGAAGCGGTTGGCTATATCATATAGCTGCTATAGGAACAATCGGTACAAAAAAAATTTTTGTATGAAAAATTTTTTTTCTCAAGCTCAGAATTTTGAATTTGTAAATTTGGTAGAAAATCTGCAAGGGTATACGAACTTCGGCACGGTCCATCTTTCTAGTTTATATTATTAACGGATTTTTGTTAAAAATTTGGAATCGATTAGTACATTTTTCTGGGTTTTTACAGCCACTGAAAAATCGTAGTATCGAAACATGTATCCACATGTGCTCACCACTGTACATACATACATATACATATACATATACAGTACAGTATGTACATATACTGTTAAATATCATCATGATAAGATATCATTGAAATTGGCTACGTTTATAAAACGATAATTATATATATATACATATATGTATGTACATTGGTACAAATGATTATATGTACATATATGTACATACAGATATAGAATGATCAAATGAATTTAAAAAATTCTGGACATTTCTATTTAACCACGGAAGTTTAGGATGGATATCAATGGATTGTAACTCAATATGATTTTCAGCTAAACTAAGCGAATGGTGGGGATCTTATCATGAAATATACACATACATATATTTGTTCGATATGACCGACCCTATAATAAAATTTGAAGAAGTGTCTGTCGTAAATTAATAATCTCATGTTACCTACCTATCGGTATAAGGCAGCAATATATATATGTATATATATATATATATACATACATATATAGCGATAAGTTTCATTTAATTCTTGACATTTGTACTAATTACCAATTACTGGTAGTACATACTTCTGGCAACGTTAAATGTGCTTTGGGCTGGCTAACTATGTATTATAAAAATGTCAATTAAAATCATATTTACTTATACCTATATTTATTCATGGTTGCAGGGTTTTTTTGTACGTTACTTAATCTATCTGTAATCGTTCTATTTTGGTCATTAAGTGCTTAAGAATTTATTGAGCGATTGTTAATGATTTGTAAACGATTGTTGTGATAAGATTTAAATTGTTTAAATAGATAGTGATAAGAATTATTTACAAATGTAAATTTTGAATAGAAAATTATGTAAAGTAAAAAGTATCAGAGTTAGTTTAACTATGAACGTACCGAAGTTTGTATACCCTTGCAGAAAAAAAAAAACAACCACAATCAAGTCAATTGTTTATTTATTCGTCACTTTCACTACATTAATTTTTCGATCAGATCAATTTACGTATATAACATATGTACTTATAAGCTTATATCTCGAGTTTTATTCACATAGCTGAAAATTTAAGGTCTAAAAGTCGCAAAGAAAGTTATAGACGGAAATGGTTAGATTGTTGGATTAGTTTATTTCTATTTCATTTGGAAAAAAGAAATTAAAATCACAATTTTTTTTGCTCTTTAAAAAACCAATTGAATATTAAATAATCCGTAATCTTCCCATTTTTGATTTGGAGCCAAAAATTATACGATAACAAAACTCACTTGACTTTTAGTCAGTTAAATGATAAGTAAAAGCCAATTTTCACATGAGTAAAAGATGGAAATATTTTTAGATTAATCTTGATTCTGTTAGGTTATTGTATTAAATATTAGTGAATGAAAAAATTTAGTTTGGTTGCGGATTAAGTAGAATTTTTCTTAGCTTCGATATTTAGTATATTTGTATCTTAGAAATTTTAGGGTTGGTTCAATCACCTGATCAATTTTAGGGTTGGTTCAATCACCTGATCAATTTTAGTTTTTTGTGCTGAATAGTACCCAAATTATTATGTATTCATAGGTAGAAATAAATTTATTATTATCTCACAAGTTTTGATTAATATTTGACTGTGTAACTTGGCAACCCTTAAGTTGTTATGCACTGCTTGAACAGCTGATTACAGTGGGCGGAAAAAACTAAAAACGATTCGAACTTGATTGTCATTTCGATATTTGATATTTAAAAATGATTCGGAAACGGTAAACGGTGAAACGAATGAATTCTATATAAATGAATATAGAAAACAATATTCATTATATTCAATCATTTTCATCAATTATAATTATTTTGTTCTTTCTTCTGTGGAATAAGTAATATAGGAAAAAATCCAGATGTAAAAATTATATCAATATTCCAATGAATTAATCATTTTCATTGTATTAATTTGATCAATGCCAGATATATTCATTCTAACTAATGCAATAGCAATTGTTTTATATGGATTTTATATAGATTGACATGCACATGCACATGCCATATGGTAAGACGATCCATTCCCCTTAAAGCTGCCATAATTATATAACTATGCAGCGTTTTACTAAGTTCTGAGAGCTAAATATTTACATACATATGTACATATGTATATGGTCAGCCAGAAAGTAATGAAAACGGATATACTATATACATATACCATATATATACATATCTATAAACATATATACATAGATATATAACAAGAAACAATGCTGAAATATATTTTCGAATTGAAAAGAAAACAGAAGAATCGAGAAACATTTTCCATTTTCCGAAATATATGTATATATATAGTATATTTATTTTTCTTATTATTTGCTTAAATACATATATATATGTATAACTCAATAAATGTTGCGATATTGATTATATTGTTTGCAATGCAAATCAAAAATCAATAAATATTCAAATATTTTTAAAGTAGATAAACTGACAGTTCCTGGCAAATTGTGGAAGAGATAAGGTAAACAAGTAAATTGCAAGCATCGACTACGTGATACCCTGTAATAATAATTTGAAATTGATTGTTATAAACAAATTCATTCAAATCACACACAATACGAAGTTTTCATACCCTTTCACATTTGGACAACTTTTAGAATCGAACGATTGTTTCTATGGGTACTTTATGATATAGTTAATCGATTCTATAAAAAACCTGATTAGTATTGATATTTATATCAAGACTTACAAATATTCAAATTTTCAAAATTAATAACTTTTTCGAACAATAATTATGAAAATTTATATGTGATATAAGTATCCGAAGAAAAGTGATCCACCGGGTGATCGAGGGGATTCAATCAATTTGAATCAGAAACATATATATGCATATATATCTATATACAGTCGGGCCTCGATTATCCGTGATGGTCGGGACCAGGAGCATTACGGATAATTAATTTTCATGGTTAATCGAAAGTATATATATGTATATTTAATTTTCTACTGATAACATGAGACAAAAAGTTCACAACTTCTTAAAAAAAACAAGGGAATTCCCCGTTTTCATCTTTATTGTATTGTATGTATGAAGTTGAAGTAAATAAAAAAAATTCTGCCATAACGGTTAATAGAGGTAATCACGGTTAATCGAAGAAAGCAAAAACCAATAGACTGATCTTTCGCCATCACGGTTAATCGGGGTTACCGGTTGGCCGGATCACGGATAATGGAGGCCCGACTTTATAAGGTATTTTAATTTAGATTTGTATCTTAAATTTTAAAGCAATATTTTATTCGATTAAATGGTTTTTATTCTAATTATCTATATAGACTTTAGATTCTCGTTAATCATTTCAATATACCCGTTTACTTTAAAGTTGTTAAGGGTATGCAAATTACCAGTGGAAAAGAAAATAATGATGACAGGTAGGAAATGTGGAAGGTAGGTTGGAAGGTAGATAGGTAGCCATTTAGGGGGAATAGATTATAAAGACATTTTCACTTTAGTCGAAAGAAAGGCGCAACTATTTCTCAAATGGCTAATCAAACACACGCAGGTGTAAGGGTTTGGTAATGGGTTTGCAATTGGTATTGGGATTGTATGGGTATGGGTATGGGGTATGTACTCATCGTTGGGGCTGTGGGCGGGAATTGACAATTGCATTAACCATTGCCAGTGGTTTCAATTTCCCAAAACAAACTAAAAGTGGGTGTCAACTAAGAAACTTAAGACACGCAATATTTATATATGTCTGAGTTTAACCTATATATATATATATATATATTTATACATATATCCTTACCAACTTTTTTTTTGTTTTCTTTTTCTATTTATCCTTTTCCTGTAGGTGGTGATTGTCAACTAAAGGCCAATTGATAGCGATCCAATCGAATCCGATTGTTTTATATATATATATACATATATATTTTTTTAGTACCACCCCAAAGTCGATTAGAACAGTCGCCATCACGACGTCGCCGCCGCAAGCTTTCCTGCTGTCAGCCGAGCACTTGGACAACGCCAGCGCCGACGATCGCGGGCGTGTCTACAAGTTGAGGAAAAAGAAATTTCAATACGACGCTCACATTACATAGAAAGGGTTCGCATCGATCAGATCCAGTTCTATAGTTGGTCGTGCTGGTGTGAAGGAATTGGTGGCTGTGGATATTGGGTGTTCGGTGTTCGGTATTCGGTGTTCGATCTTGTTGGGTGTTGGTATTTGGAATTTGGAGTTTTTTTTTAAATTGAAAGAATTCATAGAGACGAGAGTAGATAAGATACTACTCCCTATTGAATTTGATCCATTATAAGCAATTATGCCGGTACAATCACCCATTGAGATTAGTAATCGGGCCATTGAGCATATTGATGATGTTGATCCCCTTGAATATCATGGACATTGGGAGCCAGTGGGTGTGGCACGTGTACAAAATACGGGAACATCGGCAATGGTAACATTTAGTAAAAGGAAACAACAACCATATATTATTGGCGGTGCTGTTGATACAAATAAATATGTATTCGAGCAATTGCATTTCCATTGGGCCGATTCAGATGAATCCGGTTGTGAGCATACATTGGAGGGTATGAAATATTCAATGGAAGCCCATGCTGTTCATTATAATGCCAAGTATAAAGATTTTACGGAGGCCAAAAATAAACCCGATGGCCTGGCAGTTGTTGCATTCTTCATACAGGCATGCGGTGAAAAAGATTGTCCAGAATTTAAAAAAATTACCGAGGGTATCAGAATAGTCCAAAAGATACATACAAGCGCATCATTGGATTCCGGTAAGATAAACCATAAACAATAATATAATGTCAATAAGTTAATATTAATACATATAAGTACATATATATATATATTGAAATTTAATAAAGAAATTATCGTCTTGAACTCATTTAGTTTGATTAATCTTTTTCTTTGATTTGAAGATGATTGAAAGATGGAATCAAATATATGTATATATATAGTTTAAATGATTATAAACTAATATATGTATATACAATTTTTATACGAATTTTTTTTTTTTTCAATTTTGCGTTTTTATAATCTATATCTACATATATATTAATCTTTGTCAAATGTTTTCTTTTTTTTTCTTTTTTATATTCTATGCAGATTGCTTATCATGGATTGGCCTCCAGGAGCTGAGTAAACATTATTATACATATAAGGGTTCGCTAACAACGGCACCATATTTTGAGTCCGTAACTTGGATAATCTATCGGACACCAATCTATGTGTCACGTGGGCAGGTGATTAATATACATACATACATATATATATATATATCTTATCTTTAATGACTTTCCAAACTAAATCAATAATTTCTTCATTTTATAGGTTAGCGTCTTTCGCAATTTGCAATCATGTCCCAAAGATGAGTCCAAAAAGATTGTGAATAATTATCGGGAAATTCAACGTCCGCATAAGGATCCGGAAACATTTTTTGTTCGCAATACAACACCCAAATCCAAATTATGATGTGCTTAAACCTGGCCTAGAAGACACTCCAACAAAACACAAAAAAAAAAAAAATGACACAAAAAACTCCCATGGGTCTCTGTTCTGACTTTTTATCTAAGTGTTTCCTATTCTTTACATTTATCTACTATGTATATGTATATACATATATATATATACGTATATACCCATCTATGGTTGTCAATAAGTTTCTTTTGTTATTTGCCTCATGTACATAGCGTTATATAAATATATATGTGTATATATATAAATATATATATATACATACGTATACGTATATATGTATATATATATATATATATATAAACATAAATCCTAATAGTCGGAACACGCAGTTGCCTTGCATTAAATATTTCGGAGAAATATAAAGCATAAATAATTTAATTAAGTATTTTCTATGCAACAAAAAAAAAAAAAAAAAAACAAGAAAAACAAAGTGAATTTACTAAAATATCTTAATTAAAAAAAATATATATATATATCTATATATTTAAATGTATATATACATGTCATAGTGTTGCGTTTAAACCTGATAATCATTTTGTTCTATATTGGGAATTACATAAGCATATTAAATATATATATAATAGATTTAATCCAATAGCAGGGGCACTAAATTTTTTATAAACCATTCCTTCGATATGGCCAGATGATCACCCTCAGTGCTAAGATATTGCAGTTTACCTTGTGCCTGCATTAAGTCCAATCCCAACTGCAAACACATAAAATAAAAAATAAATTTATATAGATGGTCATACACACATACTTATATCTAATGGATAATCTTCACACACTTACATCCTGGTAGACCTTTGTCTCATTCAATGGTTGTATGAGACGATCCTGACCGGGTATATAGAACTGAAACCATTGCGATTCTTTTGGCTGAACTATGGTATCATTTAGAAATTTGACCATAACAAATCTGTAGAAAATATGATATTAGTTAAATTAATTATATTATTATCAGTTATATTCTTAGATTCACTTTTATCTGAATGATAAAGCAAACCAAGAGATTTGAACGCATTTTTAAACAATTTTTCAGTCTTTTATGATTTTGAAAATTGTATTCCAAATCAAAAGAGAACTTAGAAATCAATCTATTCTATTAAAAATTTAAATGCAATATAAGCACTGTCTGCAAGTCCTTATTAGTATAAGGATAATTTACTAAAGCATTTTCACACAGATGTTTCTGTCCAATTTTAAATTGAATACCTTTTAAGTTTATTGATATTTTCCACATAGCCTTTGTTAAGATATAATTCATTGTTAATATCCGCCAGAAAGGTGCTTTTTGTCCTATATCTATTCTCATGCCATGGATCATGCCAATAGGTGGCCTGGACAAGCTCATTTTGAACCCAACTGAAACGAAAAGAAAAAAAAAACAGAATTAGAAAGAGATAGAGTTAGTCATATTCTTACTTACTCTTCATAGGCGGCAAAGTTCAATAGCTTGCTAATGGATTCACAGGTTCTGGCACTCAATGTGGGACACTTGGGCAGACCGAATACACCCTGATGCTGCCCGCCCAGGCTTATTAATGTCCGCATTGGAGGATCCGGGCAACGTTGGGCCACAGCTCGCAAGAATTGTCCGCCCTGGGAGAAACCAATGGCATTGTAGCCATCGGCTAAACGTTTATCCTGAGCCAGTCGCTTGCATGCATAGTCTACCTGCTTATTGGGATGTATGAAGAAGCCACTTTCATAATCTAGGACAACATTGCCGCCAATCTTTAAAGAATGGACATAGGTGCCGTTTGTCTGCTCTTCGATGAGTTTTTTAATAGAACCCAAACTAAAGGGCAGACAACAGGTGTCGCCCATGCCATGCCACAGGACAACAGGTAGGACAGTTTTGTTCCCATCAGCAGCTACATTTCGATTCGCCTGTGAGATCAGGAACAGGAGCAGGGTAGGAGCAAAGTGCAACAAACTCATTGCCTTTGTTTTGTTTTGAAATATAATAATAGGGTGCTGAAATAGTGTCGCCAAGCAAATAGGGCGAGTCAAAGATGAAATAGGGCCCAGCTGTTTAAAATAGGGGTACCACTTTAAGTAATCTTTATGTTGTAACGAGTAGTTAGATTCACAAAATAATTCCCGATTCCTGTATATGGCTACATTACCACTTAAGTTAATTGTTCTATTAATTTGATTAAAGAAATTATTTTGTTTATCTCCGTTTCGCTCTTTTATAAATATAGTGATAGCTTTTAATAAATCATCTTAATATTACGATATCAGTACCACCACTCCAAAATAATGGTTTTTCTATTTCGAATTTCCGTTGTGAATCACTTGTGGCAGGGGTCGTTTTTGTTTGAAAATTTTAAAATAAAATAAATAATTATTTTTCCTTAGACTTAAAACGTAAAATACCTTAATTTTTCTCAATTATATTGATCACACTGATTTGTCTGTTTTTTTTTTACTATATAATAGAGATATTACTGCGATCCAAAGAAATAAAAGTTATACGTTTTCGTCATTCAGTCATATGGAAACCGATTCTTAATGTTTGCTAACATTCCGATATTAGCTTACCAGTAGTTACTTATACCTGCATTATGTGTATATGCATATGGATATTATTCAGTTATTAAATATATAGTAAGTACTACATATATGATTTGATTTTTTAGCTTTATTGCTAAACAAAATAAATTGCATTAAATATATTCGTTACAGTCCAGACCAGCAGTCCCCCTCCCCATCAATTCCTAGTGCACACCATTCGTCGTTGTCGATGGTGTCACTGTTGTCCCTGTTGCTATTGAGGAGCTCTGTTGATTTTGTTGCTGCAATTTGCTGCTCTGTGAGAAGTCAATGCAGGCACCAGAAGTTAAATCAATTTCCTCTGAATCAGAACCATCGCCACCATCTTCCGAAACATCATCGGAGGCAGGCGATAAGGCAGCCATGCTACCCAAATCTAATCCATGTGTTGGCTCCTTATACAATTTTAGTTCCGTATACGTTTTTGACATTTGTTTATTATCATGTTGTGGATGTGTTTGGGCTTGCTGTTGCTGCTGCTGTTGTTGTTGATGTTGTTGGAATGCTGGATGCATCATGGTAAAATTGGCACCATTCGTTGTTGGTCCATTAGCCAAATCATCTTTGACAGCGGAAAGATTCTCAGCCGTTTGATTGCCACCACCACCATTCGGACCACGATTATTGGCATTTGTATTGCCACCAGTTGGGGCTCCTCCGCCACCAGCTATCACTGGCGGTGTACCCAGGCTAAGGCATCGCATTCGCCAGGCATCCTGCAAAAGCTGGAGACGTGCTTGCTTACGCCATTTGGCACGACGATTCTGAAACCAAACCTATAACAACAAATTTTAAAACATAAAATTGCTTAAAATGATTGTAAAAATTTCGAATGATTTGGAATAAAACGATTTCTCAATAAATACCATTGTATAAAGATGATGACAAATTTGTTATATCAATATTTTTTGGAAAATATTTGAAATATGTCTTAAAAGATTTGAATGTCTGAGATATTTCTAACTTAATCCAAGTAATGGGCCAAATGCAATAATTTATTTAAAATCGAAATATATAATACTATAGGATAAATAAAATTAAATTGAATAAAACAATCTGCCATTAAATTGTTTTTGATTTTAATTCTTTTTTAATCTGTTTCAATGTTGATTTTTACAAATATCAGTAAAATTAATGAGAAAATCATATATAATATGAATAATTAAAAAATAACAAATATTTCATAATTGTTTTAGAATAATAAATTCGGGTTTTAATATTTGTACAGTTTAAATATTAAAATAGAAAACCATTATATTACTTATTTCATATCTATATAAATTTTGAAAATCCTTTTTAAATAAATATTGATCACACTCACAAGTTTGATAATTTTTGATTAAAATTAAGAATTTATAAATATTTAATTCAAAATTTAATAATATTATTGCTCTCAATATTTATACCTACAAATTTCGCTTTTTCTTTAGTTTCTTATAAAAATTAAGCTAATTTTGAAAGTAATTTGAGTATTATTTTAGTAGTGACTTTTAAAAAGCTTTTCTTTCGAATCATCAAAATCTTTTGCTGGACCATTTCAATTTTTGATAAATAATTATTAACTAATTATTGATTATCCTGTGTGAAATACAATTCACAAAATTTTAAATGATCCAGTTGAAAACAATTTAAAGAAACCCTTTAAATTACAAACTTGTAAATAGTTTTGGATAAACAAAATCTGAATGGTCTTGTATTGATTAAATAGCTTTTGGAAATTATTCGAGAATTTAGCTTAATTTCTTAAAATGGTTTTATTCTTTTTGATTTCATACACTAATTTTATATATTTACCTGAACTCGTGCCTCGCTCAAACTGATCCGTAGGGCAACTTCTTCGCGCAGGAATACATCTGGATAATGGGTCTTCTGGAAAAGAGCCTCCAGCTCCTGCAGTTGCTGTGGCGTGAATGTTGTCCGATTTCTACGCTGTCTTCGTCGACCAAACATATACTCCGTTAGCAGATCGCCCGGTAATGGTGATATAAAGGGTCCAGCCATATTTTTCTTTTCTTTTTTTTTGAGTATATAATATATTTATGTGTTTGTGGATATATATATTATATATATTATATAAATGTTTTTTTTTAGGTAAAAAACTTTTCAAAAACACGCGCACACACACAAAAAAAAATAGAATGAAGGAAGACAAGTAAATCGAATGAAATTCAAAAGAACCGCCAAAATAAAAAATTTCACTTGCAATTCTATTTAAAGGCTCAAGTTTCGGGCTGAACGTTTGGCCATCGACTGTGGAAATGCAGGCAGTGTCCTTTGGCTTTTATGCACAAGGATGCGCTCGTCTTTTTCCTTGGTGTGTGTATGTGAGTGTTGTTTTTGTGATTGTGTGAAGCTGCGCCTGCGAACGTTCCAATTCGTGTCGCTGTCTAAGTATGGGTGTGGAAGGATATATAAGAGAATATATAAAAATTTGATTAATTAATTAAATTGTTTTCATTAAGCCAATTAACTAGTTTTTCTTTTGACTTTAAATTATTAAATTTATTATTAAATAATTGTTAATTGCTTCTTTCTGTTGTTGTTCTGTTGAGGAGCTTATTGTTGATTTTTGACTTTTTAAGTCTGTCTCACTCTAACTTCTAACGTTGCGCATCCTCTAAAGCATTCTCCCATTCGTTGCAAATGGCTCTCACTCTTTTACTCTCTGCCTGTTGCCTTCTCGTTCTTTCGCCAATGCTACTCTCATTCTTGCTCTGTCGTTGGCATTTGCTGCGTTTGTTGGTTGGTTTATTGTTTTCTCGTTTTGACTTCGTTAAATTACGGCACAAGCACAAAAACCTCATAAACGTTGTTTTTGCTAGGATGCGAATTCGGTTGTATGTATTAGTAGCGCACAGTGGGCCAAGTGTCAGTGAAAATACCAAAACAGTACAAAAGATTTCTACTCTAGTACTCTTCTCGAAAAAAAAAAAAACACAGAAAATAAGAAAAAAGAATGTAAGCCTACTTGTTTACGTATATCTATAAATTATTCGAGTATCTTCTAAAATTGTTAAATCTTATTTAACAATAAATAATAATATATAAATATATAAGAATATATTATAAATTATTTAATCTTACAAGTGCGAATTGAATGTATATTAACATTTAGCTTAATGATTATTATAATGTAATCAAAATTTTTTGATAATATAAATTATTCATTCACTCATATATCTTACTTTAAATTTAATATGATTAACAATTTTGAACTTAGTATTTTATATTAAGAGTTCAAGCAAAATAGTTTTTCCTACTTAGATCTTTCGATATAAATATATAAATATAAATTGTAGTCTACTAATGGTTGTAAATAGAATATCAATCCCATTTAATGAATATTTAAATCAATTTTATTATATACTATACACCTATATATTGTTCGATTGTTTACCACTGTGCAGGATGCAGTGGGTGGACTCGGTGGTTGGGCGGTGCGCCAATGTATTGTTTTGTATATGAGAAATGTACCTGTGAATAATAAAATTCAAATCACTTAATGCTGCCAGCAGCGAAGTCGACGTTGGCAGCGAAACAATAGGGCAACACTCCGTTCTCATACACACACAAACACACACACTCATCCAGATGTGTGTATGTATGTAAGTAAATGAGGTTGCCACCACAGCTGATGATGATGATGAAGATGAAACACAATGCAGGCTCCATACATATATGTGTGTGTGTATGTATGTATGTGAGTCTCTGCTTGCATTGCGTTATGTGTTTTTTGTATTTGTGTTAGTGTTTCTGTTTGTGTGTATGTGTGAGTAAGTTAAACAAATGAAGGGATGTAATTTTCTCATTTGCATGGCATTGTTTCGTTTATTTTGTAGTTGTTGTTGTTGTTGTTGCTGCTGTTGCTGTTGTTATGTTATTGCAGTTGGTGCTTTTTTCTTGCCTTGCGCTTGCGCTAGAAATTATATTTATTTATTATTTATGAAGAATAGGCGTGGCAGTTCCTTTACTCCTTTCATTCTGCCTTCCTTCACTCGCCTGTCTGTGTGTTGTGTTTTATTTCATTTTACTTGTTTTGCGCCGAAGCCAATCATAAGCGAGAGCAGCTGTGAGGGTGGACCGAAAGCATTCGCAGGCATAACAGGATAACTGGCAAACAAGGATGCGAATAATGATGAGATAATGAGAAATGCTGATGGCCTCATTCTGAATTATGAATTATACATACATACACCTAGATCCATATGCAAATATCGAAAATGGAACCATTTAATACCTTAAAAACGAGTCTATTCTCTTAATTAAAAAATTTTGTGATTAAGAATCGGTTAATGAATATCGCTATATGAAGAATCTTTTTTAAAATGTCGTTAGTTAAACTAATTTTAATACAGTCTGGAAGTCTTAGTATCTGTATGTATATATACCCAAATCCTATACTGAAATTGTTGATTTAAAGTCATAATTAAGAATTATCATCAATTTTTTATATCTGTTTAATTGCCTTTTCAAGTAATTCTTACAATTGGAGCAATGTTCAGAGATAAAACTAAAACAAAAAACTTTAATTATATTATTTATATCATATAATTATTTTTATTTAATTGTTTTTATTTATTTGTTTTTATTTAATAAATTTTAATAAGTAAAAAATATCTAGTTAGAATATCTAGTATGATAATAAATGTATAAAATAAACTAATTAACTTATATAAAAATATTGCTTGTGTAAAACTGTAGCCGATCTCCTCGATCTGTCTGATGCTTCTTCTTAAGATTGCTAAAATTTCGGTTGAGTAAGGGTATTCTAATATACATATTTCCTTAGCTTACTGCTTGGTGCTGCAGTCTATTTTTACCGTTACTGTTTGCACCGGCCTTAGCGCCATTTTTAATTTTGTAATTTGATGCTGGGGCTTGTATTGTTGTTGCTGCTTTAGCAGGAATTCATTAGGCAACGCGTTTCCACCTGAGCATTGCTAGGAGTTATAGCCCCCATCTCCACTAACCCATCCACTAACACCCGTTCGCCAATATACATATATATATATATTTATATATATGTGTGTGTGTGTGTCCATTGTTTTGTCGCGCTGATTGGTCTTTCACTGGCTTGCTCCCGCAATGTGTGTGTGTGTGTGAGTGTATGTGTGAGTATGCTCTATTGTTTTGCCATCTCTTTCGCGCATGTTTGTTAATTATTTATTTTAGCGCTCTCTTCTTGTTGCTTTTTACATTTTTGATTTAATATGGCTGCATCACAGGCAACATTGCAATTGCAACAACAGTAACAGTAAAAGAAAGAGGATGATGGACAACAACAACAACGACAACAACAAAACTGAATCAAAATGGCGTCTGACGTGTAATATTCTAGTTGCACCCCAAAAGTAGGCAGCATTTTTTTATTTTAAGAAAACAAAACTACATTAGATTTAAACAAAAAAAAAGTAATTAATTATGTATTTATTATTAACTCTGCAAAGTTTATTTATGCAAAATGAAAGCATATAATAAAATCGGTCCGAGAAAATCTGTTTACTAGCCCTGGAAAATCTATTTTTTATGCATTGATTTATTTTGTTTTATTTTATTTTAATCAACTTGTGGATAGAAAAGTTTTCAATTCGCTAATAGAACCAATTATGTATAAGTATAGTTAACATATACCATATGAAGATAAAATAAGTAAGCCTTAATATAAAAAATATCTTAAAAATGCAAAGATATTTCAAAAAACTGTTTATTATATCGCTTAGAGGCGAATGTATGCCACTTAAATATTTACCTGTACTAAGTTCCTTTACATAATTTACCCATTAACAACATTTGACGCCTAATGGAAAAGTAGAATAAAATTAATATATGCATAGAAGAATGACATGTGATAGACATCGAAATTTTTAACTAGAAAACAAAAAAATTATAGAACAATCATAAAAATTTATAAAGTTATTTTTGCGATCCTTTCGAGAGTAACATAATACTTGAAATATGTAAGTCCAAAACTAATTGCGTTTTAGTCCCATCTTCAATTTAACTTTATATTCCCTACTAACTGACAGTCTTTGACATGGCACTCGTTCTCTCTCTCTCGCTTTCCTTCTGTGTCTCTTTCCAATTCTGTGCATGTGTCTTTTTCTCTGGTTGCATCACAGTCATATGTAATATTTATCCAGAGGCAAGCTGCAACGGCATGTGGCAAATTAGCGCTCAATGTTAACTTTTGCCCACATTGTTACGTTGTGTTAATGCATTTTAATTTTCCTTACCCAGTACCATCGGCCCTCAACCCACACTGATATGCCCCAATGCAACTGATGGGTCTCTACAATTTTATTCCCTTTCTTTTAGTCATATACGACTATTTAGAAGGCCATTTACAGTTGTCCATGTAATCAGTTTATTTGATTTACATTGCAATTCAACTTTTAATCATTTTCATTGTAATTAAATGAAAAAACTATATTGTATATATGTTTCTATTTTTTTTTAGTATATTTTATTTTAAACTTTTTATACACATGTACATATATATGTACATATATAGTTTCCATATAGCTTAGCTGCAACTAAAAATTTCTATAATTTGTATATAAAATTTATTTACTAAACTCATATAGCCTAATGAAAGTCTAAATTTATCTGTAAGGTGGAAGGTGGGAAGGGTATTTGTTAATTCGTTTTGATTTCAATTCCCGTATGCTTTGCTGCTGCTGCTGCTGCTTCCTTTTTTAATTACTTTTTTTTCCAACTCATTTTCTTTTGTGAAATGCAGCCGGCAGAGACAGAGACAGAGACAGAGGCAGTGACAGAGATGAAGATGGAGACAGAGGTACAGGGACGATAGGCACGACGAGTTGTAGTCCTTGTTGAGTCCTTGTTGCCAGGATTGATGCGATGAGCGACGGACAGAAGGCGGTCGGGTGTTGGTTCGGCTGTCGTCCTGTTCCCTCTTGTTGTTCTTGTTCACTGTTGTTGTTGTTGTTGCTTGCTTGGCTGCATTTTAGCATAAATTCAGTTTCATCACATCTCGTTCTCTGACAGTCAGACAGTTAGACAGACGCCATAGGCGCATAGCTTATACCCCTTCCCTGTTTCAAAACCCCTTGTACCAAACATTCCGCTGCCATTCCGTTCCGCTCTCTTTTCTCTTACTCACTGAAAATGACATTGTGACTATGCAATTAGTATTATGAAAATTTTTCTCATGTTGTTTCTATTAAAAGAAGAGCGAGAAAGAGAGAAAGACAGAGAGAGAGAGAGAGAGAGAGAGAGAGAGAGGAAGAGCGAACACACTCTCTTACACACTCACACATACACACACAGCCTCACACACTTTTTTTCTACCCCACAGACACCAAAAAAGGCTCAGGCGCCTAAACCACGCCTCCTTCCCACTAATGGGCATTCCCCTCTTTCGTCCACCCTCTTCTCCTCCCCCCACCCCATGCCAGCACCATGTACTTTTGTGTGGCGCTGATTATAATTTTTGTGTTTTTATATTTCGTTTTAATACCCTTGCAAAAGGTATATTAAAATTGCCTGAATCTTGTAGAAGAACTACCATATGTATATATGTATATACAACACTAGATTATAAATGGATTATATCTGCCGATTATAAATAGATTTTATATACATAGAATTCTCGAATAAATCGATAAAGGATATTACTATGTATAAATTTATTATTATATGCAGATACAGATCACATTTAGATTAGATTATATAGCTTTTATATTTGTTATTTCTTTATCGTTTGTATTGTGAAGAGTATTATAAATTTCGTTAAGCTTTAAAATTTGCTTCCGGTATCATATTTATATATATTTTTTGTTTTGTTTTAATGCATTTTCTCTCGCTCTCTTGTCGCTTCTTCTTGGGTTTTTTTTATGTTATTTTTTCCTTCTTTTTTTTTTTTTGTTGTGCAAAAAAAATTATGTAATTAACTTAATGATTTTCATAAGCGAGAGATTTTGTGTGAGAGCGGTTAGTGGATAGCGGGAAGAGTGAAAATGTAAATGGCTTATTATTGGGCCAATTAAAATGATTACAAGATGCAAAAAAATATATATGTGCATATATGTATTTGTATATTTGTTGTGCTTTTCTGAGGGTCGAGATTTAATTTTGTGCATTTTCTTGCGTTTTTAGTTTTTCCTTTTTCACACAATGCGTAATGCGCTTTGTAAGATACATTTTTGTTGGCTCCATCCATCCATCAATCTTTCCATTTCTCGCTCCATCAACTGGCTACCTCTAACCTCTTCTCTACCCCACTCAGTTTGCCTCTGTATGAATATCCTTTGTTGCCTTCGCACAGTTGAAGGCGAAGCCAGCGGGTTTTCTTGTTTTGTTGTTGTTTTTTGTGTGTTTTCGTTTTCCCTTTTGCATTGACAAATCATAATTAAAAATTCCAATTAACCAACATCTTTAGCTAAGCTCTCCCTTAGAATTTCCATTTCCAACACCCTTTCTACTTTCTTCTCTTTTTTTTTGCCGTTTTTTTTTTTTAAAGAAAAACAAATTGCATTGCTGATTTCCTTTGAGACTTGATATGACATTGAATCGTTGATGTCTAAGAAATGATGTTAATGATGGATATTTTTTTCTCGATATACTATATAATTATATATATATTAGTAACAAGAAATGAAATATAAGTTTGTTTCTAATAATATTATCTATATAAATAGTAGAATCTGTTTGATTTTCGTTTCCCATCTAAAAGGCTAAGAAAATCTCATATTCATATGTATATAGAAATTGGTACATCCAGAAATTGGGAAGTCTAGCAAGCTACAGAAAAAGATTTGAAATTGTTATTCTAAAGACATAAAAATATACTTTTAAATTATAGCATACACAAAATTATATTTGTTTAATATTAATATTTATATTAATAGTTAATTTATATCTTTATAATATTTAATCTCATAAGTAAACATTGGATTATACATATGTACATATATACTATAAGATAAGTCGCAAATATGATATGATAAAATTCCTTTAAATAGTTCAATATATGCATAATAAAATTTCTTATTAATGTGAAAAGAATTCACATTTCTCAATGGGATTAAAGCTAATAATTCGATATGATATCATTATCAATTATATACTATATAAATTTTGAGATGCTTAATTTGTACGTTGCTTCTTATACCCTTGCTGAGACCATATTAATTTTGGCCAGAAGCTTGCAACTCATAAAAGGGGAGCATCCTCGACTATATAAAGTATATATATTCTTGATCAGCATCAATAGCCAAGTTAATCTAGCCTTGTCCGTTTGTCTGGATCAACAGCATTTTCTCTTTGTTCAGTTTCAATAGAATCGGTGGACCATATGCAACAGTCGCCATTGGAACAATAGGACCAATAATTGGTTAATTTTATATAGTTGTCAAAGAGACAATCTGTAAGGATATACGATTTTTCTTATATATTGGATTTCCTTAATTAATATTTGCTTTGTGAGTTTTATTTATTTAATTTGGAGAATCTAATTTTTAATTGAAATATATATATAATATAAAAGGCCTATCAAATTTTTAGGTATCTACATATAAACAAATTCCTCATCGATTTTAAAACTTAACTTAATATTTACTGAGGAAAGAGAAAATTTTAAGTGGGTGGCTAAGTATATACATATACGTATATATATATCGGCGATCTAGTTAGATTAGATTCGTCTTGAATTTTCTCCATTACACCACGAAAATTGTGCAGCGACTCTCAGAGTGTTGTCAAGTTTTCGTTCCCAATCCCAATTCCCAACCGTTCCCACCAAAGTGGACGCTTTCATAGACGCTTATCGTTTACCAACACTGTAACAAACACTGAGCCCACTCGATGTCAGTATATCCTGACCTCACACTCTTTTTATTGCTGTATTATTGTATTCTGATTTAATATTACCCTAATATATACATATACATATAATATAATATATATAATTATTTATTACCTTTTCATATATACATATGTATGTAGATCTACCTATATATATTAGAATCTTTCCACTTTTAATCCTGCGATGTGTACTAATGTATGTAAATCATTCTATTGGAAAAAATCTTATACTATAAGTAAAATGATTAAAAATTGTAGTTTTCTTCTGTACATTATGTACAAGTTAAAATTAATAAATTAAAATAAAGATATAAATATGCATTTTGTTGTTAAAAAGAAACTTAATTAAATGCATTTTACAAATCAATTTTATAAATTATAATGCATTTGATATTTATTTTTTTTGCTCAAAAAGGTCTCAAAGGAATACGCAATGAACGATTTCAGGTCAAAAGACCGCATGTACACACACACACTCTCTATATGTGTGTATGTATGCATGTGTGAGGATGGCATCAATTATATTGATTGCATTTACATTGGCCACGCCCACTCCTACACATTTTAGTAACTTTATACAGCTCTTTTTATGCCAATAATATAAATGCATTTTATTTGGATTCAAAATTTGATTGAATTTCAAATATTGCAACATTTTATTGGCCAAAAAATGCATGTGTATGTGTGTGTGTGTGTGTTTGTGTGTGTGTGTGTGTGTGTGTGTGTGTGTGCTTGATGTTTTGTGATTACAAAATTCATTTAATTAATGTTGCCATATGCAAAGCACTTTCTATACATATATAATAATCCTGAAACCATGAAGGAAATTGATTTTTGATATAATCAATCAATCGTATGTATATATTGTATATATATTTATATATGTACATATATTTCTCTACTAACTATTCCTAGTAGTGTCAGCATATTAGCTAAGCATCAGAACAAGATCTTTACAGGTCCACTGGACCTTCAAAAAGGACTCTGTCTAAGTACCCTTTTTTTTACCAATTTAACTTACATTTGAGAATCTAACTTAATCTTAACTTAATCTTAATCACTTTTCCTCTTACTTTAATATGCTAATAGGTAAAGAAAGTATTGCATATATAATGTATGTATATTTGAATGATCAGTTTTAGAAAAATTTCAATCTATAAAAAAATATGAAGAGTAGAAGAACTGTCCAACTAATTGAAAATTTGGCTAAACAGGATAAAATCGAGGGGGGGGGGGGAATTGTCTTCAAATTATTGTTTACATATTCCTTTTTCCGTTTCAGCCTTCGCCCATCATCTATATCTATATCTATATCTATTTTATGTATATAGAATATAAATATATACATGTTTGTATGTATAGCCCCCTGCCCCTCCCCCTCCCACCACATTCCAGTCTAGCAGTTGGAAGGCGCCAACATAATCAGTATAACAAATGAGATCCTTGTCGACAGTTGTTTGCTGCTTTTGTGTCAGTGGCATCATCATTATAATCATCATCATCATCAGCATGGGAAATGGGTGGGAGGAGAGGGGGGATGGGGTGGAAGGTGTTGGAAGATGAGTGGAGGGGATGGGGTGTGCCATGTGGCAAGGTACTGTCGTTGTAGTCGTCGTCTGTTGGCTGCTGTCGGCTCTTTTTTGCCTGACGCTCTACATTGTTATTGTTATTATTTTTGCTGCCTTTATGCAATGTTTTGATTAATTTTTGCCACAGACCTCACTCCCCACTCCTCCCTCCCCTCCCCCTAACCCCTCATCTGTATATCCCCTCACACACTCACCCACTTGACAACCACCTCTTGCCCTTCCCCCTTCCCTTTGGCGTGCATTTGCTTGACTGCATTTGGTTGGCTGCTAGAAAGGACGAAAAGGAAGTGAAAGAAGGAACGAACAAACGTAGGCGATAAGCATGGGGTTCGAGCGGATGAAGGTGGGCGGAGGAGGTCAGAGCGGGCAGGCCAGTGGGGGTTGTTGTGGGTAGGCGTGGCTGTTTTGTTTAGTAGTTTTATGGCTCGCCCCGCGGTAAACAATGAAAACAACAAGAAAAACGAAAAAAAAAAAAAACATTTCTGCCACTGTGCATTGTCTCGATTCTAAATCTAGGCAGATGAGGGGTGCATGGGTGGGGATGGGGGGTGTGGGGGACTACTGGGAGAGCTTCAGGTTGAGCCAAATCTGAAGATGTTATTGTAAAATTTAATAAATCATCATGACATCAGCCCAAAGACAAATGAGATTATTCAAATTTCTGATTGAAATTGTTTTTGGTTTTTTTTTTCTATTGAACAAAATTATTTTTGTTAACACATAAAATAAAAGTAATTCACTCAATTAATTAATTGTCCAACTATGGCATACCCTGTATGTTAAATGGAATGCTAGAAATAAACAGAAAAGATGGATAAGTCTAAAAACTAATGATTTTGATCGAAAATATACATATATACATATTTTTAGATATAGAAAAACACAAAAGGAATCTTTTTCCTATATTTGACTAGATAAATTAAATTGAGTAAAAACAAAATGGCAAAATTACAAATTGTATAATTAATAATAATATATATGTACATATATAAATTAAATATTAACTATTTATTATTATAAACTATACTTATATAACTACTCCCAGTAACAAATAGTTGTTAATTTATTTGTTTGAATGTTTATGAAATTGAAGTTTTATTCATTATGGAATGAAATTCAAGAATATTTTCCTGTCATTTGATCTTTGTTGGAATTTTATTTTTTAATCTTATAAAGACTTTATAACTAGTATATGTATATCACTTATCACTAGTATATTAATATATATATTAAGCACTATCAAAAATGATCAAATACTTTACTTTAATTTAAAAAAATTTACCTTAAAAATTTATATAATTTAATACGTACCAAATTTCGTGCCCCTAGCTTGAGAAACAAACAAAATTTTCCATTCTTAAATTTTTTTTGGATTAATTCTTTCTATGGTAGCTATATGATATAGTCAACAGATACTGATAAAACTTAGTTAAAGTGTTAAAAGATATGTTAAGCTTATAAATATTAAATTTCGTGGCATTATAACAAACAATATTGCTTTTAGAATTTATTTTAGCGCTCCATCAAATTATAAAAATATTGTAAAAAATTGAAACAAAAAGTATTTGTAAAACGATCAAAATGGTATCATCTTAAATAAAATTTTAAAATATGGTATACTATACCAGTTCATCTTTTTATTGTATTGTCATAACTATTATGAAAAAAGTATCTGAATTTAAATGTAATTTTTATGTTCAATATGTTTTAACATTTGTTTGACGAAATTTGTTATTTGTATTAAAAAATATGCTAATCTACTTTGAAAAAATTCAATTCTTACAAATACTACCATTAAAGGTTGTATTTGAATGGCTTAAGCAATCGAGATATTTACCAACACTAGCATTAAAGAATAATAACCGTAAAAAAGGCAATCAAACTGAGAAAATATTCACATAGATCATATCATCTGATAACACCAACTATATTATTCGAATAAACTTAAATATATATTAGATATCTATTATATTACATTATGTATGTATGTATGTATGTATGTATGTATGTATGTATGTATGTATGTATTTATGTATGTATGTATGAATGTACGTATGTATTGTATTGTACATAATCAGTGGCAAGGGCAAAGCTGAAGCAAGTCTGACCCTCTATTTTATATTTGTACCACCATGATGATGATGACCATGATGATGATGATGATTACCATGATGATGATGCTGTTGCTGTTGCTGCTGGTGGGCACAGGTGGCGGTTCACTAAACGTTTAGAGGGGGGTAAATCGGAAGTGAATGAGGTTTACTTTTTCTCATGTTGTTGTTGTTGTTGTTGTTGTTGTTACTGCTGCCGTTGTAGTCGTCATCGTCGACATCGACCAGCAACAAAACAATGCAAATTGCATGAATGAATGCCATTTTGCATTTCATTTTCAATGCCCTGAACTGAACCCGCCTGCATTCACATTCACATTCAGTTTCTATTTCTCTTTTGATTAAATCAAATGCATAAAATGTTTTCAATTCAATCAGAAACAAAAAGAAGAAAGAGATAGATGGGGAAACAGAGTGAGTGAGTGCGAGAGAGAGAGAGAGAGAGAGAGAGAGAAAGTGAGAGAGAGAGATAGATAGATAGAAAAGTACCACCAACAAACAGGAACAACGAGAATCAAATGAAGAGCCAATGTTGGTCCGCTCGGTGTTTATTTTTCAATACACTTTTGAAAGAAACGAGTATATTAAATGTGATAAGTTTGTTATATGTACATACTATATGTTTATACATACATACATATAAATATACATATATAGAATTGTTTATTATAACTTATATTATTTGAGTTTTGTTTGACTTTTTCCCTTTTTTTACTTTATAATTTTCAAATACTGAAACAGCTTTTCCTATATATATACTCTATATATATATTCTATATATATTTTCGATTCATGTATATACATATTTAATCATTGGAGTCACACCGATGGACACCGATGAATGAAAGCCACTATAATCCAGTTCTGAAAAATAGTTAAACTTTTCATTTGCTTGTCACTTATTTTATATATAGATTTAAATATATTCTTATATACATATTTGTTAAAGAATTTATTAAAAAATAAATATTCAATAATAAATACATACATAGTTGAAGCATTCAAAAGATAGCGTATAGAAAAGTCAGCATAATTAATGTTCGTTTAACCCTCGGCTTTTATTTTATTTTTTAATTTGTGCAAAGTTTTTCTTCTTGTTGTATGTTTTTTACACACATGGTTCTATTTTTGCATTTTGCATTTGTTTTGTTTCTTCTTTTTGTTGTTTTGTTTTATTTTTTTTTTTTTTCATTCTATTCTATTTTTCTTTTTTTATTTTCTCTCTTTCTAGATTTTTAATTAATTGCTTAATTCTGGTTCTGAATTTGGTTTTCTGATTTGATTATCACCCAACAATTGCTATTGGAAGTTCAAGGCCCTGCGATGTGATCATTGAAATTTAATTATTTTAACCAAAACAAAAGAAAAAGTAAATAAATAAATAAATGAAGAAACTTTGGCAATTTAATTGACCTTTATCTGTTCACATATACAAATGTATGTATGTCTCCTTCTTTGTGATTTTCGATCTATTACTTTATTTATTATTATTATTTGTATGATTATTCAAGACATTTTATTTTAATTTTTAATTTTATATTTGACCATATGTATATATGTACATATGTATGTATTTATTTCTTTTCTTTTCTTTTTCTTGTAGGGAGAAATTAAATTTACATCAAAATTTCAAAAGTTTTATCAAGTGTATCATGTGTGTGTGTCCTGGTCCTCTCCTCCTGCATCGCTTTATCTAGTTAAGCAGTGGCAACTTTTCTCTGCCTTTCCTCCCGTTTAAGTTGCTTTCTTTTCCATTTTCATTGTTTTTTATTTTTTTTTTTGTAATTTATTTGCCGCTTTGCTTGTAATTTGTTACAGTTTTTTAATCTTGCATTGTTCTAAGCCCACAAAAAAAAAAAGAAAAATCTGAGTGAGATATGCAGGATGAGAGTGACGGACGGACGTACAGACAGACAAACCGACTAACTGACTGACAAACGGACTGATGGACTGAGTGGGCAGAACGACGGACATGGGCGTGACCACAATGTAATCAACATCATAATCAGTGGCGACGGACGAGACGACTCACATTTGCATCTGCATTCGGATTGTTGCATTGTCCTAAAGCGACAGTGGTGAAGCGTAGTTGGAGGTAGCACAGTTGTTGAAGTAGTTTGTTGCCACATCACAAACCTCATCATCACTATCATCATCATCATCATCAGCATTATTATCATTAACATTATAATAATCATGATCCTGGTTCAAAAATAGCATAGAATATAAAAAAAAAAATAGTTGAGAAAATTAATTTCACTCGCATGTGTGAGTGTGTGCGTGTGTGTGTGTGTGTGTGCGTGTGTATGTAATATATCCTCATACTCCATTCCTTCACAAACTTCTATATGAGCCCTCAGAGATGAGACCGTGAACGAGGGAAGTTGCGTAGTTATGCGGAAGAGGAAATATGTGAACCTTCAATTGCAGCTTGGCATGTGGAAAATAATTGATACTTGGGGAATTAATATTAAATATCAATTGTTGAGGTATATTAATTTTTATTAACATTCATTCATGAATATAAATATAATACTTTAAGCCAATATTACTTTGAGTCAATAAAATAAAAATTAAATAAATAAAAAAATAATGATAAATTGTATATTATTCTTTTGTTGTGTTATTTCTTTTTGAATCGTAAATATGATACATATGTGTAAAATTATATCATATAAAATATAATATAAACTATTAAAGAAATAATTTCATAAGAAAATATTAAGATTAAGCAAATAAAACAAACAATTTTAAACAAATTTCCCTTTTTGCTTAAAGAATTCATTCGACAATGAGTAAATTTTCAAAAATTCTTTTGTACTGTGTTTTTTAGTGAATTAAAAATATTTGAATTTCATAATAAAATATAAAGTAAAAAGTTGTTTTTTTTTTTTGTTGAAAGAACATTTTTTTTATAATTTAAAATAACGCAATCAAGACGTCCTGCCGACTTTGAGTACACCCTGTATTAAGTAGGATATTTTAACTTATAATATTTGACCGAAACTCATACTGCTTGCAGAAAGTAATATTCCTTGTAGAAACATATACTGCTTGCATAAACTTATGTTTATTGCTTGTAAAAACTTTTACTGCTTGCAAAACAAAGCATCGAACGCATGCTATCTCGCTCATTTATATCACCCATTCTTGCACTTGACATGGAACGTTGACGGAGGAATGAGAGGCATGTCTTAATTGGTTCGGCTGTCGATACTGATCAAGAATATATCTACTTTATGGGGTCGGAAATGTTCTCATATGTCTTTTTTAGCAACCTTAATATACCCTTTAACTCAATGGGTGCAGTGTATAAAAATTTTATAATATTCTTTTGTGTTATGTTTCATACTGAATCTAAAATTTGTTATCATTTTATAATAAAGCATAAAGTAAAACGTTCTTTTTTTGTGGAAAAGAAAAATTTGATAATAATTTAAAATTAAATGATAAAAACAATATATGTACATATTTTTTCATCTGATAAAGATTTATATTCATCTCACAAAGTCTATATATACATACATATGTATGTACATGCATATATTTAAGTACTATATACATATACACATAAAGAAAAGTGTTTTTAAAGCCGCAATATACTTATGTATGTATGTATGCATATCTTTTTGTAAAGAGTTATATATAGTAACTTATATTCTCTGCCTGTTATCAGCAGTAAACAAGGGACTTCACTTAAAAACACTTAAAATTCTTTAAAGTGAATTGGAAAATGTTGTTTTGGATTTTTATTTTTTGCCAACAGAAGCTATAGGAATTACAGAAATGATCGAGGTTAGAGATAAAGTTTATATAAATATTATTTAGTTTAAATGAGAATGTGATTTTAATTTTGTGTTGTGAATTGCTAATAAATGAATATATGTAACTATGAATTATCTTTATACGACTATCTATATGTCTGTACATTTTTATCATATATGTATGTACATATGTATGTACATATGTATGTATATTTAACTCTCATCTCTAAGTCATGGGTTTTCGTTGCTATTTGGTATTTTTTTTGTTGTATTTTTTTATGTTTTTCTACTCTGCCCTATTACAGCATCGCCTTGCACATTTTTTAATTATTATAATTTTACACACACACACACACACCCGCACGCATATACACACACATGGTAGGTGGGGGTGGTGTAGGTGTTAGTGGTGGGTGATGACTGCTGAGTGGTGAGTGGTGAGAGTCAACAACAATGGACCAAGGCGACGGGGCCATAGCATAATTCATTTGAAAGCACACAAAAGCGCACACAACACACATGGCATGCCACATGAAAATGGGATTGAAATACATATAATAAAAATCATAATAATAATGATAAATAATAAAAGAACTAGATATGTATGTTTGTTTGTATGTATGTGTAAATTGTGAATACAATAAAAATAATAATCAACTATGCCCTAGAACCCACACACACACACACATATACACAAGCGCACAACATATTCAAACACATTCAGCCTTTGGTTTTGTTTTTTTTTTCTTCTTTTCTTTTCTTTTTTTGTTTTGTATTTTTTAATTTGCTTTCAACTTGGGAATCTGAATATCGATATAATATTGGTTCTGGCTAAATAATTTTTTTTTATAAAATACAATTGCATATCTGTATGTACAAACATATATGTACATATAGGGGATGCGAGGGACGATTTCAAAATAGTTCTAGATAAAATGAAGCAACCAAGTGTTCCTGTCGACTTTGAGTATACCCTGTATTAGGTAGTGATATCTTAAAACCTTCATTAATTTAATAAAAATTTTAAATTGGGATTCTCTTAACATGCCGCAAGAGGAAAACTTATACTGCTTACATAAAATAATACTGCTTGCAAAAATTTGTACTACTTGCCGAACAAAGCAGTATATCATTTCAGCATAAAATTCAATACAAAATGTTTATGTATATCTACGATATTTATTATTCGAAATTTGGTTAATATGTACATATTGGGTGTATAATTGGGTGTACCCAATAATAAATATGATTACTCCAATACAACTCTAGTTACTTGTTTTTTCTATTTTGCGAGGGCGAAAGTGGGCGTGACGAAAATATGAAATAAACTTGATCCAAATTTTGTTGCTTCTATGTAGCTCTTATAGTCTCTAAGATCTAGGTGTTCATACGGACGGACAAGAATATATATATATATACTTTATGTCGGTCGAAAATGTTTCCTGTTCTGCCTGTTAGCGACTTGAATATACCCTTTTACCATATGGGTACAGGGTATAAAAATCACTAAAACATCCACAATAATGGATGAAAAAATTTAAACGATCGTTTTTAGTGAATTATAGAATTTTATACATATGAGAATATTAAATCCAAATAAATATATTCATTATATAATAATTATAATGAATATAATTTTAATATTGATTTATGCATTATTTATATATTGAAATAAATATACATATATTAAAAAAATATGTATTGCCACTGTTCTAATATACATTAAAAGTAAATTTTGTTCTTTTATTTATCTATCTTATCTTTTATTCCAAATGTTCCAATCGGAATAGATAATAATAATAATAAGTGCAATGTGTTTATATTTGCAAAGAAATATGTTGGCCACATTGTTTTTATTTTTATAATATTGTTAAAATATTTCGTTTTTTTTTAATATTTATAATTTGAAATAAACGAAACGACTGGCAAATAACGTGAGTGATTTTATACCGATACGATAAAGATTCAAATTGTAATAATGAAATAATAAAAATAGGAAGAGGTGTAACTCATTTAATGAATTGAACACTATGTTAAACAAGTTAATTAAATTTATGAAAAGCTATTGAGTAAACTTGTAATTAATGTAATTTAAAAATGATAGATTTGAAATCGAATTGAATTTCAATTTAATAGATATGAAAAGTTAATGAATATTGTTAGCACCATTATATTCTGTATTGCTCTAATGCATACTACTTATATGTTTGAGTATATGGGGCGTATGGGTAATATACTACACATATACATATATGTATATAAATTGATTGATTAATGAATGGTTAAAATAAAAGGGTAAGCAATGTGGCTTTAAAATAAGTATTAATATTATAAATTCTAAATGAAGTATTTTATCTGTATTTTAATGCATAAAAATTTAAGGTTTTTTGCAATTATTTAATTTGGGTTTTTTCTCTAATTCCCTTTAAATAAAAGGGTAAGTAAAAATTAATACAATGTATATAAGAAATGGAAGTAAGAACTCTTAGATCTTTTGACTATGTTTCTAGTTTAATCAATAAATATTTCAGCTATTAAAAAAGGTTTAAAAAATACAAGATAATATTAAAGTATTATAACGACTTGTTTTCTAAGGAAAAACTTACAATTAATTGTAACTTGAAAGTTAAAAATTTTAATAAATTTAAAAAATAATTAACATGGTATAGGGTATCTTGAAATCGGTTCCACTGAATAAATATGTATATATATAAATTTAGTTGTCGTTTTATTTCTGTTTAATATTTATTTTCTTTTGTCGTTGCTGTGATTTCATTTTACTTTATTCTCTTTCCTTTTTTTTTCGTATTTGGTGGGTTTCTGGCATTTGTTTTATCAGGTTGTTTATCGTCCCCATATCCGTATGTATGCCATTGAACAGTGGGGAGCAGCGATCACCACGGAGCACCAACACCAGCACTGGCACTGGCACTGGCAGCACCAGCACCAGCACTAACAGCAGAAATAAGTAAGTAAGTAAGTAAGTAATAAGTAAAATCAACGATACACTCTCGCACCCATCAGTCACTCACACACACACATACATACGCACACCCACTGCCACACACCACTAACAGCAACAACAACAACAACAGCAACAACATCTCTTCCATGGTTTGGCCTCTCGCTTGCTCTCTGCCGCAACGGTTCACTTCGCATTTGCCTGCGACTAAATAATTCTGTCGATAAGCTTGGCTTTTGCAGTAAAAATTTTAATTTAGTTTTCAGTTTGATTTCTGTGCTGCGCCCATTTGCATGCGGCACAGTTGCAAGTGAAATTTTGTGTCTTTCTTTTTTCCTCTTCTTATTTTTCCATACAGTGATTTTCATTTTGCGCCTTCCTTTTTTTCCGGTTTTCTTTTCGCCTTTCTTTTACCAGTTTTCTTCTTTCTATTTTTTTTTATATCGCTTTTTTTTTTCGACTTTTCGACTATAAATAGAGTGAGGCTTGTACGCCCAACATTTAGAAGGGAAAAATATGCCCGACCAGAGTCATATGTATCGTTATCAAACCAATTTTTATTGGGGTGCATTGGCAATTTGCCTCATAGCTGCAGTTGCACTTGCACCAGTTGCATTCGCTGCCGACGAAAGCGCCGAGTCGAATAACATCAGCGGCAGCAGGTTTGTGTCACGGCTAACCGATGAAAGTGAAATTGAAAACGTTTGCAAAAAAAAAAAAAAACAAAAGAAAACAAAAAGAAAACAAAGAAAAAACCAAGTGATCAACAATTTTATTTTCTTTTGTCATATTGAAAGTTATTAATTAAAAGAAACAGAAACAGAAAACAAACATTAAACGGTGTCATCTTAAATATGTATAAGTATGTACATACATATGTATGTACATATATCCAAACTATATGATATAGCAGTTTGATCTGGTGGAAATTTTGTTGAAAAAAAGCAAATCTAGATTTAACTTATCTGTGCCAAAGTATCGTTGAGTTAGTTTCAAAAATACAAGATTTTTATTTTATACAGTTATCGATCGTATCTATATATATACATATATGTTATAGAAATGCGATCTGAATAAAAGTTAATGATTCATATTCAGAATTTCGTTGAAATTAAACGATTTTACCTCTTAAAATCCATTAAAAAGTATAATTTTCTTGAGTTTGAGAAACAAACATTTTTTTTTATACATAGTTCTTTTTTGAACGATCGTTTCTATGGCAGCTTTATGATATAGACAAACGATTCTGATAGAACTATATTAAGCTCACAAATATTAAATTGCTAGCTATACGATATAGTCGTCCGATCGGGATAATTTCAAAATATGCAATGCTTGTATGAGAAAGCTATAAGGGTCTCGGAGGAGACGCTGTTTAGCCAGACATCGATTTCGACTTGGCTATTGATGCTGATCAAGAATATATATATACCTAATATAGTCGAAAATACTTCCTTCCAAGCGTTGCAAACTTCTGATCAAAGTTAATATACCCTTTGTAAGAGTAGTAAAATAAAAACGAAACCATTTCTGCCTACTCGTACAATACTATTCCCCTTCAGTTCTCTCTGACTCTCTTCTCTTTATTCTCCGTGATAAATACTTATCGTTAATAATATACGATAAGCATATCGAATGCATTTATATATATGTACATATATATATACATACATACCAATTTCAGTTGAGATTAATTGTTCTCATTATTATTATTTTTTTAAATAGTTTTGGATAATGATGTAATAAACAAATTAGGAAAGAGATTTGCAACAAATTTTTTTTAACAAAACTTTGTCTTTGTCTTATTCGTATATCTAAATTCCAATTGTATGTATGTATGTACATTTATATACATATTTGATATTTAATATATTGAGAATTGAATTTGAAATAAATAATTAGTTAGTTTAATAAATGATAATTAATATAGAGTGAAGATAAAATTCTACTACAAATATTATCAGTCGAGTCTCCCTGACGCCTTTGTTTTTGTTAATATTATATAGTATTAAATTTTAATACATTTTTGTTTTGTTTTGTTTTGTTATTTTTTTTTTCGTTGTTATTATTTCTAGTAAATGGTTGTGCAGTTTAACGGATATTTGCACATTGGAAGATGAGAAAATTGCCAGTGTTCAGTATTTGCCAAAGTATTTTGAAAGTCAAAAAGATTGCCGTCTATCTTGTGGTAAATATGGTGCAATTTGGCCAATGCCCACTGGCGAAGAGTGCACCATATCGCATGAACGTGTACACTTTGATCCATGGAAGGTACGATTCAATGTTGTTGCCCCCAATGATGTGACCACACAGTTTTTACGCGAAACGAATCGATTGTTTGTAAGCAATTTGCTAAAAGAATGCATACGCAACTGTACTTTGGCCAGCAGTAAGGAGGTGCTTGTTAGGGCCACAGTTGAATCAAATAGCTTGGTATTGGATTGGACAACCGATGAAAGCTATATGATTGTATTGCGTACCACAGAGACAGCCACATTTGTGGACATTAAGGCACCAACTGTTTATGGGGCACGTCATGCATTCGAGACTCTAACCAATTTGGTAACTGGAAGCCAAACGAATGGATTACTGCTGGTTAGTGCGGCACGCATTACAGATCGTCCCGTTTATCCACATCGTGGTGTTCTATTGGATACCTCTAGAAACTATTTGCCGTTGCGTTATTTAAAAAGTACTCTGGATGCGATGGCAACATCCAAAATGAATGTACTCCATTGGCATGTTGTGGATACACATAGTTTTCCCTTAGAGATAACACGAGTACCTGAAATGCAACGGTATGGCGCCTATTCGACATCACAAACCTATTCCCGGGCAGATGCCATCAATTTGGTGAAATATGCTCGTCTTAGAGGCATACGTATTATATTGGAGATAGATGGTCCTTCACATGCTGGCAATGGGTGGCAATGGGGTCCCAGTGCGGGTTTGGGTAATATGTCTGTGTGTTTGAATCAATCGCCATGGCGAAAGTATTGTGTACAACCGCCATGTGGACAACTCAATCCTCTAAATGATCATATGTATGCTGTATTAAAGGAGATATTTGAAGATATTGCCGAAATGGGGGCACCAGAGGAGACTATACATATGGGTGGCGATGAGGTAGCTATATCCTGTTGGAATAATACCAAAGAGATAACCGATACTATGATAGCTAGAGGTTATGATTTAAGCGAATTAAGCTTTTTACGTCTCTGGTCACAATTCCATCAGCGTAATCTTGATGCCTGGGATGATATCAATCAGCGTATGTATCCAAATAATAAGGAACCCAAGCCGACAATTGTATGGTCCAGTCATCTAACCGATCCCAAATATATTGAAGAATTTCTACCCAAAGAACGTTTCATAATCCAAACATGGGTGGATGGGCAAGATTCATTGAATCGAGAACTATTAGATAAGGGATATCGTCTATTGCTATCCACAAAAGATGCATGGTATTTGGATCATGGTTTCTGGGGTTCCACCAAATATTATAACTGGAGAACAGTCTATAGCAATATGTTGCCAAGTGGTGTTCATAAGGATCAGGTTCTTGGTGGCGAGGTCTGCATGTGGAGCGAATATGTTGATCAAAATTCATTAGGTAAGATACGAAAGAAAATTAAATCGTAATATAAGAAATGATTAAAATATGTTTGTATTCCGTTTTCATCCATTTTTAGAGGCCCGCATCTGGCCAAGAGCCGGTGCTGCAGCTGAAAGACTTTGGTCAAATCCAAAATCATCAGCCCTATTGGCCATGCGACGTTTCTATCGCTATCGAGAGCGTCTATTGGCCCGTGGCATACATCCAGATGCGGTTACACCGCATTGGTGTGTCCTGCACGAGGGTAATTGTCTCTAGTTCTATATAATAATACGATTAACTAGCATGTAAATACAATTTATTTTTTGTTTGATTTAAAATAAATTCTCAACAATTTTATTGATAAACTTGAAATTGATAAATGATAAGATTGGTAAACTATTACACAATGTTTCTAGGTAGGTTTCTCTTGATTAAATACGTTTATATATATTTGTATATATATATATATATATATATATATATATATATATATATATATATATATATATATATATATATATATACATACATATATATATATACATACATATATATATACATACATATAGCCCCTTTTGTATCAAAAAATTATATATAAAAGTTTCAAAAAATTTAATCGGAGCACATTATTCGATAGAAAATAAGGTACATAATCTTTATAGAATCATACTGATATATATATATATAAATATATATGTATGTATATATATCTGTATATGAATACATATTTGAGCATTACTTAATATAACCCTGATCGATGGCATGTTTAAATATATCAGCAATGCGTTGCCTTTTGGCTGGCTCCTCAAATGGTGTTATATTCCATACATCAGTTAGTACAGCATTTTCCACAATGGCATCCAGATCGGCAACTTCATCATCTTCAATTAGGGACATGGGTAAGGATTCAATTCCCATGCCACAACCGAATTGTCCAAATTGACGCAATTCATCTTGCAATAGATCCCAATTAATAATTGCATCGGCATTGCCACCCAAATCGGTGATTAATGCCTGAGCACTCTCCAAATATGCCCGCAATAAGGTATCATAGTGCTCCTCACGTAAGGCCTGGCTAGTACATGAATAGATAAAGAAACTGACATCTAAAGCCAATGAGGCACAACGTGCCAATTGATAATCTATAATGATTATCTTTTCAGGTTTACCCTCAGCACTATAATGGGTAAGGAAATTTGGTGTCCAGCAATCGCCATGACCAAAAACGGTCAATTTGGAGCGTGTGGATACCAAATTGATTAGCTCATCAAAGAGTTGGGGTTGCAAAAAATTATTGGCAATTGTCTCGTATTTTGTATTCGGATATGATTTGGCAACGGCATCGCTAGCCACATTTTCAGCCAAAGCCAAAAATCCTGTATACCATTTTCTGGTATGCTCCCCGTAATAGGTCTCCTCCAAAGAATTGGCAGCCACTTCAAAATTATCAGAATCTAGAGCCTTAAATGCCAAGGCAACTCCATGATAGCGACCCAGAGATCGCATTGTCAATAGGGCATCCTCCAGAGAAATGTAACTTTGACTAAAAGAAAAAAAAAACACATACATAACCTATAATATATATACACATATATGGATTCATTTAACTTACCGATTGGGTGCCCGATAGCCACGAAAGCCGACATCCTCAAGAGCGATAAAATCATTAACACCATCGCATAATGCGGCCAAGCATTTGGGATATTCTACAAATGGATTTTTTGGTTTCGGATCTCTGCTAGATTGAAATGCCTCAATGGCCGGTATCACCTTCTGATAGAAGTGAATTTCATTGCGGAAAAAGTCGGTGGAACGAAATAGTCTTCGTCTATGCAAATTATCTGGCATCGACTTAATGATGACATTAATTTCCAGTTCTTTGCCTTCGGGTTCCTTTACACCGTAGACACACAAACGGAAAACTTTACTTAAATAGGAATCACCCTTTTTGCCGCCTGGGCCAAATTTGTACGATGTATGCTTAGTGCCACCAGCATTTTGTATAATCTCATCGAGAGTTTTATTGGTAAATTTCGACGAAATGTCGGCAAAAGTTGGGGTCTCCGTTGTGGTGGTCATATTGGGAATCTCTAAACTAATACTGAAGAGTTCGCGAGCCTATTTATATATGTGAGATTATAACAAGCCGTCCAACAAGTCTAACCTAATCAGTTGACAAATCAAATAGTGTTTGATGTATACAAAGCAACAGCAATAGGGGGCAAAACTACACGTCAGCCTTTAGCATTGTCGTCATCAATTCACCTATTCGGCCGGTTATGTTTATATGTGAGATCTAATTCAAATTTTGTTTATAATTGACCGTGCCCTTCTCTGACCGCCAGCGCATAACAAATGATCAACAGATTAAATGTAAGGGGGTGTGTATTTGGGGTTAGGGTTGGTTTTTATTGTCTATTTATTATATTTATTTAGATTATTTTTAGATACTTGAAAATAAAGTGTTGAAAAACGCGATACTGGGTAAACTACTGGTGGAAAATTTTCTTATCAACAGATAGTTTACAAATGAAGTTGCCGGACCTAGTGCTTTATTTTCCGTTAGTTTTTAAATTGAAACAAAATGCATCATGGATTTGGGTAAATAAAACAACACATGCAATAGATACAATGATTGTATATTTGGTTAAGTAAAGCAACTTGTCCGATAGGTACAATTGTCGTATATTTGTGCTGTAATTGATTCGGACGCTTAAATTTAAGTAGTTACGATAACTAAAGTATACTATTTTAAACTAGATAGCGAAGAATTTAAGTTTTTTGTATAGGAAGAAGGAACTTTATCTGATCGCATAGAGTAAAGGTGAAGTACAGTCAGAAAAGGATAAAAGAATACATTTTGTATTATTCACAACACAACGAACAGTTTAAAATATAGCAACGTTTTTTACGGTACCTGGCAGCGCTATTCTTAATCCCATTTCCAACACTGTTTTCCAATTTATACTTTTTAGTTGTTTAAAAAACGGTTAGATAACTGGCTCAATTTTAAAGAAACTATCAATAAACGTTAAAAAATAGCCGTAGAAGTGTTACGTCTATTTAACTTTAAAATTAGCTTTTAACTGACTCGTTACTTTTTGCCAAGTTACAGGTAAACTCAAAAGTCCGATATCTGGTCACTCTGAAATTGCCGCTTACACAAGAAACGGTTTTGTTAATTTTTTAATAATTTCCTTTGCCATAAATTTGAATAAAACACAACATTCAGAATGCCGTTTATGAAAGGACGTGAACCCATACGACGTACTCTAAAGTATCTGAATGCTGGTAAACTGGTGCTCAAGGATAAGGTGCGAATATTTAGTGTCAATTATAATACACACGGCGAACATCATGCGGGCGCCAGGTGAGCTAAGATGGTCATTAGTTAAGACATAGATTTGCATTGACTAAAATGTACATCTTGCAGAAACTTCGTGTTCTGGAATATACCGCAGGTTCAGTTCAAAAATCCACAGGTTCAAGTGCTGACGCTTAAGAATATGACACCATCGCCGTTTGTGAGATGTTATTTCGAAGATGGACGGGAAATGCTCATTGATATCGATAGCAAGGATCGCGACGATATTATAGATCATTTAGTCAAAGTGGTTGGCAAGACGAGGTAAGCAGTATTATGACGATCACGTCGCCTCCTTTTCTACATAACTTATTTATTCCTTTTTCCCCCAGAGAACAACTGGATGCCGAGTCGCGTCTTGCCGAAAGTAAGGATAATCCGGCCAATTTTGGCTATGGCTGTGATAGGCATTGCATTTGCGAGATACCTGGACAAATTGCCTGTCCTGGTACAGTGCCATTGCCCGAACAAATGCGAGGCAAATTTATATTTGCTCCCAAATAGATGGAAAAGTTAATTTTTTTTTTTTTATTTCTTCTTTCGTTTTTTTTTTTAATAAATTAATTGTTTAATAGTATGAGGATGAGTGCGGATTGGTTTGACGGCTAAATCTTAGCGCCGTCGATTAGGTCGCTGCTGACGATGATAGGGAGCTGAGGATTTTGATGATTTACGATCACGTTCCTCGCGCTCTTTGTTGAATTGATAACGCTGAATGAAAGGGGCAGGACCATGAGGCTGATCGCAGCCACGGCCTCGCCCCATTGAACTGTTCATGTTCAGACCCATTTGAGTGGTATTCAGTTCCAAATTGTCATCTGTTTGCCGCTCAAGTAGTTTCAGTTTGGCCTCAATAGCTCTTATGGCTTCCGTTTTGCTTATTTTCTCCTCTCGTCGACCAGTACCCAAGGCGGGTATCTCCAGACGGGGTTTGGGTTTCTGCAGGTCATCCTATAATTGACCAGATAGGATAACATATTGACACTCTTACACTCTCAATAATAATCATGAATACATACATATTTAATATTTTTGGCTAGACGCACAGCTATGGAACGACTGCCCACTTGACTGCCATCCAATTTTAATAGAGCTTGAGTGGCACCATCACTGTGGGCGAAGGTAACAAATGCATAACCACGGGATTGGCCAATTAGGGGACCGCCCTTATGAAAGAGCATGTCAAACTTTTCAATGGCGCCGCATTTTTGCATTAGTTTGAGTAGTTGAAACCGATAAATGACAAAAAACAAAGGGCAAAAGGTTAACGATTGGATAGAAAAATCGACAGACAGGTCAACTTACTCGGTGATTCTGGCATCCAGATTGCCCACCCATATGCGTCTCTGTTCCTCCTCATTGTTACCCGCAGAGCTGGAACTGCTGGCAATGACTGATCCTGATGCAGTACTCAATCCTCCCGCATTATTCGCCTGTTTTTATACATATATGTAAATTTTATTTTTCTTTCGATTTATTTAGAATATTTGATTATATCACTTACTTTGCTAGTCATTGTGGTCAATACTTGTACTCGGTGCTCGCTGATTTAATTCGCAATATGTTAAATTATTAACTAACTATCTGTATCTTTGGTATGTCCCAAATTGTTTTATTGCTTTCACTATATTTGCGTTCCTGGTCATCGAAAGATTTGGATAAGGAATAGCTGCTAGTCAATGGTAAAGTACGTGCCAAAAAAATGTGTAATGTGTTTTTTTGTGTTTAAACTTGAGTGGACATCTTGTTGATAGGATATAATTAACTTTTCATTGATTTAAAAACAAAAATCGAAACAAGAACAAAAATTCGCCACACTGAAAAAGAGGAAACTCCCCACACAATATGAATACTCCCCACAGCTTGTGTCTTGGCTTGATATCGTTTTCTCATATCGATAAATAAGTCACAACCATTACAATCAATCAACCCGGATTTCAAACTGACTGTTATAAATAAAATTCCACTATTTTCCCAATCTTTCTAGTTTTGAATTCTTTTTGAATTGCTTTTTAATTAAGATGAATTTGAAAATTTAATTTCTTATCTATTCAAAGATTTCTTCTCTTTAATTGTGGTCCTAAATTCGTAGCTGCAGTTAACCTACATGACTGTAGTTTTGAATTGAATTTCTGCCGATAGAGTGCGCTGAGACCTTACAAACTTTTTATATTCTAAACAATGTAATTAAAGCTACTTAGCAATATCAATTTTATATAATTTATGCCTGTCATTAGACGAATAGTTTTCTGTTCGAAGATAGAATTAACAAGAGAGTATTAGATTTGTATTAGTGTTCACCGCCATCGTTTTAAAAGTTGCCTATATTTTCCGCTAGGGCAACAAAATTTCAAAAGCAATTGCCGCAAAATTGCAAATTTTATTATTGTTAATGTTATACCGTTTATTTTTCTATATTTCTTGTTTTTTTTCCGTTTCCGAAGGGATTTTAAATTAATTTTAGGTAAACTATACAATCAATTATATTTGACCGGGAAAATTTCTTTTTGAATAGATGGCGATATGATAATGGTTTCTACGAATTTCGTTAAGAATTTGTCCAATTTATAACTATTTGATTTCCAGCGGAGTTACCAATGCCTTTAGGCCTGATAACATTTGATAACACGAAGAATTTAAACATTCCCTCATAAATCTTCTAATACTGTTTTCAGTATAAATAGGTGGCAATGGTTCTTATTTGAACCATAACAACATCGTATCATTCTTCATTATTAGCTTGAAAATGTTCACAAAAGTTTTTATTTTCTTGCTGGCCATCGTTGGCCCAAGTCTAGCTTCTCAACCATCATCAAATCCAACAGGAATGACTGACGATCTTAAACTAATGGAACTTATGCTGAAACAGTCGCGATCGGGAGAGAATCTAGAGTGTTTTGCTTACTATTTACCCATACTACAAGATGTAGACACCCAATATAAGATCGACTATACAAAATGTTGGAATGATCGTCAAGCAGGTGCTAGCGGAATCGAGGAACTTTATACGCTGCCGCGAGATAACCTTGCGTCAAGTGCAAATAGTATTTGCGGACCATTGCTGCAATGCGACCAGCAGCAGTCTGATACCCAGAGTGTGTTTGAGTGTTACGAGAAAGTTGTAAGTGTTCTGAAATCTTATGTTATTTCCGTTTGCTTTATTATTATGATCGCTATCGTTTCAAGGGCTCTGAGAGCTCCGCTCCCCTCAACAACTTATCTTTGGATGGCGCTCAATTGGCTCGCGAAATCGCCGAAGACTTTCGTCGCATTGATATTATTGCTGAGGCATGTTACGCTCAGGCTTATCGTACCTATTCCAACGATCGGACCGACGCGCAGTCTAGATTGGAGGATTGCTTGGAAAATGGTCTTTCGGAGACGGGCACAACTGCAACAGTAGCATTTTGAAAATGATGTGGACAGTTTTTTTGGTTGATCAGACCACCACCATTTTTGCTTTCAGATGGGGAAAAATAAATGAGATCATTAGAAAATATATTTACATATATACATACATACATATGTATATAGTTTTTATTCAAATTTATTCTGGATCAATCTTTTTATACCCTGTACCTATAGGATAAAAGGGTATATTGAAGTCGGCAAGGACGACTTGTGACTTCATTATTACATATTATAAATTGGAGAATAGATAATAAAACTTATATACCCTAGATCAGCTTTCCTTATTAATTGTTGACCCAAGATTTATCAAATGTTATTATTATTATATAACATAACATGTAGAGTTTTGAATTCCAAATCGGAAAATTTACTAAACGCTTTATTATACAGTATAGACGAAAACCCGAAAGATATAATTTAACTTCAATCTGTAAATAGGGAGATTTTTAATGTGCTTTCATATATTATATATAGGTACCTACATATATCAATTATATATATGTACATATGTATGTACATAAATATATTCAGAATTGGCATCCCCATCAATAGATTTGGCCACTGCCGTCATTTGCCGCTTCTTTATATGTACATACATACATATATCCAATTCTTACAATACCTTACAATACAATCAATCAATTCATTTCAATTTCACACAATTTGTATTTTTTTTTTAATTTAATAAGTCAGGCATTGATACATCTAATTGAAAAAGCTTTTGTTTTGTTTGCAGTTCTTTTCCAATTTTCACTGGAATGTCGTTCGAAGAGATTCTTATGCTATATAAGGACCACAGAAATTATCGGTTGTACAAACACAATTTTACTACATTTTTCATTAGAAAGGAAGTGGAAAGGCATAAATACCTTGGCGCGGCGGAAATTACCTTCCGGGGTGCTTTTTTCAATTCTTAAAAAGTAATATTAAGTATATTGATTGGCAATAATGGCAACATAATCAGCAATATAATCAGTTTTTTATTGAATAGATCCCAATGTGATAAAATTCTTTATAAATTTCGATCATAGCTCTAAGCGAATTTATAACCTCCAGTTATATCAAAGAAACCCCGTCATTGCGGACTCACCGTCTGATAAGGTTTGATAGCCAATATTAATGGGACGTTTTCTCATAAAAGATCTAAAATCAGTTTGGGTATAAATAAGTGGCTACGAGTTGTAGTTGAACCATAACAATTTGTCAGTTCATCGACGTTCCGTGTTAGCTTGAAAATGTTCCTTAAAACTTTTTGTTGTGCTGTTGGCCATCGCTGGTCCAATTTTGGCTGCTCCAACTTCTTCAAATCCAACGGGAATGACTGAGGATCTTAAACTGATGGAACTTATGCTAAACCAGTCGAGATCGGGAGAGAATCTCGAGTGTTTTGGTATATATTTACCCATATTACAGGAGATAGACGCCCAATATACAATCGATTACACCAAATGTTGGACTGATCGCCAATCAGGAGTTAACACAATCGAAGAACGCTATACAGTGCCACGAGATAACCTTACTGCAAGTGCTAAGGATATTTGCGGACCACTGTTGCAATGCGATCAGCAGCAGAGTGACAGCCAGAGTGTGTTTGAGTGTTACGAGGAAGTTGTAAGTATTACGACGACTAATTCTATAATATTTATTTGTTTTATGAAATGTTTCCGTCTGTGTCCAGGGTGCTGAGAAGTCGACTCCCCTCAACAATCTGTCGTTGAATGGCGCTCAATTGGCTCGTGAAATCGCCGAGGACTTCCGTCGCATTGACATTATTGCTGAAGCATGTTATGCCCAAGCTTATCGGACCTATTCCAACGATCGGGCCGACGCACAGTCGAAGCTGGAGAATTGCTTGGAAAATGGAGTTTAGAATGCATTCACAATAAATCCATTTCTGGAATAGTTTCGATAGCTATCGCAAACTATCAAGTATTAACGAAAATAAATTAGTATTAAATATTTATTTATTTATTTAAAAAAAAACATGAAATAAATTTCATTTTGCGACTTAAAATAATTTGTTTTTTGTATCGTTTGTGGCGGGGCGAGTCACAGAAGGTGGGAACGAAAGGCTGAGCTTATGAATTTTATCAATATTCCACATCCGACTAGTGTTCAGTGTGCCCGTTTTTCTCTCTGCTCGAAAGCCCTCTTAAATGTCGACCTTGAATCAAAATGGCCATGAATAAAAAGCTAACAATATTTAGTATCCGAACAGATAATAGAATTACATTCCGAAAGGTGTCAAAATTATATAATAAGGTGCTATTAACAAGGGTAGCTACCCAAAAACCCAGTATAAATATTCATTCCTCTATTCTGTAAATGGGATCCCTATTCCATAATCCATTGATTAAAATAGGGGCATAATTTCAAATTAGATATGCACACGTATTTCATTTAATGACCGATAGCCAGATTATAATTGTAAATGCCTTAATTTAATAACAAATTTATCATCATTGTTTTACAAATGTCTTATTACCGTAAAAATACTTTTCGCCGTACTTTGAAAGAATTAAAAGTTATTCACTGCTGACATTTTTAAACCGATTGAAGAGGACAACGTGATTTTAGCCAGATCTAAATCTGGGTAATGATGAAGCTTTAGGATGTTGAATTTGGATCTTTTTCTTGCGATTTACTTGGACTTTTAAATAATGGTATCAACATACATATATTGTTGGGGATGGGACAGCCTTCTAGTCATAATCCTCTTTATTGTAGAAGTCATGTCCATATTAATACGAACACTTGGATGAATTATGACACAATATGAAAGTTACACGCAATGACTAAAACTTTTAATTATTTAAGGATCCCCTTTGGGGAATTACAGAAGACTCTTAAATTGATAAGTCTATTATTAGAATCTCTCAATCTATTGTTAGGGTCTCAAAAAGCTTTATTGATAAGCTGATAACTATTGAGTTGATTAAAATCGAGTGAAATTTATTTTTTGAGTTGATCGCGATGTGATAATGACTTCTACGAATTTCGATTATAGTTCTGAGCAAGTTAACAACCCCGAGACATGCCAACAACATGACAGATAACGTTCGATAGACGGGACATTCCCTCATAAATTTTTTGGAGTCTGTTCGGGTATAAATAGGTAACCGCGAATTGAATTTCAACCATAACAATTTGTCACTTCATCGACCTTCCCTGTTAGCTTGAAAATGTTCCTTAAAACTTTTGTTTTGTTGTTGGCCATCACTGGCCCAATTCTGGCTGCTCAACCATCCTCAAATCCAACAGGAATGACTGACGATCTTAAATTGATGGAACTTATGTTGAAACAGTCGAGATCGGGAGAGAACATCGAATGTTTTGGTATCTATTTACCCATATTACAGGAGGTAGATACTCAATATAGGATCGACTATACAAAATGTTGGACCGATCGTCAATCAGGAGCCAGCGGAATCGAAGAACGCTATGCAGTCCCACGAAACAACCTTACTTCAAGTGCTAATCATATATGCGGACCTCTGTTGCAATGCGACCAGAAGGAGAGTGACAGCCAGAATGTGTTTGAGTGTTACGAGAAAGTTGTAAGTATTTCGAAATGTTTTCTTAACTGAAATTTCTGTACGATAATAATCGCAATCGTTTTTAGGGTGCCGAGAGCTCCGCTCCCTTAATAACCTATCCTTGGATGGCGCTCAATTGGCTCGAGAAATCGCCGAGGACTTCCGTCGCATTGACATTATTGCTGAGGCATGTTATGCCCAGGCGTATCGTACCTATTCCAATGATCGGGCCGACGCACAGTCCAGATTGGAGGATTGTTTGGAAAATGGAGCTTAGAATACATTCATACATTCGTTTATACATTTGATAGTGTTCGCAGGACAAACAAACTATCCAATATTTCGAAAAAGCATTAGTATTAAATATTTATTTATTTGTTAACGAAAAAAATGAAATAGATTATATATAATTGTGATTTAAGACAATGTGCTTTTTGCATCGTTTGTGGCAGGGCAGAAAATTGCAAATTGTGGATGACTTCTTCAAGGTCAAACTTTTTCTCCCGCTATCAGACATCGAGAAACAGTTTGCCGTTTCCGCAGGATGGTTCCTCTTCCACTACAGTGACTTATGAATCTATCAATATCCGACTAGTGTTCAATCTGCTCAATAGATTTGTTTCCCTCTTTACTGTTCAGCGTGTAAAACAATCCCTATTCTATAATTGGGATCCCTATTTTATAATCCATAATTAAATGATGTGCGTCCTGTAACGATGTTAAATTTCATGAGAATGGCCAACAACCTTTGTTCTAAATGAAGCCATAATTTCAAATTAAATGACTAATCTAATTTATAGAACAATTTTACAATGTACTTATGTATATATTTTTAGCAATGAGTTACTAATGACCGATAACCATAGTACGAGTGAAAATTCTTTACTTAAGTAACAAACTTATCGTCGTTTCCTTCTATACGATAGGTCAGGACTGCTTTATTATTGTTGAACTAAAAATGTATTAAGAAATTTTGGATTTGGATAAAGAACTTCTAAAATATAACAATTTATTGGAGTTGCAGCCTCTCTGAATGTTAGAATATTAAGAAGAAATATCAGGTGTTATAATAAATCTGTTTTTTGTAGTCATCCAAAACCTTTTTAGTTGGATCATTTCATGATTACTTTTTCAGTCTCCTTACACGACAGAGAGACAGTCTACAGAGTTCCACATTCATTTATTAATTAACAAATATAAAAAAAATGCTCAATGACGCAGTCTTTAAAGTATCTAAGGATCCCCCGGTGGGAATTATAGAACACTTACAAATTGTTATATCAATTGTTAGACTCTATTTGATTTATTGATGGGCTACCAAAAGATTTTATTGATAAGCTGATAACTATTGAATCGATTAAAATCAACTTGACCAGATGGAGTGGAATTCTCTTATTGAACTGATAATGGTTTCTACGAATTTTGATTATATGTAGTTCTCAGTAAATTAACAACCTCGAGATATGCCAAGAAAGCGACAGTTTCCGTCATTACGGACTTTAATGCCTGATAAGATTTAATAGACGTAATAAGCCTTTGGAGTCTGTTCGTATATAAATAGGTAGCCGCGAATTTTATTTCCACCATAACAATTTGTCACTTCATTGACTTTCCGTATTAGCTGCAAAATGTTCCTTAAAACTTTTGTTTTGTTGTTGGCCATCGTTGGCCCAATTCTGGCTGCTCAACCATCATCAAATCCAACAGGAATGACTGACGATCTTAAATTGATGGAACTTATGCTGAAACAGTCACGATCTGGAGAGAATCTCGAGTGTTTTGGTGTATATTTACCCATATTACAGGAGGTAGATACTCAATATAGGATCGACTATACAAAATGTTGGACTGATCGCCAAGCAGGAGCTAACGGAATCGAGGAACGTTATACAGTTCCACGAGATAACCTTACTGCAAGTGCTAAGGACATTTGCGGACCATTATTGCAATGCGACCAGAAGGAGAGTGACAGCCAGAATGTGTTTGAGTGTTACGAGAAAGTTGTAAGTATTTCGAAATGTTTTCTTAACTCAAATTTCTGTACGATAATAATCGCAATCGTTTGTAGGGTGCCGAGAGCTCCGCTCCCCTCAATAACCTATCCTTGGATGGTGCTCAATTGGCTAGAGAAATCGCCGAGGACTTCCGTCGTATTGACATTATTGCTGAGGCATGTTATGCCCAGGCGTATCGTACCTATTCCAACGATCGGGCCGACGCACAGTCCGGATTGGAGGATTGCTTGGAAAATGGTCTTTCGGAGACAGGCACAACTACAACAGTAGTATTTTAAGCATTTTATTATTAAAATCTTTTAAAATAAATTATAGTAAGGTTTTAGTGTAATTTTTAGCTATTCTATTTATATTATCAAATATAACGAATACTCGTGCGCAAATCCAAGTCTTTGATTCCGAATCGTTTTAAAAAGTTAATCGATTTCCAATCCGAATCGTTGATATTCTCGTATTCAGAGTGAAAGCTTTATTAATGATACAATGATTAAATGATTAAATATGATATAAATATTAACTTGGGAAATATTCAACACAGTAAAATTAACATCAAATTTAATTGTTGTGGACTGCTGTGCATATAATTTTTCTAGATTTCTGCTAAGAAAATTTATGTTAATTAACGGGTGTATCAAATTAATCTATTTATGCTTAATATTATAATTAAAAGATCATTAAAGATCAATAGAAAATTATTTGGATCTTCTATTTAAGTAAAAATTTGTATTTATAAACAATTTCACTGACTAAACAAATTTGTTGGGAATCTGAAAAGAGAAAAAACTCGATTGAAGATTTCGCGAAAATAGTTTTACGCCTTTATCAAAATAAATTTAATTCAAGATCAAACTTCGTAATCGTTTTAATTTTAATTGATTTTCTAAATTAAGATAAAGATATTCTTGTGGCGTTCAGGAGTTAAATTGAATAGCAAGTTCTGTGACTGAATTCGTTAATTGTTTCAGGTTTCACAGTTCCCGGTAGATGCCAACTTGACGAACAGGAATGAAACATTGTTTATCCATTTTATAATATGATGTAGATCTATGACAAATATATGTAATTGTTATCTGGTTTTATTGTAATATCAGGAAACTTCGACAAATATAATTACAATAAAAATTATTTCCTAACCGCAAGCCTAGAATACCTTCGAAACATATAAAAGCACATTAAGGCTATATCGGGTCGTTTGTTCATTTTAAATTATGAATATGAATTATATGTACGTATGTATATGATTATGAATATAAGCTGATGTAAGAATATGTACATATATTGATAAAACTTTGTAAATTGTTTTAAGTTGGAGTTTTTTGTTTTCTATTTAGGTTTAGGAACAAAAACCATCGTTAAATCCTTGAATCAGAATCAGATATAAATCTTGTTGAGCATATATGTATGTACATATGTTTGAATCTATGTATGTATGTATATATGTATCTATACTTAAAATCAGAATCAACAGTCATCGTTCTGATCAATTTGTATATTTCCTTAAATAAAGATTGTCTGTTCAGTATAAATCCAATTCTAACAAAACTTGACATCGATCACTTCTCTACAAATATATCAATCGATATAGTTATAACATTATTCAGTTTTCCTTCTATATTACACGTAGGTATAACTATCGGTTGTAAAAACATATTTTTACTACATTTTTCATTAGAAAGGAAGTGGAAAGGCATAAATACCTTGGCGCGGCGGAAATTACCTTCCGGGGTGCTTTTTTCAATTCTTAAAAAGTAATATTAAGTATATTGATTGGCAATAATGGCAACATAATCAGCAATATAATCAGTTTTTTATTGAATAGATCCCAATGTGATAAAATTCTTTATAAATTTCGATCATAGCTCTAAGCGAATTTATAACCTCCAGTTATATCAAAGAAACCCCGTCATTGCGGACTCACCGTCTGATAAGGTTTGATAGCCAATATTAATGGGACGTTTTCTCATAAAAGATCTAAAATCAGTTTGGGTATAAATAAGTGGCTACGAGTTGTAGTTGAACCATAACAATTTGTCAGTTCATCGACGTTCCGTGTTAGCTTGAAAATGTTCCTTAAAACTTTTGTTGTGCTGTTGGCCATCGCTGGTCCAATTTTGGCTGCTCCAACTTCTTCAAATCCAACGGGAATGACTGAGGATCTTAAACTGATGGAACTTATGCTAAACCAGTCGAGATCGGGAGAGAATCTCGAGTGTTTTGGTATATATTTACCCATATTACAGGAGATAGACGCCCAATATACAATCGATTACACCAAATGTTGGACTGATCGCCAATCAGGAGTTAACACAATCGAAGAACGCTATACAGTGCCACGAGATAACCTTACTGCAAGTGCTAAGGATATTTGCGGACCACTGTTGCAATGCGATCAGCAGCAGAGTGACAGCCAGAGTGTGTTTGAGTGTTACGAGGAAGTTGTAAGTATTACGACGACTAATTCTATAATATTTATTTGTTTTATGAAATGTTTCCGTCTGTGTCCAGGGTGCTGAGAAGTCGACTCCCCTCAACAATCTGTCGTTGAATGGCGCTCAATTGGCTCGTGAAATCGCCGAGGACTTCCGTCGCATTGACATTATTGCTGAAGCATGTTATGCCCAAGCTTATCGGACCTATTCCAACGATCGGGCCGACGCACAGTCGAAGCTGGAGAATTGCTTGGAAAATGGAGTTTAGAATGCATTCACAATAAATCCATTTCTGGAATAGTTTCGATAGCTATCGCAAACTATCAAGTATTAACGAAAATAAATTAGTATTAAATATTTATTTATTTATTTAAAAAAAACATGAAATAAATTTCATTTTGCGACTTAAAACAATTTGTTTTTTGTATCGTTTGTGGCGGGGCGAGTCACAGAAGGTGGGAACGAAAGGCTGAGCTTATGAATTTTATCAATATTCCACATCCGACTAGTGTTCAGTGTGCCCGTTTTTCTCTCTGCTCGAAAGCCCTCTTAAATGTCGACCTTGAATCAAAATGGCCATGAATAAAAAGCTAACAATATTTAGTATCCGAACAGATAATAGAATTACATTCCGAAAGGTGTCAAAATTATATAATAAGGTGCTATTAACAAGGGTAGCTACCCAAAAACCCAGTATAAATATTCATTCCTCTATTCTGTAAATGGGATCCCTATTCCATAATCCATTGATTAAAATAGGGGCATAATTTCAAATTAGATATGCACACGTATTTCATTTAATGACCGATAGCCAGATTATAATTGTAAATGCCTTAATTTAATAACAAATTTATCATCATTGTTTTACAAATGTCTTATTACCGTAAAAATACTTTTCGCCGTACTTTGAAAGAATTAAAAGTTATTCACTGCTGACATTTTTAAACCGATTGAAGAGGACAACGTGATTTTAGCCAGATCTAAATCTGGGTAATGATGAAGCTTTAGGATGTTGAATTTGGATCTTTTTCTTGCGATTTACTTGGACTTTTAAATAATGGTATCAACATACATATATTGTTGGGGATGGGACAGCCTTCTAGTCATAATCCTCTTTATTGTAGAAGTCATGTCCATATTAATACGAACACTTGGATGAATTATGACACAATATGAAAGTTACACGCAATGACTAAAACTTTTAATTATTTAAGGATCCCCTTTGGGGAATTACAGAAGACTCTTAAATTGATAAGTCTATTATTAGAATCTCTCAATCTATTGTTAGGGTCTCAAAAAGCTTTATTGATAAGCTGATAACTATTGAGTTGATTAAAATCGAGTGAAATTTATTTTTTGAGTTGATCGCGATGTGATAATGACTTCTACGAATTTCGATTATAGTTCTGAGCAAGTTAACAACCCCGAGACATGCCAACAACATGACAGATAACGTTCGATAGACGGGACATTCCCTCATAAATTTTTGGAGTCTGTTCGGGTATAAATAGGTAACCGCGAATTGAATTTCAACCATAACAATTTGTCACTTCATCGACCTTCCCTGTTAGCTTGAAAATGTTCCTTAAAACTTTTGTTTTGTTGTTGGCCATCACTGGCCCAATTCTGGCTGCTCAACCATCATCAAATCCAACAGGAATGACTGACGATCTTAAATTGATGGAACTTATGTTGAAACAGTCGAGATCGGGAGAGAACATCGAATGTTTTGGTATCTATTTACCCATATTACAGGAGGTAGATACTCAATATAGGATCGACTATACAAAATGTTGGACCGATCGTCAATCAGGAGCCAGCGGAATCGAAGAACGCTATGCAGTCCCACGAAACAACCTTACTTCAAGTGCTAATCATATATGCGGACCTCTGTTGCAATGCGACCAGAAGGAGAGTGACAGCCAGAATGTGTTTGAGTGTTACGAGAAAGTTGTAAGTATTTCGAAATGTTTTCTTAACTGAAATTTCTGTACGATAATAATCGCAATCGTTTTTAGGGTGCCGAGAGCTCCGCTCCCCTTAATAACCTATCCTTGGATGGCGCTCAATTGGCTCGAGAAATCGCCGAGGACTTCCGTCGCATTGACATTATTGCTGAGGCATGTTATGCCCAGGCGTATCGTACCTATTCCAATGATCGGGCCGACGCACAGTCCAGATTGGAGGATTGTTTGGAAAATGGAGCTTAGAATACATTCATACATTCGTTTATACATTTGATAGTGTTCGCAGGACAAACAAACTATCCAATATTTCGAAAAAGCATTAGTATTAAATATTTATTTATTTGTTAACGAAAAAAAATGAAATAGATTATATATAATTGTGATTTAAGACAATGTGCTTTTTGCATCGTTTGTGGCAGGGCAGAAAATTGCAAATTGTGGATGACTTCTTCAAGGTCAAACTTTTTCTCCCGCTATCAGACATCGAGAAACAGTTTGCCGTTTCCGCAGGATGGTTCCTCTTCCACTACAGTGACTTATGAATCTATCAATATCCGACTAGTGTTCAATCTGCTCAATAGATTTGTTTCCCTCTTTACTGTTCAGCGTGTAAAACAATCCCTATTCTATAATTGGGATCCCTATTTTATAATCCATAATTAAATGATGTGCGTCCTGTAACGATGTTAAATTTCATGAGAATGGCCAACAACCTTTGTTCTAAATGAAGCCATAATTTCAAATTAAATGACTAATCTAATTTATAGAACAATTTTACAATGTACTTATGTATATATTTTTAGCAATGAGTTACTAATGACCGATAACCATAGTACGAGTGAAAATTCTTTACTTAAGTAACAAACTTATCGTCGTTTCCTTCTATACGATAGGTCAGGACTGCTTTATTATTGTTGAACTAAAAATGTATTAAGAAATTTTGGATTTGGATAAAGAACTTCTAAAATATAACAATTTATTGGAGTTGCAGCCTCTCTGAATGTTAGAATATTAAGAAGAAATATCAGGTGTTATAATAAATCTGTTTTTTGTAGTCATCCAAAACCTTTTTAGTTGGATCATTTCATGATTACTTTTTCAGTCTCCTTACACGACAGAGAGACAGTCTACAGAGTTCCACATTCATTTATTAATTAACAAATATAAAAAAAACGCTCAATGACGCAGTCTTTAAAGTATCTAAGGATCCCCGGTGGGAATTATAGAACACTTACAAATTGTTATATCAATTGTTAGACTCTATTTGATTTATTGATGGGCTACCAAAAGATTTTATTGATAAGCTGATAACTATTGAATCGATTAAAATCAACTTGACCAGATGGAGTGGAATTCTCTTATTGAACTGATAATGGTTTCTACGAATTTTGATTATATGTAGTTCTCAGTAAATTAACAACCTCGAGATATGCCAAGAAAGCGACAGTTTCCGTCATTACGGACTTTAATGCCTGATAAGATTTAATAGACGTAATAAGCCTTTGGAGTCTGTTCGTATATAAATAGGTAGCCGCGAATTTTATTTCCACCATAACAATTTGTCACTTCATTGACTTTCCGTATTAGCTGCAAAATGTTCCTTAAAACTTTTGTTTTGTTGTTGGCCATCGTTGGCCCAATTCTGGCTGCTCAACCATCATCAAATCCAACAGGAATGACTGACGATCTTAAATTGATGGAACTTATGCTGAAACAGTCACGATCTGGAGAGAATCTCGAGTGTTTTGGTGTATATTTACCCATATTACAGGAGGTAGATACTCAATATAGGATCGATTATACAAAATGTTGGACTGATCGCCAAGCAGGAGCTAACGGAATCGAGGAACGTTATACAGTTCCACGAGATAACCTTACTGCAAGTGCTAAGGACATTTGCGGACCATTATTGCAATGCGACCAGAAGGAGAGTGACAGCCAGAATGTGTTTGAGTGTTACGAGAAAGTTGTAAGTATTTCGAAATGTTTTCTTAACTCAAATTTCTGTACGATAATAATCGCAATCGTTTGTAGGGTGCCGAGAGCTCCGCTCCCCTCAATAACCTATCCTTGGATGGTGCTCAATTGGCTAGAGAAATCGCCGAGGACTTCCGTCGTATTGACATTATTGCTGAGGCATGTTATGCCCAGGCGTATCGTACCTATTCCAACGATCGGGCCGACGCACAGTCCGGATTGGAGGATTGCTTGGAAAATGGTCTTTCGGAGACAGGCACAACTACAACAGTAGTATTTTAAGCATTTTATTATTAAAATCTTTTAAAATAAATTATAGTAAGGTTTTAGTGTAATTTTTAGCTATTCTATTTATATTATCAAATATAACGAATACTCGTGCGCAAATCCAAGTCTTTGATTCCGAATCGTTTTAAAAAGTTAATCGATTTCCAATCCGAATCGTTGATATTCTCGTATTCAGAGTGAAAGCTTTATTAATGATATAATGATTAAATGATTAAATATGATATAAATATTAACTTGGGAAATATTCAACACAGTAAAATTAACATCAAATTTAATTGTTGTGGACTGCTGTGCATATAATTTTTCTAGATTTCTGCTAAGAAAATTTATGTTAATTAACGGGTGTATCAAATTAATCTATTTATGCTTAATATTATAATTAAAAGATCATTAAAGATCAATAGAAAATTATTTGGATCTTCTATTTAAGTAAAAATTTGTATTTATAAACAATTTCACTGACTAAACAAATTTGTTGGGAATCTGAAAAGAGAAAAAACTCGATTGAAGATTTCGCGAAAATAGTTTTACGCCTTTATCAAAATAAATTTAATTCAAGATCAAACTTCGTAATCGTTTTAATTTTAATTGATTTTCTAAATTAAGATAAAGATATTCTTGTGGCGTTCAGGAGTTAAATTGAATAGCAAGTTCTGTGACTGAATTCGTTAATTGTTTCAGGTTTCACAGTTCCCGGTAGATGCCAACTTGACGAACAGGAATGAAACATTGTTTATCCATTTTATAATATGATGTAGATCTATGACAAATATATGTAATTGTTATCTGGTTTTATTGTAATATCAGGAAACTTCGACAAATATAATTACAATAAAAATTATTTCCTAACCGCAAGCCTAGAATACCTTCGAAACATATAAAAGCACATTAAGGCTATATCGGGTCGTTTGTTCATTTTAAATTATGAATATGAATTATATGTACGTATGTATATGATTATGAATATAAGCTGATGTAAGAATATGTACATATATTGATAAAACTTTGTAAATTGTTTTAAGTTGGAGTTTTTTGTTTTCTATTTAGGTTTAGGAACAAAAACCATCGTTAAATCCTTGAATCAGAATCAGATATAAATCTTGTTGAGCATATATGTATGTACATATGTTTGAATCTATGTATGTATGTATATATGTATCTATACTTAAAATCAGAATCAACAGTCATCGTTCTGATCAATTTGTATATTTCCTTAAATAAAGATTGTCTGTTCAGTATAAATCCAATTCTAACAAAACTTGACATCGATCACTTCTCTACAAATATATCAATCGATATAGTTATAACATTATTCAGTTTTCCTTCTATATTACACGTAGGTATAACTATCGGTTGTAAAAACATATTTTTACTACATTTTTCATTAGAAAGGAAGTGGAAAGGCATAAATACCTTGGCGCGGCGGAAATTACCTTCCGGGGTGCTTTTTTCAATTCTTAAAAAGTAATATTAAGTATATTGATTGGCAATAATGGCAACATAATCAGCAATATAATCAGTTTTTTATTGAATAGATCCCAATGTGATAAAATTCTTTATAAATTTCGATCATAGCTCTAAGCGAATTTATAACCTCCAGTTATATCAAAGAAACCCCGTCATTGCGGACTCACCGTCTGATAAGGTTTGATAGCCAATATTAATGGGACGTTTTCTCATAAAAGATCTAAAATCAGTTTGGGTATAAATAAGTGGCTACGAGTTGTAGTTGAACCATAACAATTTGTCAGTTCATCGACGTTCCGTGTTAGCTTGAAAATGTTCCTTAAAACTTTTGTTGTGCTGTTGGCCATCGCTGGTCCAATTTTGGCTGCTCCAACTTCTTCAAATCCAACGGGAATGACTGAGGATCTTAAACTGATGGAACTTATGCTAAACCAGTCGAGATCGGGAGAGAATCTCGAGTGTTTTGGTATATATTTACCCATATTACAGGAGATAGACGCCCAATATACAATCGATTACACCAAATGTTGGACTGATCGCCAATCAGGAGTTAACACAATCGAAGAACGCTATACAGTGCCACGAGATAACCTTACTGCAAGTGCTAAGGATATTTGCGGACCACTGTTGCAATGCGATCAGCAGCAGAGTGACAGCCAGAGTGTGTTTGAGTGTTACGAGGAAGTTGTAAGTATTACGACGACTAATTCTATAATATTTATTTGTTTTATGAAATGTTTCCGTCTGTGTCCAGGGTGCTGAGAAGTCGACTCCCCTCAACAATCTGTCGTTGAATGGCGCTCAATTGGCTCGTGAAATCGCCGAGGACTTCCGTCGCATTGACATTATTGCTGAAGCATGTTATGCCCAAGCTTATCGGACCTATTCCAACGATCGGGCCGACGCACAGTCGAAGCTGGAGAATTGCTTGGAAAATGGAGTTTAGAATGCATTCACAATAAATCCATTTCTGGAATAGTTTCGATAGCTATCGCAAACTATCAAGTATTAACGAAAATAAATTAGTATTAAATATTTATTTATTTATTTAAAAAAAACATGAAATAAATTTCATTTTGCGACTTAAAACAATTTGTTTTTTGTATCGTTTGTGGCGGGGCGAGTCACAGAAGGTGGGAACGAAAGGCTGAGCTTATGAATTTTATCAATATTCCACATCCGACTAGTGTTCAGTGTGCCCGTTTTTCTCTCTGCTCGAAAGCCCTCTTAAATGTCGACCTTGAATCAAAATGGCCATGAATAAAAAGCTAACAATATTTAGTATCCGAACAGATAATAGAATTACATTCCGAAAGGTGTCAAAATTATATAATAAGGTGCTATTAACAAGGGTAGCTACCCAAAAACCCAGTATAAATATTCATTCCTCTATTCTGTAAATGGGATCCCTATTCCATAATCCATTGATTAAAATAGGGGCATAATTTCAAATTAGATATGCACACGTATTTCATTTAATGACCGATAGCCAGATTATAATTGTAAATGCCTTAATTTAATAACAAATTTATCATCATTGTTTTACAAATGTCTTATTACCGTAAAAATACTTTTCGCCGTACTTTGAAAGAATTAAAAGTTATTCACTGCTGACATTTTTAAACCGATTGAAGAGGACAACGTGATTTTAGCCAGATCTAAATCTGGGTAATGATGAAGCTTTAGGATGTTGAATTTGGATCTTTTTCTTGCGATTTACTTGGACTTTTAAATAATGGTATCAACATATATTCTTGGGGATGGGACAGCCTTCTAGTATAATCCTCTTCATTGTAGAAGTCATGTCCATATTAATACGAACACTTGGATGAATTATGACACAATATGAAAGTTACACGCAATGACTAAAACTTTAAATTATTTAAGGATCCCCTTTGGGGAATTACAGAAGACTCTTAAATTGATAAGTCTATTATTAGAATCTCTCAATCTATTGTTAGGGTCTCAAAAAGCTTTATTGATAAGCTGATAACTATTGAGTTGATTAAAATCGAGTGAAATTTATTTTTTGAGTTGATCGCGATGTGATAATGACTTCTACGAATTTCGATTATAGTTCTGAGCAAGTTAACAACCCCGAGACATGCCAACAACATGACAGATAACGTTCGATAGACGGGACATTCCCTCATAAATTTTTGGAGTCTGTTCGGGTATAAATAGGTAACCGCGAATTGAATTTCAACCATAACAATTTGTCACTTCATCGACCTTCCCTGTTAGCTTGAAAATGTTCCTTAAAACTTTTGTTTTGTTGTTGGCCATCACTGGCCCAATTCTGGCTGCTCAACCATCCTCAAATCCTACGGGAATGACTGACGATCTTAAATTGATGGAACTTATGTTGAAACAGTCGAGATCGGGAGAGAACATCGAATGTTTTGGTATCTATTTACCCATATTACAGGAGGTAGATACTCAATATAGGATCGACTATACAAAATGTTGGACCGATCGTCAATCAGGAGCCAGCGGAATCGAAGAACGCTATGCAGTCCCACGAAACAACCTTACTTCAAGTGCTAATCATATATGCGGACCTCTGTTGCAATGCGACCAGAAGGAGAGTGACAGCCAAAATGTGTTTGAGTGTTACGAGAAAGTTGTAAGTATTTAGAAATGTTTGCTTAACTCAGATACGATGTACGATAATAATCGCAATTGTTGTGTAGGGTGCCGAGAGCTCCGCTCCCCTCAATAACCTATCCTTGGATGGCGCTCAATTGGCTCGAGAAATCGCCGAGGACTTCCGTCGCATTGACATTATTGCTGAGGCATGTTATGCCCAGGCGTATCGTACCTATTCGAATGATCGGGCTGACGCACAGTCAAAACTGGAGGATTGTTTGGAAAATGGAGCTTAGAATACATTCATCCATTCATTTATACATTTGATAGTTTTCGCAGGACAAACAAACTATCCAATATTTCGAAAAAGCATTAGTATTAAATATTTATTTATTTGTTCACGAAAAAATTGAAATAGATTATATATAATTGTGATTTAAGACAATGTGCTTTTTGCATCGTTGTGGATGACTTATTCAAGGCCAAATTTTTTTTCCCGCTATAAGCCATCGAGAAACAGTTTGCCATTTCCCTGGGATGGTTCCTCTAATGACTAGTGGTTTAGGAATATATCAATATCCCAAAACGCTCAATGACGAAGTCTTTAAAGTATCCCACTGTGGGAATTAGAGAACACTTACAAATTGTTATGTCAATTGTTAGACTCTTTTTGATTTGTTGATTTGCTACCAAAAGATTTTATTGATAAGCTGATAACTATTGAATCGATTAAAATCAACTTGACCAGATGGAGTAATATTTTCTTATTGAACTGATAATGGTTTCTACGAATTTTGATTACATAAATTGTTTTACACAAAAGCCGTATGGCTGGTTTATTCACTTTTTTAGAACTAACTTTTACAATTGATAAATTATAATATTTTGGTTGATTGCTACCGCTGTCGGTGCCGCTGCTGTCGCTGCCGCTGCCTGTGCCGCTGCCGCTGCTGTCGCTGCCGCTGCTGTCGCTGCCGCTGCTGTCGCTGCCGCTGCTGTCGCTGCCGCTGCTGTCGCTGCCGCTGCTGTCGCTGCCGCTGTTGTCGCTGCTGTCGGATCACAATTAATTTACAAAATTCTTTGAATACCGGCGGTAATTAAAAAAGAATTTTGTAGAGCACTTTTTTAGAACTAACTTTTACAATTGATAAATTATAATATTTTGATTAATTGCTACCGCTGTCGCTGCCGCTGCTACCGCTGACGCTGCCGCTGCTACCGCTGACGCTGCCGCTGCTACCGCTATCGCTGCTACCGCTGCTGTCGCTGCCGCTGCTACCGCTGACGCTGTGTTTAGTTGTTGCATTCGATTGTGTTGATGGTGCATTTGGTGTTGGATATCTTGGACGTTCTCACAGTTTGGCTGTTGCGTAAGAAATTCTGACACAGCGCACGTGGCGGAAAATGCAGTGGTTGGGGTATTGAAATTGTTGTTGAGTCTTCTGCCAAGCAGTGGGCGTAATTGGAGCTGTAAGGCCAACCTGTCGTTGAACCTCTTGCGTAAGAACTTGGTGCACAACTTCTTAGTGTCGTAGAACCTTATGTGTTAAATTATGGAGTTCTCAGTAAATTAACAACCCCGAGATATGTCCGTCAATACGGACTTAAATGCCTGATAACGTTGGATTACGTGTAATAAGCTTTTGGAGTCGGTTCGGATATAAATAGGTAGCCGCGAATTTTATTTCCACCATAACAATTTGTCACTTCATTGACTTTCCGTGTTAGCTTGAAAATGTTCCTTAAAACTTTTGTATTGTTTTTGGCCATCGTTGGTCCAATTCTGACTGCTCAACCATCCTCAAATCTAATAGGAATGACTGAGGATCTTAAACTGATGGAACTTATGCTGAATCAGTCACGATCTGGAGAGAGTGTCGAGTGTTTTGGTGTTTATTTACCCATATTACAGGAAGTAGATACTCAATATAAGATCGACTATACAAAATGTTGGACTGATCGCCAAGCAGGAGCTAACGGAATCGAAGAAGGTTATGCAGAGCGTCGAGATAACCTTACTGCAACTGCTAAGGCCATTTGCGGATCATTGTTGCAATGCGACCAGAAGGAGAGTAACAGCCAATATGTGTTTAAGTGTTACAATGAAGTTGTGAGTATTTCGAAATGTTTTACAATTTCCATTTGATTTAAAATAATGATCGGTATCGGTTTAAGGGTGCCGAGAGCTCCGCTCCCCTTCAAAACATATCCTTGGATGGTGCCCAATCAGGTCGTCAAATCGCCGAGGAGTTCCGTCACATTAACATTACTGCTGAGACATGTTATGCCAAGGCTTATCGTACCTATTCCAACGGTCGGGCCGACGCACATTCTAGATTGGATGATTGCTTGAAAAATGGTCATTCGGATAAAGGCACAACTACAACAGTAGTATATTAAGCATTTTATTATTAAAATCTTTTAAAATAAATTATAGTAAGGTTATAGTGTAATTGTTAGCTATTCTTTTTATATTATCAAATATAACGAATACTAGTGCACAAATCCAAGTCTTTGATTCCGAATCGTTTTAAAAAGTTAATCGATTTCCAATCCGAATCGTTGATGTTCTCGTATTCAGAGTGAAATGTCAAACATTCCACTTATTTTTAAGTTGAATCCGAATCGTTTTCAGTTTTCCTTTAAGACCTGTTCATTCGCCCATTGTATCACCTATTTCATGATTTGGTACGGATCTCAGGGTTGTCGAGGCTTAAATTCAATTTACAATCAAAGCGTCTGTAATCTGATATATGTATATATAACAAAAACAATACGGGAAAAGCTTTATTAATGATGTTTTGATTAGTTCTACCTATAAATATTAACTTGGGAAATAATCAACCCAGTAAAATTAACATCAAATTTAATTGTTGTGGATTTACAGATACTGACAACCCTTAAATTTGCATTGTGTAATGTCAAATCAAAATAATTCGGAACGGAAACTGATCGGTTTTATTCCGACTGGCTATATAGTCGACTGCTGTGTTTTGCATATAATTTTTCTGGATTTCTGCTAAGAAAATTTATGTTAATTAACGGCTGTATCAAATTAATCTATTTATGCTTAATATTATAATTTACACATTAAAGATCAATAGAAAAATATTTGGATCTTGTATTCAAGTGAAAATTTGTATTTATAAACAATTTCACTGACTAAACAAATTTGTTGGGAATCTTTCGCGAAAATAATTTTACGCCTTTATCAAAATAAATTTAATAAGGCAATATTTGAAGGTGTGCCCAAAGTTTTATAAGCAACTATAGTTTTCAGTTTCAAATCAGCTCCCTGATTTGAACCTTGGCAGGACATGACTAATTTAATGCTTAATTCACTAACCGATCCTGTCTAGTAAGTTTTAAAGCGATTGTGGCTTAATTAGCTAAAGATATTCTTGTGGCGTTCAGGAGTTAAATTGAATAGCAAGTTCTGTGACTGAATTCGTTAATTGTTTCAGGTTTCACAGTTCCCGGTAGATGCCAACTTGACGAACAGGAATGAAACATTGTTTATCCATTTTATAATATGATGTAGATCTATGACAAATATATGTAATTGTTATCTGGTTTTATTGTAATATCAGGAAACTTCGACAAATATAATTACAATAAAAATTATTTCCTAACCGCAAGCCTAGAATACCTTCGAAACATATAAAAGCACATTAAGGCTATATCGGGTCGTTTGTTCATTTTAAATTATGAATATGAATTATATGTACGTATGTATATGATTATGAATATAAGCTGATGTAAGAATATGTACATATATTGATAAAACTTTGTAAATTGTTTTAAGTTGGAGTTTTTTGTTTTCTATTTAGGTTTAGGAACAAAAACCATCGTTAAATCCTTGAATCAGAATCAGATATAAATCTTGTTGAGCATATATGTACATATGTATGTACATATGTTTGAATGTATGTAAGTATGTATGTATGTATATACATATGTATGTACCCATGTATCTATGCTTAGAATCAGAATCAACAGTCATCGTTCTGATCAATTTGTATAATTCCTTAAATAAAGATTGTCTGTTCAGTATAAATCCAATTCTAACAAAACTTGACATCGATCACTTCTCTACAAATATATCAATCGATATAGTTATAACATTATTCAGTTTTCCTTCTATATTACACGTAGGTATAACTATCGGATGTAAAAACATATTTTTACTACATTTTTCATTAGAAAGGAAGTGGAAAGGCATAAATACCTTGGCGCGGCGGAAATTACCTTCCGGGGTGCTTTTTTCAATTCTTAAAAAGTAATATTAAGTATATTGATTGGCAATAATGGCAACATAATCAGCAATATAATCAGTTTTTTATTGAATAGATCCCAATGTGATAAAATTCTTTATAAATTTCGATCATAGCTCTAAGCGAATTTATAACCTCCAGTTATATCAAAGAAACCCCGTCATTGCGGACTCACCGTCTGATAAGGTTTGATAGCCAATATTAATGGGACGTTTTCTCATAAAAGATCTAAAATCAGTTTGGGTATAAATAAGTGGCTACGAGTTGTAGTTGAACCATAACAATTTGTCAGTTCATCGACGTTCCGTGTTAGCTTGAAAATGTTCCTTAAAACTTTTGTTGTGCTGTTGGCCATCGCTGGTCCAATTTTGGCTGCTCCAACTTCTTCAAATCCAACGGGAATGACTGAGGATCTTAAACTGATGGAACTTATGCTAAACCAGTCGAGATCGGGAGAGAATCTCGAGTGTTTTGGTATATATTTACCCATATTACAGGAGATAGACGCCCAATATACAATCGATTACACCAAATGTTGGACTGATCGCCAATCAGGAGTTAACACAATCGAAGAACGCTATACAGTGCCACGAGATAACCTTACTGCAAGTGCTAAGGATATTTGCGGACCACTGTTGCAATGCGATCAGCAGCAGAGTGACAGCCAGAGTGTGTTTGAGTGTTACGAGGAAGTTGTAAGTATTACGACGACTAATTCTATAATATTTATTTGTTTTATGAAATGTTTCCGTCTGTGTCCAGGGTGCTGAGAAGTCGACTCCCCTCAACAATCTGTCGTTGAATGGCGCTCAATTGGCTCGTGAAATCGCCGAGGACTTCCGTCGCATTGACATTATTGCTGAAGCATGTTATGCCCAGGCGTATCGTACCTATTCCAATGATCGGGCCGACGCACAGTCGAAGCTGGAAAATTGCTTGGAAAATGGAGCTTAAAATACATTCAGAATAAATTCGTTTCGATAGTTGTCATAAGATTAATAATCAACTATTTTAAAGAAAGAATAAACTAATTTTGAAGTACCAAAAAATTATGATATTATTTCAGTTTGAGTTTTGCATTTAAAATTTATTTATTTTAGTAACCAAAGAAAATTAAAATAAATTCAATTTTATAATTTGAATCATTGTTTTATCCCGTCATTATCGATAATTTTCAGAGATAATGTTGTAAGGTTAAATGAATGTAAATCTTGACCTGATTGAACCTTCGGTTTAAGCCGGATTGAGATCAGAAATTATTGCTTTATCTCAATCTCGGCAGTTTGTGATTTTCGATGTGAGCAACTTTAGTGCTGTGCTAATTTTTTCCCTGTATTTCTTACTATTTATTTATAATTCTCAAAATGTTTAAGCGTTAACAAGCTGAAACACTGTTGTGTTGTTAAGGCATTGAAAATTTCAAAAAAAGATAGCAATGTCTTTTGATAAGAGAAGTTGGTGGTCAATAAGATATGGCTAAACAAGTAACTGGCACGTTATGTGTATTTTTGAAGGTTCTATGATTTCCTGGGTATTGCAAACGATTAAACAATTTCGCAAAGACCACAACATATTTCAAATTGTGTTCGAATTTCGTCATGTCTTAGCTTAGATCCCAGTATTCAAATGTGAAGTTTAAATAAGGGCATCAATTCCCATGTATCCACATATTACAAATTGATCTTTTGTTATAAATGAAATTCAACTGATAATATACTCTACAGATATACATATATGGATATTCCATAATAACAAGTTTTAAAAAACGCGACTACTTTTAGTTATCAATTGTTCAATTCAATAATAATTTACAAAAAAAAATTGTTATTTTTAATAAAAGACATAATTTTAATGTAGATGGTTATAAATTAGATAACGCATTATTACTTAAGGTATGTCATCGAGTTACTAATGCTTGTCTAGCGTACACTTGAAGGCTTGATAACGATAATCAGAGCCAAAGGGTACATTCCCTCATAAATCTCAGGAATCTTAAGGTATAAATAAGTGGGCATACTTTTTCGTTGAATCATAACAATTTCTCGCTTCATCGACATTCCATATTCAGCTTGAAAATGTTCCAAAAATCTTTTATTTTTTTGCTGGCCATCGTTGGCCCAATTTTTGCTGCTCAACCATCATCAACTCCAACTGGAATGACTGATGATCTTAAACTGATGGAACTTATGTTGAAACAGTCGAGATCGGGAGAGAATATCGAATGTTTTGGTGTTTATTTACCCATATTACAGGAGGTAGATACTCAATATAGGATCGACTATACAAAATGTTGGAATGATCGCCAAGCAGGAGCTAACGGAATCGAGAATCGCTATACAGAGTCGCGTCAAAATCTTACATCAAGTGCCAAAAATATTTGCATACCTCTGTTAAAATGTGATCGTTGGCTGAGTGACCACCAGACCGTGTTTGAATGTTACGAGAAAGTTGTAAGTATTTCAAAGAATAATTCCGTAATATTTTATTGGTTTATATATAAATTTTCCCTTTGTTTCCAGGGTGCTGAGAAGTTGACTCCCCTTAACAATCTATCCTTGGATGGCGGTCAATTGGCTCGCGAAATCGCCGAGGACTTCCGTCGCATTGACATTATTGCTGAAGCATGTTATGCCCAGGCGTATCGTACCTATTCCAATAATCGGAACGATGCACAGTCGAGACTGGAGAATTGCTTGGAAAATGGTCTTTCGGAAGCAGATGAAAAGCCATTGGTTTCATTTTGACTGGTGATTGAGTCAATAGTTTTTCTAGAATAATCAAACGATTGATGAGATCGAAATGAAGTGAGATCAATGAAATAGTGTGTTACTCATGGAATTTATCTAAGCATACTATTGATATATGTATGAATCATTTATAATCGAATGTGTGTGAATAGTTATCAATAGTTTTATAAATTTTTCATACATATGTAGGTGAAATATGAAATTGGAAATAAAAAATATGTTTGTGATGCGCTTATCTAATTTTTATGCCATTTCAAGTGATTTGGCTGGACAGACTTGGGACTTGGATAAATGGCCAACATGTTGCTGCTCCATGGACAACAAATTGTAAGCCACATTAAAATGTGCGCACACAAGCAGGAAATTTGCAAGCGCTACATCACATCACATCACATCACATCGCATGGCATCTTTGCCATATATGTATAGAAATTGCAGTTTGCATACTAAAAACCTTCGCTAAGGACCTTGTTATCCCTACACTTGAAAAAAAAAAACACACACATAAATTTGTATAATATATAATCGGTAGACATAAAAGATTACATGTACATGTCGCGTTAGATTTTAAAAACTTTCACTATATCTATATGTATGTACATAAGAACAAATGGTTTAGATTGTTAAGCGTACTCGTATTATACGATCTAGACAACAAAAAAAAAAAAAAAAAAAAGGGATTAACTACGATGATTCAAATTTTTAGTTTATGTGTAGGTCGGGTATTTGGTAGGTAGCTACTGGACAAAACTCGATATGCATGCCGGGACCTTAAGCTTTGTATGTATGTCGCTTGGTGAATTATTTAAACAAATGATGGCAAAGGAACATACTCAGACACACCCCAAACACACCCAAACATATATGTACATACATACATACATACATACATACATACATATCAAGAGCCACAGTTTTTCATCATCTCACTGCCTAACCTCACTCCATTACTGCAGTTTTAGCTTTACTTTTATTTCTCCTTTGCTCGTTTTTTCTCTCTATTTTTTGTTATTTTTTTTTTATTTTTTTTCTTCTGCTCCTAGTGCTCCATCTTTCTGTCTTCTTGTTAGTGGCTCAACACGATGGTAATTTGTGTTTGGTCGGCGAGGTCGGGTCAAGGAGGTCATGTGAAGCGACAAAACGGAAAGGCACAAGCTTCACATGGTTCCTGTTAGACGGCGTCGCCAACGACGGAAACTGGACACTGGACGCCGTACGTTTGGGCACTGAACGATGGTCACTGGCCACACTGGGGGCCCACTAGGCACACTAAGAGAAGGCTAAAGCTTTAGGAACTTATCGCATACAATGCGCATTAGCAGTGTCTACATGCGTCCGCACCAAGTTATTTTCATCCTGTCCAGCAGGATGAGGACAACGGACAATGACAGAACCACGACAACGACAGAATAAAAAAAAAAAAAAAAACAGCAGTCAGGCAGTCAGTAGGACGTTTGTTGCATATTTCAAATGCCTTTCTACATTTTTTTTTTTTAGTCTGTTGTGCTGACCATTTTACCATGTCCACTGTTGCCAGTCAAGTTCAGTCCGGAGGGTATTTCCTCTTATTTTTTTTTTTTTTTTATTTCATATTTTTATTTGTTAAATGTCATTTTATATAGTAGCTACAGATCAAATAGTAACATAGAGATTTTAGTTGAAGAAACCATAATTACATCACTTTTTCTTTTCTAAAGGGGCCCTCTAAACTTGGAATATTGCCATTTAAGTTTATAATAAAACACAATTTCCTTTAATCGTCTTAGAATAATTCATCGATCAACATCGACATATGTATGTTTGTACATACCTACATATATTAGGATTTCATAACCAATTTGGAAAATAACCCAATAATTGAAAGTTGAACAGGGAATTATATGTAATTTTCCACTTAATTGAAATTGTTATAGCATAGGTAATATCTAGTACTGTTCGTACTATATAACTACCTATTATATTGGTTTCATCGGAAGCTCTCAGCCTGTCATCGATTTTACACTTTCATCAATTGTTGTAAGCTATAGACATAATAAAGCAAGCAGGTCGACTTTACGTATACCCAGTACCAATAAAAGTACCAATAACAGATATTTAACCAAGTCACCAACAATTTAAAGTAAAATTTGCTGCAAACAACGCCGAACGTACTTATTCTTTATCGCTTACTCATAACAGTGAGTGAAATGAATACTGCTTGCAGAAATGCATGCTGCTTGCAGAAATGCATACTGCTTGCAGAACAGAGCAAGGAGAGCGTGTTGCTCTCCCCTTGTTTACTCTCATCTGTCATTCTTGCGATTAGCATTTCAGTACAAAAATTTTCTATATACTTACATATTAGATAATTATTTCAAAATAGGAATGGAATGGGCTTTTAAACGTTTATTTCTATGCATTGCAAACATCAGACCAATTTTAGATTTGGTCAATCCTCTGCAAGGATATAAATATGTAATAAAAATGTCGAATATTTTTATGTCTTTGTACTTATAAGTTTATTTTGTACTTTTCAAATATCATAACTATGACACTTATAATAATAATAATAATATTAATAATATTTTGAATGTTAAAACTCTTTTAAGACTCATTCGTAATATTTTATTTAGAATAGTGAGAAATATTTTCTTAAATTTAGTAAAAACATTTTTTTTTTTATAGTACAAATAACAATTTGAAAAGTAATAAAAAATTAATAAATTTTAAAAATTTCCGTGTATACATTTTTTGACAAATTAAATTTATTATTTATTTTATTTTAGAAGAAAATAGTTTATGCAATTATTAAAAATTACTCTTGACGTTTTGAATAAAATATTTCAATCATTTCAATTTGCAAAAAAAAAAAATGTTCAATTTAAAAAATTATTATTACAAAAACCTTTTAAAGAGTTTTGTATAACCTTTTACCACTTAAGATACAAGGATATAATAATTCAAAAATAAAATTGGCTTACCCTAGAAAGTATATGTACTATAAGTATTGCCCTTTGAAGTTGACACACCGTTTGAATATGAATTATTGAAAGACCTTATTGTGCATTTCCCTTAGTTCCTTTTTTTCTGCTTCTCCCTTTTCTATACCCCCTTTACCCCTTTACCGTTTTCCTTGTGCTATGATGGTAAATATCATTGGTTGTATATCTTATGTATTAACTATTTTAATTTATGCAATTTGAGTCAATCAAAAATTAGCTTAAATTACATATCAATTGGATTGGCCTCATTCAATCATTCTGACTTTGGTGTTAGTTGGTGGATAGCGAATGCTCTCCTCATGTTTGACACTTCCCACTATTACAACACAATTGACGATTCTATGTAACACATACATACATACATATGTACATATGTATGTGTATGTATATGTATATAAGTGGACCACCTACTTCTCAATCTGCTTCTGCTCATTCTGCCCTAGCGGCAAATTGCAAAATGGACACAATTTTTGCTGCCATTTATTTACTTTTTTTTTTTCTTTTCTATTTTTCTTTTTTTTTGCTTCCGTCCGTCCTTCCTTGAAGTTCCTTTTGCCATTTGCCTTTTGCTTCTTTTCGTTTTCTAGTGCATAAATATAACTGCTATTATAAATGCACATACATATATAGTCAAACATATATCCCCACGTTCATCTATATGGTATACGTACATACATATATAGGTTGAGGCGGGCGTGGCATGACACGCATGCAAAACTTTCTATGGGAGTGAGAATGAGACAAAAAAAAAAGAGTGCGAGTGCAATAGCAAACCAGTTCAAGTGCTTGGAAAAAATGTAAAGTCGTCTGGTGACTTAAGTTGTTATAAAAATGCAAATTTTTTTTACAGCTTCTACAATTTCCTCGAGCAACAACAAGAGAAGAGAAATTTATATCTACATATATACATAGAAATATATACATATGTATATGTACATAAACGATATATACAAAATATCTGATGTATCTGTTTAATAATAACTATATCAAATGATTTTGTTGAAATTTTTGGTATTTGTAAAGGAAAACCGAGGAGAGGAAAAACCTCTGAAATTAGTTTAAAGCATTGATTTACAATATATACTTACAATATATATTACAATAGTATACATATATATTTATATGTAGATAGTCTGCCGACCAGAAATATTATTTAGGCATATGATATTCTTATATTGCATTTATTAAATATTATTAAATTGATTCATTGATATATATAATATTGACAATTAAATACTTACATATTGCGTCATAAATTTTTGACTAAAACTTGCAATTATAATTATATTTCTTATATTGATTGAAAAATATTAATTATATTTCAAATAGAATGTTTCAATTTTTTTTTTTTTACAGGAATTAGGATAAATTTAAATAAATTTTTTTTTTGTTTATTATCATTGGAAATTTGTATCTTGTGCTTCTAATTAAAATTCAATTTTCAAAAGTTAATAGCCCAAATAAATCAAGTTAAATTTTTTGTAAATAATACATTTTGAAATGAATGTTGAGTAAAATGAATGAAAATGCATTCAAACTGCATAGAATTGGCCCCCGAGCAGGCGCTTTAGTAACCATAAAAAGAAAATAAAAATAAAAAAAATTAAGAGAATAAAAAGAATGTTGCAGAAACACTTATACATATATGCGTGTGTGTGTATGCGTGTGTGTGTGTGTACCTTACAGGCTGATGTACGACAGAATTATGCGATAAATGTGCATTTTTGTGACTTATTCAAATTATGTATGTTTGTGTGTGTGTGTGTGTGTGTGTATATATCGGTGTGTATCTATCTCTAGTAGAAACCAGCTCGTCGTCTACTTTCTTGTCAGGGCAATTTATGGGACAGCGCCTAGGATCAGGACATGGGATATATGAATGGCAATAAAATATTCCTCAAAATGTTATACCGGTTAGACAAAAACAAACAAAAATAAAAAAAAAAAATTATACAAATTTAAGATGAGAATGAGCTTCAAGTTTTTTAAAAGTTGCAAAAACATTGAAAGAAAGGACAAATGATCGAGTTTTAAGAAGTTCACAGTTAAAAAAAGGCAGTAACTATCCTAAATTATATATATAATATAGTTATAGATTAGTTTTAAAGGACTTATCAATTACAATAAAATCTTAGCAATCATGAATTGTTTTGCTTAAACAAAAAAATGTTGTAGAAAATAAAACTATAAGAATTGGGCTGACTTCTACCGTGCCGAATTTTGGATTGTTTTTTATATAATTTACCAGAGCCATTAAGGAGTATACGAAGGCGGTTATTTTTTTTTTATTTCGGGAATAGCAAATAGAAGATATAGTCAACTGATTCTGTTACAACTCAACAGAGAAATTTCCATACATACCAAATTAGCTTGAGAAATAAAAAAATTTTCCATACAAAAAAGTTGTTTTTTGGATTGTTTTCTATGGAATATGGCTATATAATGTAGCTAAACGATTCTGATGAAAGTAGATGTAGGCGTATTAATAAGTATATTAAACTTGCTAATATGAAATTTTGGGACAAAAACAACAGAGTTATTAAGGTTAAACCTTATTAATGACCGATCATTCCTATATGAGCTATATGATATAGTCATCCAATCGGGATGATTACGAGATATACAATGCCTGTAGCAAAAAGAAACTTATGCTATGGAACTCGGAGAAGTAGCTGTTGATCAAGACAGACGGACAGTTGGATAGGGCTAGAGAGACTCGTCTCTTTATGCTGATCAAAAATATATATATAATTTATATGGTCGGAGATACTTCCATCTGCTTCTTTAAACCAAATTAATATATCCTCTGTAAGGGTATAAAAACCTATAGCACCAATTAATTACAGTAACTAAAGATAATATTAAATAAAGAATATATATTAGTTTGGCGAGGGTGAGGCTAGTTGCTGCGTCAGTTTAGCCATTTTGTAGCGCTAAAAATATATATAGATATACATACCTAAGTTTTAAATATTTTAAACTCTTCATTTTTCATTTTCTTTTCATTTGAAATTTTAGTAAATTGTTTTAACAAATTGTAGACATCTTTTGGTAAGGCAAATGCATGGTGACTGTACTTTTATATATACATATATATATATATATACATAGTACTTAGGTGATATGCAAATTAGTTAATAATGCAAAACGAAAGAGACATGGCACATAAGTAAGTGTAAAGAGGATAGATAGATTAATTCGGACTGATTTTAATTTTAATTAAAACTTATGTGAGAAACGCCAACCAGAAATATTTAATAATAATATAATACATAGTACTAACAGTATGACAAAAGAGAGTAATATGCAGTAGATAGTATAAGATGGAGAGAGACAAGAAATTGTTGCTAAGATGAAATGAAGGCATGACGAGTGTTGCATAAATTTAACTTACACTGAATGCACTCAACTTGTGCAATTTGCCCAGAGTGTGATGGTTGGTAGATTGGGGATTGTGGAGGCCATGTAAAACTAACTGTACTACAAAAACCATAAAACAAATTACATTCTGCCAGCGTTGACGCGTCGCCACAAAACGCATTCACTCACTGATGAGTGAGTGAGCGAGACCTAGAGATATTTTGATTATGTGAATCTTGGTAAAATGACTCCATCTTCTTTTTTTTTTGTTGTTCTTCATCAGCCGCTGCACATCTTCTCATCGTTCTCATCATCATCATCATCATCATCGTCATCCTCATCATCATCCTTTTCGGTACATCTTCATCTTGTGGCAAATGCCGGGCAATAAAAAGCGCAACATAAATGTAAGAAAACAGCTAAAGAAAAATAATGTCAGCAGATGAAGAGGTGCAGTTGGTGAAAAAAAAGTGGCCAAGCATCGACCTGAGTTATATCCTTCATAAATTAAAATGCTCGGGTTAACCTTACCTAGAGCCCATTAACTTGAATGGCAAATGGCAAGGTTAGGCATTGGTCATTTACTTAAAGATATTAACTTATTTTTACTGATGGTTTTAACAAATGATATCTAGGCTAATAGATTAATTAGTTGAGGGAAACAATTTAGATATATGTATGGCATATGATAAGGTTGAATCGATAGATGGATATTACATTTTATATTTCTATTAGATAAAGTAAGTTAATCCATCTATTCTATTCAAATTTAATATATTTACAGATAGTTTATGATAATCAAAGTAAATTGTGAAGATTAGACATTAATCGTTTACTAAATTGTCATCTAAATATTTATTTCTTTCTTAGACAGAGTCAAAGGATTCAAATGACAACCATAACAAAAATGCAATCGCAAAAAAAAGGGAAAAGAATTTCTATTATATAATATAAAAAATGTATACTAATAGATTTTAGAATACACGTTGAATATACATATAAGCCAAAAGTTATATAGGGTATGAATAAGTCAAAAGTGCAAAAACAACAACAACAACCGAATAATAATGCATAAATTGTGGCAAGTTGTATACATATATACATTCATTTATATACATATCTTTCATACTATCTCTCTCTATACCTCACTCTTTCTCTCTCTCTCGTTCACTCTCTATCAGACAGTCTCTTGAGATAAATAGAGAGTAAGGGATATATATTAAAAATGCGAAAACATGCAAAGATTTTTCTACTTCGGAAGCTCAAAAAGGAGAAAAAACAAAAACAAAAGTTATATTTTTTCTGTTTTTTTTTTTTTTTTTAATTATATCTTGTCCTGTCGCTAACCCATCTCTTTGTCTTTCTCTTTCTCTCACTCTCACTCTCTCTCTCTCTCTCATTCTCGCTCTCTCTCTGCGTGAGTTTGGCAATTAAAGTCATATAAAAAGCAAGCACATTCATATGGCTAGCACATCTTGGCTTGATCCTGCCTCAACTTCTCTTCCCGCAGTTTCATCTTAAACCGGAAAAGCTACAAAATGAAAATTACATTTTTCATTTTATTTGGCATTTGTTTTACCGAGAAACTTTAATGGGTCACAGGGTCAGCATTAAAGGCCACAAAAATATACATAGAAACACAGACACACACACACACCCACACAAACACACAAACACACACACACACACACACACAAATGCACACACGCTGAAAGCGTAATTCAATTCAATTTCCATTCAATTCAATTAGACGAAGAGGATTTAATTGAAATGCCGTCGCCACAGAAAAGCGCAAAACAAAAAATCGAAACAACAAAAATAACGCAAAAGAAAAAAAAAATAACAATTTAAGTTCTTTTTTTTTTTTTTTTGTTTTGTAACAAACACCGATTTGTATATACTCTGGATGTCTGATGATTTATTATCTGAAAATCGGTTTAAGGAAGTTATCTTTTATGGAATCGGTATATCTTTAAGATGATTTTTAAATGTGGTTCATCATCATTATGTTTAATTATTTTTCTTTAAAGGGTAGCAATATTTTAAACATTTATAGAAAGGAAAAAAAGTTTAGTTAAATGGTTATCAAATTTCGCCAAAGGACACGTTTACTTTGTTTTTGTTTTTTAAAAAATTATCAAGCTTTTTGAATAAATCAGATCTTTATCTCTCTATGCATATACATATATGTTTTACAAAAAAAAAAAAAAAAATGTTTTGCTTAATCTTTCATCAAATCAAATGTAAATATGTATATGTAAGATGTATTTCTATATATACATATATACATATATATCATTGTTAAATGTGGATTACAAAGAGTTCAAGTATTTCTTTATACCCATAATGTTAGGGGGGTATATGCGAACTTTTCATTGCCTCAGCATAAAATCATGTCCAAACACTGTTGTTGGTGTTAGTGTTATTGCTGTTGTCGTGGTCCAAATTGATGTCAATTGATATTGATAATCCATGCATTATGAACGGATAAACAAAGTTAATTGAATCAAAGACGACGCCAGCAATGAGGGAGAAAAAAAAAAAATAAGGAAAAAGAAAAAAATTCATTGAATACCTCCACATACCCCCACATACCACTGTCATTTGACTCAATTCTCCATTCATTCATCCATTCAATGTATTCGTTTTGTTAAGTAGTTATTAAGAGATGGAGAAAAAAACAAAAAAAAAACAAAAAAAAAACTCAAAACAAAAAGGAAAAAGAAAAATGAAATATAGGAAAATGCTTTACGAGTACTTAACGGCCTTTAAATCTGATAACTTCATTTCATTAAGCCGATTATTGGCTCTATAAATTCATAAATTAATACTGATGATGGTCATCAATACCATTGAAGAGTCTCATCTTATTAAATTTACAATGAGTGTGTATATTATGTTTTTTTTTCTTCTTTCTTTTTTGTATAAAAATTTGTAAATGCATTTTCATGATAGAAACCAATTAATAACCAATGAAGGATAAAAGCAAATTAAATAAATATTTGAAAAATATTCAATATAACAAGATTTTCAAAATAATTAAATTTAAACTTATATCACGAAAATTATTTTACAAAAATCCCAAGATTTAAAGTCAGACAGCCTCGTTTATCTAAAAGGAAAAAAAAAACCAATGTACTTAGTAATCCATTTGGTGCTTTTGTGAAGGTTTCTCAGAGATCTTTCATATTTTCTTTTTAGGGAAGGAGTCAGATATTTCTCGAAGCTGCCCCTCTTTACCTGGAATAGGATTTCTTATATAATTATTTATAAATAAAGCAAAACTTTGCTTTTTCACCTTTCAGCAACTATATTTGTATTTATTTGCCAGTTTTTAGCAAATATTCATTCCATCTATATATATATATATATATCTGATCTATACATTTTATATATTATTATACATATTTTTATTGAGTGGCTCAAACTATATAGTTTTTAAGGTAAACACGAAAAGTTATTTAACAAACTTTTTTTTTTTCAATTATTTAATTTCTAAAAATATTGTATTTATTTTTTAATTATTTATTTTTGTCATTTTTGTTTTCTTTCGCCATTTTGCTATGATTTTATATATATATTTTTTTTTTTTTCTATTATAATTTTTAGTTGATTTTTTTATATGTATATCTTAAAATTGGATAATGGGGAAGGAGGGTTGATGGGTTGGGGGTGTAGCTGCGAGTTGCTCTTGCCACCTGCCAAGGCGTCAAAATTATAAAGTTTCAACAACAATTTTGCAAGTTTCTTGATGCTTGAAATGAACAATAGTTTTTAAAATGCCACACACACACACAAACACACGCGCGCACACACACACATACATTTTAATGGTGGCAGTTGTAAGGCAAGTAAAATGGATAAATGTGGCAGCAACTGAATGGTCGAACAAGGCGGAAGGGGCTTAAAAATTTAGTAAGAAAGAATGGATGGGATAGATTGTGCACTTTTGTGGATGGTGGGTTAGTGAGTGGGTACAGTTTTATGAGCTTGGCAAAAAGTTAGCTCTAACAATTATTTTTTGTCGGAGCAAAACGCAAAAATACGAAAAATCTACATGACACTGAATGAGTTTTCAAAGTTTTCCAAGAAAGAGAAAGATAGTTAAGCTAAGAGAAACAGAGCGAGAAGGAAAGTATGGGTGACAAATACAACCGTGTCTGTGTGTGTGTGTGTGTGTGTCTGTGTGTGAGTAGGTGTGGGTGTGCATATATGTTCATTTTGTTGCAAATGTGTGTCTAATGTGCAATTCGTTCGAGAAGAAATGGAGAAGCAGTTGATACTACATCCAAATGCAATGTCAAAGCATACGCATTTATTCTACCTCTCTTCCCTACCCCTCCTTCTCTGTCACTCTCTTTATATCTTTTACCCATACACACACACACACACACACACACACATCCACACACGTTGTCTTTCGGTTTTGGAGACCAGAGGAAACGGAAAGAAATCAGGCACTTCCCCAACTCACATAGTTGCTGCTGCTGGTGTTGCTCTTACTGACCAAATTCCTAGGCATTTACACTGAGAAAAAAAAATGCTATTAGTTTGCAATTGAAAATATTTTAGTTAAACAATTAATTATGATAAAATTATAAAATAAATGTGTCAAATCTCTATGAGAGAGAGAGAGAGAGAGAAAGAGAAAGTAAAGTTTTTTATACTTGTCAACTTTATATTTTGATTTCTCAATTTCTTTCTCTCCATCTATATGTATATATATATATATATATATATATATATATATGTATGTATTCTACTCTATTCATTTACCCCCCTTCGAACCCATTTTGTGTTCATCTCTAGTTGTCTGCTCGTTTTAAAAAACTTTGCGCAATTGTAATTATTTTTCGATTTGCATGCAGCAGTTTTTGCACTTGTTTTAACCCAAACTTTTACAACAATAAAACTGGCACTTTCAGCTGCCACTTGCAAATGCGGTACATACTAACACACTAACCCTGCTACCACAAATCCCCAAATACCCGCACCCCCGCACACTCACCACCACACCACGACCCCATTCAATCAGTAGTAGTGGACAATGAGGCAAATGCCTAAGCAATTCTTTGTTCGTTTTGTTCGCTTAATTACAAAAATTGCAAAAAGCTTCAAATAATTTTGATCAGCTTGATAGAAGAATTAAGCCAGAGATGGTAGAAATCTCAATCTCTTTCATGGTCTTGGTTTCTTGCACCATATGAGACCAAATTGAAGACTGATGAAACTTACTGCAAACAACCTCCTCCGCCCACTGCTACTCCTAGTATGTATGTATGTATGTATGTATGTATGTATGTGTATGTATGTGAAAGAGAAAAATGTGAAACTTTGCACGCAGTTGTTACATTGTTTGAACAATGATAGGGTCTCTAGCCTAGAGTATGGATGAGAGACAGATAGAGAAGAAAGAGAGAGGGGAGGGAGGCAGGCTGCCAGTCAAGTTTTGTGGTATTTGTGGTCATCAGCATGTCCACCGAATGGGTAGAATAGAAAAAAAAGTAGATATAACATCATTATCATCATCATCATCTTCATCATCATTGCCAAAGTACATGTTGAGAAACCCCCTGGACACCCCCCCAACCCATGCGGAAAATAATGGATGAAATAAAGTTTAATGGCTCTAAAAAAATGTTTACTATACCTGGTATTCTATAAGGTATATCCATCAAATGAATAAAAATTGAATTGCAAATAATATTTTCATATTAATTAAATGAAAATTTGTATTAGGTATAAAAAGAAATGAACCCAAAAATTATGTAAAATATTTTAATAAAATTTGAAACTTTTCAAATATATAGAAAATGATCCATTTAGTTCAAATTTCTTGCTCTAACTAAAAAGTCAACCGAATCCAAAAGTATTTGCTACTAAAGACTTTTTAAAACTTACAGGAAAAGAAAAATTTTAGACTTATTATAGTAAATAAAGTGTTGGAAAATCAATCAAAGGTTATGCTCTTCGAAAAGTTAATAAATAATATAGATAGACAATTGATAAAGTCGCAAAATGTTAAAAGTTTTCAAACGATTGCTGGAAAATAAAAGTTTAACAATCTATTGAAAGTACAGAAAATTTTCAACATTTTTCTCTTCACACAAATATTTTGAGACTCTCATTGAAAATCTAAAGGACATTTTGTAAAAATCTGTTTTTGAAGAAGGGAATCTAATATTCAGTTAAGCATATTTTTATTTTAAATACTTTTGCTTTTGAAAATATTTAGACACGATTGCATTTGATGCAAGTTTAAAGCACACCAGTGTTCAACAACTGTATTTCCAATAGTGTTGAAAAATTATAGGAAAAAACGGTGGTCAACATTAATTCAATGATATTATATCTATAAATCGCCATTCAAATTATAAAAGGAAATGTTTAAAGTGCACTGGAATTTTTATTGTTTTGTTTTAAATAGTTCATTTAAGTTATGTAAGCCTTATTCACATTGAACCGGACAGGAAGTGAAATTTTTAGTTATATGTAACTTTTAACCCTTTGGGTAAATAAATAAAAGTAAAATAGAAAATACAAATCATTTTTAAGCCAGATATCAGAGCCTATAAATCTAGCAACAGAATGCAACCAGACACACACAAATGTACTTCAGATTCTAACAAAGATTCCCACTCTTAAACACAAAAAAACACGCAGGCCACGCATACATACACGCAAACATATATACAGACGGCGTCAATTGTTAAACACTTTTGGACAAATTACAAAAGAAAAATAAAAACGAAAGCATCAACGAATTGACAAAAAAGTGCAATACATTTTCTGTCAGCGCCCATCATTCTGCTCATCGTCGACGTTGACGTTGGCGTTGGCGTTGGCTTTGGCGTTTGACGTCGCTGCCTAGAGCAGCTGTCAAAAAGCATAGCCTACTTTTTGGGGCGAACCTTTTGCTGTGCATTTAGTTTTGCAATCAAAGAAAATGAAAGAAAATCAAGCAACTGTAGCAACAACAACTATAACAAGAAGAAATGGAAGAAAAAAAGAACAAATGTCATAAACATGTAGCATTAAAAATAGAAATAATTTAGAAAAGAATATTGATTCAAGCCGTTTTTCTAATATTTTACATTATTTTCAAAAGGGACAAAAGTTACAGATTTGATTAAAATTTGATATAAAAAGTTTTGATTTTAAAAGTAAAAACTCATATGGAATACACAGAGCAGCGGGACAGAGAATGGTGGCGAGGTAATCAGGCAAACAACTATGCATATCAGCTCCGTTACCACATTTACCCATTGGGTTGTGTTTTGTTCCGCTGGGGCAAGAGTGAAAAATTTAATACTTTATTTTTTTTTTTTTTTCTTTGAGCACATTTTCTAAACTGTCGTTTGCCCCTATCCGATGTATGCATGTGTGGGTGTGTGTGTGTGTGTGTGAGTATGTGTGCGGCCTCTACAACATTTTTCTATTCCGGTTTTCATTTATGCAACATTGCGGCAGCAGCAGCAGCAACACGAAGCAGCAGCAAGAAAGAGAGCGAAAATAAAGAAGAAGAAGAAAAAAAACAGTTTGCGTTTTTTAAAATTAAAAAACCTGGAAAAATATGCGCGTTGCGTCGCTGCGCTGCGCTATGCTGCTGCTGCTGCTGCTGTTGCTGTTGCTGTTGCTGCGGTTACCAGCAACAACAACAACAACTGCACTTGCAGCTGCTGAGTTGCAATTTTTATGACATTTCATTTGCATGCTGCTACGTTGAGAATATGTGTGTCTGTGTGTATGTGTGTCTGTGTGTATGTGTGTGTCTGTGTGTGTGTGTGGTTCTGTGTGAAGTAAGGAGGCGGGGCAAAAGGCAGCAAAAAAGAAATTAAACGCAACAGCATCAAGGGAACAGCAAGAGAAGGGCTTCTGCCATTGCCATGGTATTTTGGTATGCACACAGAATTGTTAACAATATGCCATCAGCCCAACGCATCTTGTGTGGGCGTGGCCATTTGACTTTGCCTCCTCTTTTATATCTTTCATTGCATCCCAACGCCCTTACACTCGATTCGATTCAAGTCCGTAAAGTGAACGAAAAGGAAAAGGCAAATATAATAAATATAGAGTATTTATTTATTGTACATTGATTCCTTAAGGCAATTGGTGATTTGAAAAAATTAATATATTTAATGAATGATATCATAATATTATATTAATTGTTTAATATGTTATTGAATAGTGTTATATTTGTATAGAAATTTAGAAACTGAGATTTATTAAATTTAGCACTTAAGTTTTTCAAAATATTAATAATTTTTATGAATATATGGAACTATGACACTGTTAAGGAAATAAGCTCAGAGCGGGATCGAAAACCAATAGCCATAAATATCTAAATCATCAATTGAATTGAAATCTTGGCATACATTTAATAAAGGGTATACACAAATCATTATTAGTGGTGACAAATTCTAGTTTTTTTTTGTTCCTTTCTCTTTTATTTATTTATTTTATTTTTTATTTTTTTGGTTATGCACTTTTGTTTTGCTTATTTTTGTTGTTTTGGCCAAATGAATTCAGTTTTGTGCAATTAGATTTGATGCGTTGCATTTTAAATTAATTGAGCAGTTGCATTAATTGGCTAAAATGGTGTTGGAGTGTCCTTTAGCAATGCTTTAATATTGTATATCCGTTTTTTAAACAAATACTTATGCATGAAAATAATTAATTTTTTAATTAGAAATTTTCTATTTGGCTAATCAGTCTTAGGAAATTTACACACAACCTGTCAGCTGTCTGTGTTCTCCTCTATTCATTCTTCTGTGTTCTTTCATTATTCAATTGAAAACTGAGCCACAAAATGCAAAATAAACTTCAGCTAGGTAGCTAATTAGGGGAAAAGAAAATTTTACACTGACTAACTACTCTATTATTATTCCCTACTTACTATCCTGCTATCTACATATTTCTCAGGCATTGTTCTCTTCCACCTCATTATGAGAGATGGTGGAAATGAATTATCGACAGAATTATCCATGATAACATTTCGTATGCGAATCATCTATTAATGGCATTTTGTGGATTAGTGTGTGGCTGTTTGTGTGTGTGTGTGTTGGCAATTTTGTGGGATAGTGGTTCCTTACTTAGTACATACTTGCTAATTAGACTATGCTTTTGGTTTTCTATTTCAAAATGAAATTAATATTCGCTGCCATAGACACACATTTTGCAGCATTTTGCATTCATGGCAATCTTTCAGCGAATTTTTCTTACCTTTCAGTCACTCTCTTGTATACACACACACACACACACACAGATGTATACATAAGCCACAACAGACCGTATCTGTTAACCACATCTGTCCTAGGCAACATTTATGCGGCTTTTGGTAAACAGGAAAAATATATATATGTATGTATATATCTGTCTCAGATGCATATTTTTATTCTGCAGAAGTTTCTATACTCTTACAGTTCATCAAAAATCGTTGATTATTTAATTACTAAAGATTTATTTAAGTTTATAGTTATCTATTCTGATTCAAAAGTACTAATGATATTGTGTATTTCATTGAATATTCGTAATGTTTGTAAATTACAAATAATTTAGATAGCAAAAGAAGAAAATTAATTTTTTTATAGAAACTACTATGTATATTACGATTAACCGATTCTTTGAAATCTATATGATATAATTGCTTCCATAAAATAATAACAAACTAAGTTGGTTTGGAATAGCATAAAAAATATTTCTCTAGAATAGGCTTAACCATTTTTGTCATTTTATGAAAATTTATCGAAAAATAGATCTTTTCGATTATTTATAAACAAAGATGAAAAATGTTATAAAAATCTACATACTTTAAGTTATTTCTCACTTTAAAGTGCACTCAAATATTCATACGAATTGAATGAATTACTTATTAAATAATTCTTATCTTTTTCACTTTATTTTGCGATTGTTGCCCTTCTCAATGTCAAAATGTAAAGATGAGGGTTGGAGAAGAGGTCATTTTGTGACACGTTTCGAAGGTATTCGTAATTGAAAAATGTATTCACACTAGCTCAAAAAAAAAAAAAAAAAAAAACACAACTAACCAGTTATGACAAGAGACTACAGAATATCCTTTAACTGATCAAATGATGTAAATATGTCTCTCTTATTGGAGAGACTTCTATGTTATGAAATTATTATAAATAATATATAGTTTAATCACATTGAATATGGGCATTTCCGCGGTCGCTCAAACAAAAATCAAATATTTTAAAATTCATCACTAATCATTTTTTGTAGTATTCTGAGTGTATTATCACACGTAAAAAAAATGAGAGCCTACGGTTTTTAGTTTTTGAGATAAAAGTCCAAAAAGAGCGGTCACTCACGCGACTTAAAATAGCCATGGCATTAGAGATCATTGCTAACAATGGGCAAACTCTGCGAATTGTGTGAGAATTTTGGACTTTAAATATTTTTTCCAAATATCAGAGATGTCAAGCTTAATTATTAGACTTATGATTTTTCAAAATTTTTCCTGTACTGTTTTTCAAATTTATTTTTCTGAGTCACTCACGCGACGCCACTCACGCGACGTCACTCACGCCACATTTTTTCCACTGCAGTTTTCAGTGCAGTTACATATACAATTATATTCATTTTATAAGTATTTAGCTAAGAATGTTATTTTAGTTGTCTTTTCAGTTATTATACCCTTGCAGAGGGTATATTAATTTTGGTCAGAAGTTTGCAACGCACAGAAGGAAGCATCTCCGACTATATAAAGTATATATATTCTTGATCAGCATGAATAGCCGAGTCGATATGACCATGTCCGTCTGTCCGTCTGTCCGTCTGTCTGGATCAACAGCTTCTCCTCCGAGACCATAAGAGCTACAGAGCTGAAATTTTCAGCATAGGCTCCTTTTTGCTGCAGGCATTGTATATCTCGGAATCATCCCGATCGGACGACTATATCATATAGCTCCCATAGGAACGATCGGTCAGGAATAAGCTTTATCCTCAATAACTCCGTTGTTTTTCAACCGAATGCCACAAAATTTGATATTTATGAGTTTAATATGCTTCTTGATACTTCAACTAAGTTTGATCTGAATCGGACGACTATATCATATAGCTCCCATAGGAACGATCGGTCATGAATAAGGTTTATCCTCAATATCTCTGTTGTTTTCAACCGAATGCCACGAAATTTGATATTTGTGAGTTTAATATGCTTCTTGATACTTCAACCAAGTTTGATCTGAATCGGATGACTATATCATATAGCTCCCATAGGACCGATCGGTCATGAATAAGGCTTAGCCTTAATAACTCTGTTGTTTTTCAACCGAATGCCACGAAATTTGATATTTGTGAGTTTAATAAACTTCTTAATACTTCAATCAAGTTTTATCAGAATCGGTTGGCTATATCATATAGCTGCTATAGGAACAATCGGTACAAAAAAAATTTTGTATGAAAAATTTTTTTCCTCAAGCTCAAAATTTTGAATTTGTAAATTTGGTATGTTTAATTTACAATAACGTTTCTGATGAATTATATAGAGAAAATCTGCAAGGGTATACGAACTTCGGCACGGCCGAAGTTAGTCCATCTTTCTAGTTTTACTAATATTTTGCTGGTCCATCTAAATTTGAATTCAGAAGCGCTAGCAAAGACTATGCAAAAAAATTTTTTTCTAAGAGATTGCTCTTACGGTCACTCACGCGACAAACTTTCACATTAAGTAGTTTTAATCACTTACTTTTATGCAAATTATTTTAATATTTCAATTTATTTATACACTAATTACGATTGCCATTTTCCTCTATACACTAAAAATCTCATCATTCTATGTCCGCCCCAGCTCTTCCATTAATTGTGCCTTGCGGCAGTTGCTTTGATTTTGTGTACTTTCCCTTTTAGATGTTTTCCCCTCTTTGTTTTTTGCGTTTTTTTTTCTTTCTTTGTTTTATTTTTTTTTTTTTTTGTGTTTTTTAGTTGCTTTGTTGTTTACATTTGGAATTTGACGACGCCTCTTGCAGCTGCGCCTTGATTGATGGCGCCATTGCCCCCATGCTATTTTCGTCTACTGACACACACACACACACACAAACGCACACGCACACGCACACGCACATACGCAACCCCTCCACTCTTATACCCGTCTGATTCCGTTTCGAATGAGTTCCTAGAGTCCCTATATTCCAGGAAAGCTATTGACAAGCCGCGGGGCATGTGACTTGTGTTTATGTTTATTATTTCTGTTTGACAATCTTTGAATTAAACCGCACCCCAGCCCCCCTCTCCCCCTTTATAACCCCTCATCAAGTCAATATGGACTTGAACATAATCAACTTGAGCTTTGCATAATTGCTACACACATACAAACATACATATATTGTATGTATGTATAAAAATATATATATGTACGTATGTATACACACACACACACACACAAGTAAAGAAAAACACTTTAATCAAAAGTGAAATAGGAATTTGAGAATCTAAACAAATAAATTAAGCAACTTGGCACACAGAATAATATATATAGTATTTGTCTATGTATGTATTATGTTTGCATTTTGAATTCTGGACACGACTTCGATTGTGATTGTGATTTTGATTTTGACTTTAACATAGCTTTGCTCGATTCCACACCGCTTCCCAAACACAAAACTTTCTATGAGTATTATTATTATTATCAGCTCAGATCGTTTAATATACGATGCTGTATATATACTTACAAATGTATTTGCCTTTGGTCAAGCATTGTGGCTAAAATCATACATACACAATATATATACATATATATACATATACATACATATATACATATATATCATGTATATGTATTAATGTGTATACACAAACATACATAGACACGAATGCACATTAAACAATAGTTCGTCCTGGCTCACTGACTGACTCACTGACGAGTGTTATTTAATTACGTCCTAAACAAAATTCAATTGAATTTGGCATTTACCATTTCTCTTTACCATTCCCCCCTACTTTCCCCCACACTTTTGCCCCACTCTTTTGTAATTGGAAAGGAGGGGCGTAGTCACCATTTATCTAGTACTACGATTTGTGTATTCCTATTACTAATAATTATTTTATTTATTTCAATCAGCATTCCCATTCCCAGTTTTGTTTAAATATATACTTATATATATAAATATTCATATTTTTATAGTTTCTCCCAATCGTGTTAAAGTTTTTAATTTTTTTTTCAATTTTCTCAGGTTTATGTAATGGTTATTCCAATTTGCATTTATCTATATTTATTCTTCTCATTCGCATTAAAATTTCCAAGTTTATTTCTCGTATTCTTAATTATATTTATTTTTTTTGTATTCTTATTCTTATTTCTATTAGTTGTATATATTTTAGTCATAGTTATTTCATTTCTTATTTTTCAGTTAAAATTAGTATTTTTAATTCTATATACATATGTATATAAATATCTTGTTCTAGATTCATGTCAATTCATTTATTTCTGTTCCAGTTTCAACTTGAATGCTTTTATTTCCATTCCCTTTCCCATTCCTATTTCTATTAATTTAACAATTCCTGTTCCGATTTCCATTCGTTTCCTAATCCAATTCCGATCTAATGCCAATTTCCATATGCTTTTCCATTATGGCAATACCCATTGAAATTTCCTACACCCATGGATTCGTTAGTTGTTCAAGTTGTTTTGGTGGCTCCGGTTGCATGCAACAACACGCATCACACCCATTATTGCTAAGCCCGCCCACAAAATGCAAACACATTTTGTTATACAAAATAAACAAATCAAATTAGAATTAATGTGAATAATTAGTTGAAACATAACGCATTGAGGGCATTTATGGTTACGCCAGGATGTTGAAGTCAAGCACTTGCGGATCGGTGGTAGTATACGGATCCTGTCGTCATCTGTGTGTGTGTGTGTGTGTGTGTGTGTGCGTATGTATACATACGTGTGTGTGCATGTGTATGTGCAATGGCATGCAAGTGGTTTGTATGTTAAACATGTAATTTGATTTTGTATACGCTGCCACAGGGTAACATTTCCTATTTGGTTGTGGGTTGCAAGTATATACTTATAATGCTGGATATGTAGGGTACATTGACATCGGGTATTGCAATTCTCTGTCACTTTTATATATAAATATATACATACATATATATACAGATATCTAAACATATGTACACACATATGTATGTATATTCCCAGTAGTTTTTGGATGGGTGGATGGTTGAATGGGTTCTCAACAAAAGTAAACTGCAATTTGAACATTGAAATTTTGTTCGAGACGATAAGGGAATTTCCACATAGCTTTCATCTATTCATGATAATGCATTAATCGCATTTAAGTGCGTTGCCAAATAGGTCAGACAAGTCATATCTATCTCTATCTCTCTTATACTTCTTATCCCTTCTCAATCCACCTAAGGGAGCTAACAATAATTGCTTTCTTTGCAGACTTTCTGTACTGTCTAACATATGGAGATAATGTCTCATTCATGGTAACGCATAATTGTTCAATTTAAGATTCAATGGCAACTAAAAATATTGGAAAATATAAGATAATGTTGTGACCGGCATATTTATAAGTTTTTAAACAATGAGCCACATTTGAAAGGAGTAAGACTAAGGAGTAAGGAAAACTTTCCGTACTAAGAAGGAAATTGGTACCTACTAATTATATTTGTAATAGGGACTATAGGCTGTCGACGTTGCGAATATCTCAGTAACTGTACGGTTATTAAAAAAATCATATTTAAAAGAAATCAATTCATGTTGATGATCAAGAATATATACACGTACTTTTCAAAATCGAAACTGATACTTCTGGATGTTTTATGAAATTCTTAATAAAAATTTTGTAGCCTCTGCGATTGATCTAGCACTGATTTAACAAGAATTTTCCTGATTTTCAAGTTAGAAGTTGCATAAATTAATCCATTTCATAGGTTAATAAATCGTAAGGTTAATAAATCAAACTGAAAATAAGGTTCTGCATGGATAAAGATTCGTTTAAACTAAGGTTGGGGTTAAATCTTTTCTACATAAACTAAAATCAAGAAAAGATTAAGAAAATATAATGAAACGATTAGTTCAAGACTTCGCTTAGACTAATTTAGAATAATCCATAACTAGTATAACATAAATATATGTATATATACATAATTGGAATATGAATAGATATCCCGAGTTTAGTTTTATTATATTCAAGTAATAATGTTAAATATATGTATATATAAGCGAAAATATTTTGGTAAGGTATTTTAATTGTATATGAAAAAAATTATAATAGGTGTATAAAATACAATTGGATTAGGATTAGTTTATATGTAAACAAAAATTACAATAGGTAAGTATTTCCGGTAATTTTTCATGGTAATTTTTGCAATATTTCTTGCCACAAAAAATCCCCTTCCCACAATTAACTTCCCCGCTCTGCCGCCCAATCCATTTTTTGTTTTTTTTTTTTTTTTTTTTTTTGGTATTTTCTTCATTTACCTTCTGTGGCTTTTTGCTATATACCCTAATGCTAATTGATTGCCTTAACTTGTTTCACGTCCTTGCTGCCATTGAAATTATGTACAGTTCCTCCGCTGCCTGCCTGCTTGCCTGCCCGCTTTACCCCTGCCACTGACAATTTCCTGTTATCTCATATACAAGGCATGTTACGCATGTCAAAGTTCAAAGCCGCCTACGCAGAGAAAATCAACGCAAATCGCTAACATCCAACGCTCCACCACACTCCTCTCGCATGACAGAAAATGGCAAAAGAAAAAAAAAACAACAAATAATATGTGAAAGAAAGCAGCACACCGAAATAAAGGCAAAGAGCAAAAGAAAAAATGAAAAAAAAAGAAAAAGGAATAAGACAAGATGGAATATCTTTTAAGCCATAGTCGGTAACTTGCTGGCTTTAATGGCAACGGCTTAGAGGCAGTCACATCCCCCCCCTCTCTCTCTCTCTCTCTCTCTCTCCCTCTCACTCCGTTCCATCTCTGTCTCTTACTACTGTGGGTGTGTGTATGTGTGTATTTGTCTCTTTCTGTGATGCTTTTATTTGGTGCATAATTGAAATTTATGCTTAAATACATTCAACGAGCTGCTGAGCGGCTTATGATCCTTCGTTCTGGGCGCTGCTGCGGGAATCCCGCTCATTTCAACTGAACGATAATGGAGGCCGGGGGTTAGAATACATAGTACGTGTGCGTGGGTGTGTGTGTGTCACTCTCTTATTCTATCTGTATATGTGTCTGCATGTGTGTGTGTGTGTGTGTGTGTGTGTGTGTGTGTATTTTGCATATTTAACTTTGCATTTGTGCGCTAAGCTTTCTTAGTTTATTATTTAAACAGGAACCAGACGAGAAGCAACAACGTTGACAACGAGATGAGTTTTGGTTAGGATATGAGTGAAGGAGGCATAAGGAGTGAGTGATGCTGCCCTGGTTATTATTATGCCGAGTAGCTGCTGTGCCTTTCCCTCTGTATCTATGTATGTATGTGTGTGTTTGTGTGTCTGTGCTGTGTGTATGCCAAGTATTTAGCGTGCGTGAAATTGAGATAAATGTCGCTGGAGTTATGACAAAGCAGCCACAAAATCCAACCAAACCCAAGCAACCAAATGAAAAAAAAAAAAAAGAGGAAAAACTCACGGTATATGCAAATTATTTTTGAATTGTTTGCCAGCCTCACAAACAAACACACTCACAATACAATCAGCTCCCCTTGCCTCCTTGGCCCACTCTCCATTTGCCATTACCATCACCAGAAAACTACCATCCACATTCCGGCACATCAGCGGCGCGGCATCACATCACATTGTCATTAAGATTATGAATTAGCATTCGTAAAGGAATTTTGTTTCAGCTGGTCTCAGCTGATGTGTTGTACCGTTAGTGATGCGATGAGATGTCATGAAGGATAGACTTGGATAATAAAGTGTGTCTATCAACCAAACCGAAAAAGATAGATAGATATGAATATATACATAGATGTACATAAGAAACAGGTGATGCATTAAAATATATATTGAATATTATTTTACTAACTTTCATACAGATGTGTACCTACATAAACACAATTGTTAATAATTAAATTAAACACTTTTAGCATTTTCATTATTCAAGGGAAATGTTCGTAAAGTAAGTCGTATTGAAGAGGGGGGGGAGGGCAACACAATCAACACACGAGCCGAATTATTGCCGAACATTTGCCGAAATGATCGTTGCCGATGAGTTGCTTACGGAATTTTGAAAAGAGAACAAATACAACCGTTGCTTTGCTACGCCTGCTGCACATGGAGAAATTCTTATTTACCTTTCTCTAGCTTACACTTGGCATATGCCTTGCGCTGTTCACCTGTTTACTTAAAATTTTGTACAGTGTAAAGCAAACTGACATTTCAATTTATAAGCTTACACTCTCAAACACACGCAATAAAATTTCTTTTCGTGATCATTTCGGTAACCACGTCGACTTGTGTGCGTGTGTTTGTGTGTGTGTGTGCCGCCCATTGCCTGTTTCTCTTCTTAGACCCTCTATATGTAAGTATGTATGTATGCTGAAAAATTTTTATTTTAGGTCAGAGGCAATTTAAGTTTTCCCTGCAAATCTGTGACTAGCGATGATGATGCTCCTCCACCCTCTTTCTCTTTCTTGCACTCTCTCAGTCATTCTGGCATTTCTTTTTTGTTTTTGTTTTCATTGTTTTATGAGGCCTTGTAGAAGCAGGAACATCGGAGAAGCAACAGCAGCAGCTGTTTGGGCAACTTAAAACATGACTAGCTATGCTTTTGAACCTTTGGGGCATCTTCGTGTTGCAGCTGCAACAATTTCATAAACTGCTGATGATGCACAGCGAAAGTATTTGTAGGAAACTTCTACTTAGAGTCTGGACTTTTGCGCCGACGAGTCCGTGTTTGGATCTCAAAGTTCGTCAGCTGTTTTTATTGTTTTCCGGTTTAGTTTTATTTCTTTGAATTTATCTTTTTGGTTTTTTATTTTTTTCCATTTTAACGTGAAAAGAAAATTGGTCAACATATACCTACATATATATGTATATAGTATTATCGTTACTTTAGCATTAGGGTCTTTAATGGAAAATCCATTGAATCACGATCTATTCGATCTATTTTGTAATTCAGTTTTAAACGGGATTCAATATGATATATTAGGCTTAATTTTAATCTTGGGTTCGATTTACTTAATCTTTTGGATAATTCTTTTATTACATATGTATGTACATCATTCTTGTATATTATAACAGATGGTATGTACACACATATGCATACGATGTGTTCCAACAATTTCTTTGTCTACAACATACTATGCCTATATATTTTGCTATCAATTGTGATAAGGATATCACTTAAAATATTTATTATACAGTATACATACATATATACATACATATAGAATTTTGCAAACATCATATGACTGATTAACCATCTGAAACCAAAATGCAACAAGCAGAAAAAGGGATGAAGGGAACTGGGAGAGGTGATTGGAGAGGACACAGAAAACAGCAAATATGACAGGGCATATTCGATGCACGATACATGAAAATGCACTTAACGGCAATCAATTGCACTGACGACGACGATGATGATGATGATAGGAATGATGTGCACCATCATCTTGTGCATCTACCGAAGGACACTTGACCCCACCCTTGCCGTTGGCGTTTACTTCCCTTACTATGTATATAGGAACTATGCAACAAAATCGGGAAAAGTAAAGGGACGGCTTTGGGGTGAGAGGGTGTTAAAAAACAATGTGAACACATGCAAATATTTATTTTACTATAACACGCCCATCAATAGTGGCAAGTCCACCACGCCTCATAGTTCAACAACGTCCTTTGAACCAAATATGTATAAGGCCAAGGAAATATTGTGAAAAAAGAGAAAAGAAAAATGCGCTGAAAGATTCCATTCTAGATTTTTTTGTTTTGTTTATCTCCGTCCACCCGAATCTTTCCAAGTGCCTTCGTTACGTCCAAGCAAAAAGTTTCAACTTTTCAAATTCTTTTCACTATGAAAATTTTTGCTGTTTTCTTTTTCTTTATTTTTATTTCAGTGTTTTCTTTTTTTCTTTGCCACAGTGGACCATGGACATTGGACGGTAAGCAAATACTTATTTCAGGTTTATTTTCAAATCATGCGCAAACAGCAAAATCAAATTATGCAAAAAATGTGAATGAAAGAATTCTTTCACGACAGACGGTGACGATGATGTTCCGGCGCAACAGCTCCAACTGCAATCAAAACTTTTCCTCTTTTCCAATAAAGGATAATAATTTATTCGCAAAGCAAATTATGTACGTTTTGATGTAATATATGTACTTATGTATGTATGTACATACGTAGTTCTTCAAACTGCACTGCATTTGATTAATATAAAAATTGTTTTTTTTTTCTTATCCGTATCGATTTCAACAAATCACAAAAACATGCATACATACGTATATATGTACTTACATACATATATACATATGTTTTCTTCAAAAAATTAGTACAAAATATTCATAATTTTTTCTTACTTAAATACCAATCACCCAGAGCTTCCTACAAAATGAGTAAAAGAGTGGAAATAGAGTGACCGTATTTGCCTCCTCTTTGATTGTGTGTACAAAACTGATTGAACAACGGTAAAACATCAGCGAAATGGCAGAGGATGATATTGTCAGATAGCCATTTCACAAACACTCGATCTATTCAAAAAAAAAAAAAAAATATTATCTTTTATTATGCATTATTTTTCCAGTATTTTTCGCATTATCTATCTATTGAGAATAGAAAATGAACATTTGAAGAGATATGGCAACTTTGCAATTGTTTTCGAAATAAGATGAGTTTTATCATGATACAAGTTGTTGAAGGAAGTCTTTATAAATTTAATTTATGGAAACGTTTACTTCACGGCTCCAGATTAAGAATGTCTGAAAGATTGTGTTGCAGTTTTGAGTCTTTCGATAGCTAACATAATTGATAAACTAAGCGAGTCGATTGTCGAATAATACTCCCTGATTACAATCGTATTCATTTTTAGTTAATATGATATTTTTATTATTGAATTGATTGTTAGCTCTTAGCCTAATCAAGCATTCCGAAATGTTAGGCACATTGACGTTATATATTTGAAATGGGGGGAAAATGAAACGTCCTGTCGTTTATTTCTTATTCTGCTTTTTCGTTTCTTTGAAGACGTTTTACAAATAGCGCAGTCAGTTTTTGTGCCAAATTTCGCACGAAATTGTCTCGTTATCTTTTGAGCTTTTGTGGCAACACAAAAATGAAAACGAAAGCATCGTCGTCGTCTTCGACGTCGACGTCGACGTCGTCTAGTATTTTTGTAAGATTTTGCGTTTTGCATTTTGTGCAGCATTTGCAATTTGTCTGACGACAAGGATGTATGAAGAAATGGTCGAAGGGGTGAATGGTTGCCACATCAGCAGTATTCTACAATAAGGTTGCATAATGCACAAAACTCTTAGACTCAGTTGCCTCATCTCTCATCCTTTGCTACTCAAGTGGGCGTGGCAAACTTTAGCGGCGTCAACGACGACGGCCTACAAAAACTTTTGCCGAGTCAAGCTGTTTTTTCACTCTTAAGTGAGTGTAAGCGAGCGAACGAACGACTGACTGAACTGAACTGAACTGAGTGGATAGAGAGAGAGAGAGAGAGAAAGAGAGAGAAAGAGAGAGAAGCTGTAGCCTGAAATGCTAGTGACGCTAGTTTGTATAGTTTGTAGAGAAAGGGTTTGTGGGAGAGAGGGGGTTAAGGGGGGAGGGCAAATGGTAAAGCCTTCTGCCAATGGCATAAAATACACAAATCCATTTTCAGCTTAATCGCTTCTACTTCAATTTGCATTCGTTTGATTGTCTTTTGCAATGGAATTGATGAATTCGCAGTTGTCAAAACACAAAATGCAAAAAACAAAAAACAAAAAAAAACAAAAAGAAAAAGAAATACACAAAAATCTCGAAAGGACTTTTAAGAGCAATCACATACACACACATACATACATACATACACTAACAGTCATCGCGTGTTGTAAGAAAATGGAAAGGAGCTTTATATCTGACTACCAGACTATGACAGCAGCAACAACAGAAGCACCCACAATGCAACATACGACAACATCGTTTCATTCTATTTTGTCCTTGCACCTCTTTTTTTGTCATGCACAAACACACACACACACACACACATACAGAAGGAGAGATACACTCTTAGTAGCATATTGTAGTGTGTTCGTACGAGTGATAGCTTCATTAGCAGTTCAAATGTCAATCACGACGAGATGCTACTATTGCGTTGAGTTTGTCTCCGTCTCCATCTCCATCTCCATCTCCATCTCCATCGCCATCGCCATCTCCATCTCTGTTTACGTTTCTGCAAAATTTGTGACTGCATCATTTGGATTTTTGCATACAAGTTGTGTTGATTTGACCCATACCCACACCCCCACCCATACCCATGCACATATATACATACAAAAATACATACACACATACTTATATACAAACATACACATGTACAACACATTTTCCATTTCCATGTGTTCCATATGTATATCTACATTCAACTATTTTCCCACACTTTCATCACATCATTTTCTTTTGCCGTTGGGTGTTGGAGCGAAGTGTGCACATTATGTAAGCACCCGAAGGGTTGGCACACACACACACACACACACACATACCCAATCGACACATACAGACACACTCATACATACACACATACATATATATATATATATATATATATATACTAAGTATATATATGTCTGCTATGTGCAATGTAAATGAGAATTAAGTCATTGAGAATCCGTTTGCTACGTTCCTTGACTTTTGGCACTTCGGCACTTTGGTAATGGAAATTACGTAAACTTGTAGATCCTTTCGGGTTTTTGCGGTGAAAATGTGTAATTAAGTGCCTCATAATGATTGCCTTTACGCATTCTTCCTTCTTGACAGCATCTATTGCAATCGCATCGCATTCTAGATAAGATTGCGCCACATGTTGTTATTACAAGTATTTATTTTCTATATATTGTATATGCATATATACATATACTCATATATATGTGATTGTACATATGTGTGTATGTAAGCATGTGTGTGTGCATCAACACAAGTGTGATACTTAAAAGCACTACACCAAAATACTATATTATCAGTGGTTTTCTCAATATCCTTGAAATGGCAAATTCTGTCATTTGAGTCCTTTAAGTTTGTTTCCATTTCTTGACTTTTTAACCAAACAATTGTTTAATTAAAAAAATGTGTGTTTGAATTTGTTTTTCAATTCTCAATATAACTTATAATAAAGATAACGAAATTTTTTCTCAATTTTTCTATTTTAAAATTTGATAATTTTTGCTGTTAAAATGATTTTAGACTTTATTTTTTATAATTAATCTTGATCATTTAGATTAAAATGAAAATAATTTATATAAATAAAATAGAATATAATAATACCTATATAATATATAATAATTTGTTGGACTGTTTTAAAATGTTTTCTTTTTCTTGACTATTCTTTTTAAATGCAATTTATGTAATATGTGCAAAACAATAATAAATTTTAGATATTTTCTATATATGTATGTACCTACATATAGTAAAATTTAATAAATTATACATGTCAGAGTTTAATTCGCTTGGACATGAAATGTTAAGTTAAAATGAATTTAAAATAAACTGTCAAGTTAAAGTTAATAAAAGAAAGAAGCAGATATGGTCGAGATGAAGAGGACAGAGGGGGATTCTTTAGCAATATAGTCATCCCAATTAGTTGTCATAAAGAGAAGGAAGAAAGCGAATTAGGAGTAAGTTGTGCTATATAGGATAAAGAGAAGCTATATAGGATAAAGTCACAGTCGAAATACGAGAAAAGAGGAGAGAACACAAATTACGAGAACTAATAGTTTACTCTTTATTTAAAATCTAACAAGAGTAAGCGTAAGCCTTAATAATTAACCTTAATATTGATTAAAAGTTAACAAATGTTTATAAGATTCTCTAAATCTTAAAAATGCCAAATAATATTCATAAGCCATGTCAAATTGCTTCGGCTACCAGGCATCAAATGAATGACGCAAGAAGCCCGCAACAACAGTTGGTAAACTTTCAGTTTGGTGTGAAGGAGCAAAAGAGCAAGGAGACTAAAGGCGAACGGTAAGAATTTGACCGAATTCTTCGACCCTCCAAAAAACAAGGGGGGGGGTAAAAAAGAAAAGAAAAGAAAAAACCATTTATCGATTTAATTTGTAAGGCATTTTAATGTTTACAACGGCAGCTGCTGTTGCTTGATTTTTTTTTCTTTTTGTGGCCAAGTTGTTGTAACGCCCCCCATCTTCTCTGCCCCGAACCCACTACATATATATATATATATATATATGCTACTACTATCCCTGGAGCCAATTCCTTGGCCACTTGACGCGCACCGCATGTTTAAAATTTTCAATGCGCCAAACACACAAATTGTTGGTAAATTAAACGCAAATACTGTGGCGCCTGGCATTTGATTGAAGTAGGGAATGGGTAGGGTAGGGATTGGTTATGGAAAGGCGAAAAGAAGAGAAGAGGGTGAAGCGTATTGGTCATGGAAATGAAGATGGTGGTAGAATGGGAATGGGTGGCAATGGATGCTGTATGATTTTGTTGGTGGACAAAAGTTTGGCTTTTCGCCTTCTGGTCGCTTCAATTTTCAAACTCTCAGAGTTCTTTGACATTCTGCCATCTTCTTTCTCTTTTCTACACTTTCTATATCTCTACCCCTCCCTCTCTCTCATTCTCTCTCTCACTCTCTCTCTCACTCTCTCTCTCACTCTCTCTCTCACTCTCTCTCTCTCTCTTTCTCTCTCATTGTACTAATTACAAAATTCTGTTGTATTTTGTTGCCAAATGCTAATGAAGTCGTTAATTAAAAATTAAATGATGAAAATGCCAAAATTCAATGAAAATTGAATGAAGGGGAATGTAAATTGTTTTTTTCGTCTCATTTAAAATATTTAGTTAAAATTGTCAATATTTTCAATGGTAAAATAACAATGAATAGAATCGAAATGGGACGTGTAAATTCAATGATGAAACTGATTTTATATAATTTTGACTATTTGCTATACAATTTATATTAAATTGTTTATAGATCTATGTAGATGTCAGAACTTAAAATTTATGATCTATGTTATAGGACATATTAACCCTTCTAATACTGTATTATTTTTATACCCTTTACCCTTAGATAAAAGCGCATAAGGAAGTCTCCAAAAAGTATGTAACAAATAGAGGGAAACATTTCCGACCCCATAAAGTATATATATCTTGATCAGAATCAATAGCCGAGTCGATATGAACATCTCCGTCTGTCTGTCCGTATGAACAGCGAGATCTCGGAGACTATAAGAGCAAGAGCAACCAAATTTGATGTAAGCATCCGACTAGTGTCAACGTAGATAACCTTTGTTTTAAATTTGTGCCACGCCCACTTCCAAAATAAAAAAATTCGGAAGTACCAGTACCAGTTGAGCAAGTTTTATTAAAATCGAACAATAAGTAGTAAAGGTTTTGTGTAGACAACGGCTGTTATATTTGAACGAGATTGAGCTGCTTTGTTCCCCAAGCAGTTTAAGTTTCTGCAAGCAGTATTCGTTTCGATTATTGATATAAGTGAGTGGGAAAGCTTTGCATTTGCTAAAGGAATTTAATTTTTGAATTCAATTGATTACAGTTTCGAAAGAGTTTAGTATTGGGATGGCGTGCTTTTTTTTAATTTTCTTGATTTCTAAGATCTAGTTTCATAAGATTTGTTGTAATCGATTGATTGTTAAAAGAAATTATTCTTTATTTATTTAAGCTACAATTGATAAAAGTATTATTTATATAGATTTGTATGTCATTCTTTGGCGCTTTTAACTCAAGATAAAAACGTTTAAATTATAAACTCCCTTTGTTCGTTATTTATTCTTTGTTTGTTAACTTTACATAAATCACTTTCCTACTCGACATTGATGATGATGCTTTTTGTCACTTGATATTGCACTTGTTTGAGCGGAAGCCAAACAAAAAGAATAAAAAAGGGGTGGGGGGAGCAAACCCACACACATACAGTCTCAAGTCATCAAATTGGAAAGTTGCAACGAAAAGGCTTCCTGTTACCCCCCCCTCCACCTTACTTTTCTTTCGTCTCATACGAGTAGTTACCCGTTCACGTTACATAATATGTTAATGAGAAATTTATTATGGCAAATAAGCCCGATTGGGTACTCACATTTCTACGTTGTGTGGTCTCAATTTGGTTGCAGCATTTGCCTGAGCATATACCGTTAGTAGTAGCAGTAATTATAGTAGTACGATAGTAGTATAGGGTAAATAGGTGCCACAGCATATGTATGTAGATGCTTGAATAGAAAGAGAGTGTGGGGGGGGTCGTGGAAAGGCCATGATGAAGGCGTTGTTAAGTGCATGTGGCGTGCAATTAGCGCAAATGGCACAACTGCGGCATACTACAACTACTACTACATACTACTAGTGCACCCCCTGTCTCTGCCCTCCCTGTCCAGCACTCACTCACTCACCCTCTTTCTCTCTCTGTCTCTCTCTCTCTCTCTCTCTCTCCAATCTCAAACAGCATCTTTAACACCATCTCAACATCTGCCTCTGCTTCCCGTCTTTTTCTCATTCTGTACTTCTCTAACACCTTCATCCTATTATTATTATTATTATTATTATTATTATTATTATGATTATTATTATGATTATTATTATTATTGTCGCTGTTGCTTGGTTGCATTTTGTCCCATTATTATTAGTGGAGTACGAAAAACAGCTGCAGAATTTTAATTACAAAATTTATTAAATATCTGTAATTTATATTACACAAAAATGATCAACAAAACACGCTTAAAACCAAAGAATCAACTATTTGGTTTTAATTTATTAATTAAATAACACCAAAAGATATTTAGTAAATAAGTTGTAAACTTAACTAATATTATTAATTGAATACTCATGGAAATCAATTAAATCCATAGATTCCACGCGATACTACACCTGAAAACTTGAAAAAATTTGGTAATTTTTTGAGAATTAAAAAAATTTTAAATTTATTAATGAGGTTTTATTTATGTAAGGGAATGTATATTAAAAAATACGTGACATTTTCTTTAAACTATAAATAATAAAAGACGTAAAGGATAATGAAAAATCCTCCAAGTCATCAAAAAGAAAACAAATCTCCGTGTTTCATTTATATTCACTAGAAATGAAAAAACCAAAAAGATTATTTAACTAAATACTAAAATTTAGTCTTGGTCATAGCCATAAAAATGGTTTTTTGAGCTAAAAGTTAATCTTTCTTTTGTCCATACAAAGAAAACTAAGCCCCATCTTACTAAATAATGTTGTGTCGAATAACCATAAAATTCAAAGCAATCTGTTCCCTAGTTTTCGAGTAATTTTGGGTACCGATTTGAAAACCTTACTTTCAAGAAAAACGCCTTTGAATAAAAGAAGTATCCCATTTGCGCCATTAAATATTAAATCTGTTTCACGTTTCTCGTATAATTATTGAAATATTATCCTGTAAGAAGACCAGATATTCTAAGAATTCCAAATTTTAGGCAGATACAAAAGAAAATCGGTGTTTTATAACTTTTTAGTTGTATGTCATCCGCTTAGTTTTCGTAATAATGAAAATCTAAAAAGTTCTCAAAAGTATGCTATATAAAATTAACAAGCTCTGCAATGAAGGAGGAATATAGGTACATATAAATATAAATTATACAAATATAAATTATTACTGAAATTTATTCAATTATATATATATATATATATATTACATTTTTAGCCTATTTAAATTTGCTTATATTACAAGTATATTACAATCAATGTAAGAACAAATATCGTTTACTTTAAATTATCTCGAATTATCTCTTCCCTGCTAATCGATAATTAACTTTGGCAATATATTATAGAATAAGAAAAAAAAATTGAATTTAAGTATTGAGTTATCCGTTTCTCATTATATACATTCAATTCAATGATGTAATTATTATAAAATATTATTATAAAATCCATTTAATAAAAGGTAAAAAAAAAGAAGAAAATTGAGAAATAGCACTTGTTTGTGTCTATGTGCGTGGCCGTGTGTGTGAGTGTGTGTGACAAATTTGCCAATTCAATTTTGACCATTATGTGTCTCTCTTCTATCTGCTAGTTTCCGTCAACCGTCATCAACTTGCCACAGCAGCTGTCAGCTGCATTGAAGTAAAAGTCAAATTGTGGCATCATCATCAACGGGCGGCCGCTTTTGGGGGCAATTTAATTTCTTATTTGGGTTTTCAGCTCACGTCTTTGTCAGTCAAATTAAGCAGGAATAGGAACAGGAACAGGAACAATGAAAATAGGCGAAACAGCTGGAAAGGAAAATCTTGCCATGACTTGGAAACGCAACTGTACTAAAATTCTCAATCAATTTCCAACTGTATGGGTCAAGCACTCTCTATTTCTCTCTCTCTCTCGATCTATCTCTCTCTCTCTCTCTCTTTCATCGTAATGCTCTAACTAACCATATTATTACATACAACCAAATTTAAGTTGAAATTTTGCATTCATGGTGTTCTTTTCGCTTGGGTTTATTTTTTTTTGTTCATTTTTTATTTATTTTTTTTTTTTTGGATTCTTTCCATAACTTTATAACTTTCGCTGTAGTTTATAAGTAACATCAGCGGTGCTAATGCCAGGTGAGCTACACGCAATTAACCTGTACACACACCCTCTTAAACACACATAGACACACACACACACACATACACATACGTGCATCTAAAAGGTTGGCAATAGAAGACAGAGACAGAGAACACGTATTAGACCAATACAGTGAAGTTTGCATATAGGAAAAACTAATTTAATTCCAGTTTCTGATCAAAATTATATAAAAATAATAATGACATAACAATAATATTTAAAAAATCTATCCATTTTTAAGCTCTTAATTTAGAGGTTTCATATAAAAATTTAATAGAATTTATGGCCTAAGTTTGACTACTTTTTTTTTAAAGAAAGAAAAAAATATTCAATATTGTCTTATATTTATATAACTTAAATTTGTTATGTTATGTTGGAAATATTAAAGGAATATTGAAAAGTATCCTTATTTAGATTTAGAATCCTTAAAACACGTTTACATTAACTTGTTTTTCTTTATGGAGAACTTTTTAAACTTGGAAAGCTTATGAATTTAATACAATAGAATTTTAGAATACTTGTAACTTTTTCTGAAATATTTGTTTGCTATTGGCTTAAGCTTATAATATCGAATAATTACTGTAATTCATGCATATTTACTTTACTTTATTAGGTACTAACCGTTGGCCAGGTGCCCGCCACATTTATGTACTAGTACATGTGTGCGTGTGTGTGTGTGTGTGTGTGTGTGTGTGGGTGAGTGTGTGCGTGTGTATGTTGGTATTTAGTGTAGCTTGCCCTTAGGTATCCTGGCTGTCTAGCTGCCTTAAAGCCGCACAGCATCAAGTTTTGTGTGATGTTGGTGCTGCAAAACTCTTGCACCTAATTAGAAAAGCAGTCACGCTGTGCTTTCCTTATAGACACACAAACACGCACACACACACACACACACACACCAATACACTTACATAGACACACAAACCAAGAGTAAGAAAACATAGGGTAAGAAAGAGATGGCACATCATATTGTTATTAATTCTTGGGCAAGAGTTCTCTTATTTGCTTGGACTTGCTAGCCCTCTGTTTCTTTCTCTCTCTCTCTCCCTATCTGCCTCTTTCACTATCTTTCTCTGTCTGACATTGTGGGAATATGTACCAAAAGTATAACACTGAGAAAACAACATTTTCTATAATTGCATTCATTTATTATTGTTTAAGGGTTTCTCTTTAAACTGCCTCTTTTTCTTCCTCTCTTTTCATTTTTCTTATTTTTCTTTTCTTTTTCTATGATTTTTTTTTAGACTGTTTTTAGCTTTTTGCCTTTAAGCCAAAACAGAGTAATTAATGTGCATTTGTTTTGGCTGGCTGTAAGGAAAATTTCAATAAAGTCTGACTTTAAAAATGACTGAAAAGAAATGTGAAAAAAAAAAATACAAAACTCAATGTTGCAATACAGTGAAAGCATACGAACAGAGAACAGGAAACGTAGGAAATTGGAACGAATGGACACATAGAGCACGTCGGGGTCACCAAAATATGAAAGTCTTGTTTTCTTTACAAAAACCATTCTGCAACTCAAAAAGAGAGAACAAGAATATAATTTGTAAGTTTTTCATTAGTTAATTATAATTATTATTATTAAACTTACATCATACATGTAGTGGCAAATATTATTTCACTACGAATTTTTATTTAGTTTCGAAAATATTTCAATTCAAAAATATACAACGTCATACACTAAATGTATGTATGGATCAATATATGTTAGTTAGGATCCACTGTACATATGTGTGGACGATTGTTTGCCGTTGCTTTTACTGTCTCTAGTTTATTGCATTTTTGTGTTAAGCTCAAGTCAAGTTTTTGGGGCGATTGGAGCCGACCGCAAGTGAAGTGAAAGCGCGCCTCAGCTTATGCAACAACGCCTTTTGCCAATAAAATAAAAGAAACTGCAACATACCCAACTCAGCAGGATCTCACAATTGCTCTAGAGAAGTGAAAGAAAAGGGTAAATGGCAATGGTAGAGTAGAGGGGAGAAAGCAAGACAAGAAGCATGCGAACAAGCACGCAGCATGCGGTCGTCGTCGCCATCGCTGTTGCCAGCAAACTAATTAAGTTTAGGAGGGAAAGACACTGCAGGAGCTAACAGCTGAAGAAGATATAGCTAGAGTTGTAGTTAGCAGTAGCTATCTCTCTCTCTCTCTCTCTATCAGTCTTATTCCCTCTTGTAGTTTAGCTCATTTCAACAATTCGGCGGCTTACCCTTTTTACCCCCTTCTTTCATCATCTTTTGGCAAACGCATCAACATGACGACACACACACACACACACACACACTCTATATCGCGTCTCTCCCTCTCTCCATCTCTCTCTCTCTCTCTCTCTTACAATTTACTTGCCAACATTCACAACTAAATTAGAAGCATAAACTTTTGCTTATTGTTTTTAGTTTATGTCTCTCCAAGTTGCTGACATACTTGCAACAAGCGGGCAACAAAAATCAACTCAAAATTTAATAATTTGCTTCAAAGTTGCCAAAGCAGAAGAAAAATAAACTAAAAAAGCGTCCCTGTCGACTTTGCAATAAAATATCTACGAAATCGCCATCAATTTTAAATAAAAAAATTTTAATGAATACTGCTTGCAGATACTTAAACTGCTTGCAGATACTCAAACTGCTTGCAGATACTCAAACTGCTTGCAGATATGTAGACTGCTTGTAGAACAAAGCAGCCAACGCGTGCTTAAGTGAACAATTTATATCCAGCCATAGTTTATTCGTATATCTTCGATATTTATTGTCCAATATCAACGAAATTTAATTAACTGGTACATATTAGCTAAATTATTTTTTTTCTAGACCCTTTTATCCTATGGTTAATGGGTATAAAAAATGTCACAAATTAAAGTGCATGAATTGTTTTGATATGTTAAAGTCACATTGAAGTTCTATAAGCCAATGCTGTGTGTATAGTGAATTTTACGATAAGACCATGTGGTTTAGTTGTATGTGGATTAATTCTATTGAAATTAGTTCTAATATTAATGTCATCCATCATATTCGATGATCAAATCGATTAAGTCGTTGGTCGAGATAACTTTTTTGTGCAAAACAATATGCAGAATTTTGAGAGAAATTTTCTCTTTTATCCATGATGGGCTAAGGTTTTGTCATTTTTAGGCCTATTTTGATTTCAAATAACATGAAACTCCTGCTGTTGCTGCTGCTGTTGTTGCTGCTGCTGTTGCTGCTGCTGCCGTTGTTGCTGCTGTTGCTGTTGTTGCTGCTGTTGCTGTTGTTGCTGCTCCTGCTGTTGCTGTTGTTTCTACTGGTTGGTTTTTGGAAAAAATGCTTTATCTAATTGAATTTGTGGGTTGGTAGTTTGAGCTGAGTGTTGGCACAATAGTGACACGGTGCGTGCCTGCGGTTTGTTCGCCGTTCCATGCACATAATTCAAAGCCAAAATCTGCTGTTGACATGAGATGCCAAGCAAACATACATATATAGCTACAGCACTTACAATAACAACAATAACAACAGCAACAACAACAGCAACAACAACAACGACGACAACTACAAAAATGTGTAAGTTGCAATAGTTTAAACAACAAACTTTCTAGGTTGTGTTTGCCTCTGTGTGTGTGTGTGTGTGTGTGTGTGTGTGTGTGTGTGTGCGTGCGTATACGCGTGTGTGCGTGCAGCTGCAAGTCATTTCGATTGCAACAGTGTTAACCACAAACTTCCGATTGCATTTTCACACAACAACAGCGATGAGAACGACAGCAACAACAACAAAAGCAATAGCTTCAACAACAGCAACAACAACAACAACAACGACGTCAACAACGATGACGGCGAATCTCTGGCAATGGCAGCTACAATGTTGTTTCACTTCACCATACCCTTATCAAGATGGCGAGTAAGTTAAATTCATTAAACATTTTGAAATTTAAAAAAAAAACACCAAGAGGTTATATACATATATATATATATATATATATATATATATATACATACATACATATATATACATACATACTTTATGGAAGTTTAATTTTTTATGACATATTCAAAATGAAATTCTGCTATCTGCTAATTGTTCAGCAATTGAGATATATGCAAATAGTATAAGGTAAAGTTTATTTTTTCAATTAATCTTTTTGCAGTATTTGTTAAGCTTTTAAGATCTTTACCAATATTAAATGGATACTTTCTGTATTGAACAATGAGTGAGGAGGGGTTCCTTTTTATCCACCAAAAAAGAAACAGATATAAATTTAAAGTTAGATTTTAGTTACACCTGATCGATCAAATTGGGGTTCATATGTAATTTATTCGAAGGTTATCGCTTTCGTTTAAATGATGGAAAGAAGGAAAAAACTATATAGTAAAGTAAGTATATATAAGTATATATAAATATATATATATATATATAATATATCAGAAATATTAATATTAATATAAATTCAAAAAAAATTTATTAATTTCCTTGTAAAATTTCTATATAGACTCACATATATATGTACCTATGTACATATACTTATGTATATAACAAATCTTATTCATTTTTTAATTTGAAATTATGGAATCACGATTTACAATATATATATATATATATTCCTTTTTTTCGAGTTGACTTTGATTTCACAATTATCAATGGCTTATTTAAGAAAAAATTTTTATTTTCTTTATGTTATTTAGTTTAGGAAACTTAATCTTTATGTTTATATATACTAAAAATCGAGTAGTCTATTCTATATAAGTATTACAATATTATCAGAAAAAATAAATAAATTTTTTACCATTAATATTTATTTTCAAAAAGGATCAAAATATTTTATATTTATTACTAACTAAGGAAAATTTTCCAAAATGTATAAGAAAAATTATTTAAATATATCTAAGGGTCCCAAACTTTTTTCTTCCCTTAAATGCTCTTGGAATGTTTAGTATCCAATTTAAACTTTGATTTTTTTTACCAATTCCGAATAAATATTTGTTTATATTTTCTTATGTAATTAGACTGAGAATTATATTTATTTACTTAATAAATATTTTGCAACTTGATAGAGAATATTCTAATTAAAATAATTTTAATATTTTCTATAGAGTAGATAAATTTAAATGAAAATGGTTTAAAGAGTATCTGCAGGTCTAACATTTTGCACCTTGAATTTAACACTTTCGCTAGTTGCAACAAACTGCAACTGTTGGCGGCCATTTGAGAAATTGTTGCAACACACGCGCCTAAGGGGGCCTTGACAACAGCAACAGTGCAACAGAGCGGCAGGTCAAGGGGCAGTTTGAGTCGCTGACGAAAAAGCGATGCGGGAAAAAGAGACCGTTTTCAGGACTCGTGAGCTGATGTTGCCTGACAGGCACCAAAAAAACAAAACAACAAAAAACCCAACAACTACAACAACAAAGGAGAACAAAAAATTAAGAGTAGAGGAAGAGAAGAAAAATAAAAAGCAGAGAGAGAGAGAGAGAGCGGGAGAGAGAGAGAGAGAGAGAGGGAGAGCGAGCAAGAGAAAAAGAGAGGCAAGACAGCAGCCATGGCGTCTATTGAAAGTGACGGCTGACTGTGTGCGCCACAAGTGTGAAATATTTTTCGAAAGAGAACGTGAGAAAGGCGTGTGAGAGGCAGTTGAAGCGCCCGGGAACTAATCCACAGCCACCGCAATTGCAGAAGGGGGCTGATAGGTGGCGGTAGCAATGTCGGTAAGGGGCCTAGGGTCTATGTGAACGTAACTGAAGTAGCGTACTGTGACAGGCTGCCGAATCACGGAAATTGTTTTGCCTTCACACAAACGCAAACATTCCCATAGTACCTACATATATGCATGTGTGTATAAGCGTATGTATGTATGTATGTGTCAACTACCTCTCCCCACTGATATCACCCCCTCTCTCTCTCTCTCTCTCTCGTGCTAACTCTTTCTTCTCGCGAACACAAGCGTCTCCCTCTCTCTCTCTCTCCCTCTCTCTTCACTCACCCTGACCTTTTGGCTAGAATTGCAGTCACAGAAGCTCTGCCAAAACAGTTGCAAGGACACAAAACGTTTTTGGCATTCTGGGCATCCCATATCTGTGTGTGTGCGTGTTTATTTCCGTGTGTGTGTGTGTGTGTGTGTGTGTGTAAGCGTGTAAATGTGTGTGAGCTGCACAGCTCGACAACAGATGCCGCCTGCCAAAAAGCCAACATCCAACATTGACTAACTGAACAAAGCAGTTCCGAGATAAACCAGAACAAAAAAAAAAAAAAAAAAAAAAAGATGGAAACCAAAACTGAGTTTCATTGATTGACTAGGGCTCGATATAAAAATGCTGCAGAAAGATTATTACACGCACACACACGCGCGCACACACACAAACACACAGACACACACACACAGATACAAATGCACTGTAAAAGCTTTGCGAGTTAATTAAAAAATCATTTGCTGCATATAATGAGCAGTTAAGCAGAAGAGAAAAAGAGAGAGAGAGAGAGAGAGTGAGCGGAGAGAGATAAAAGGAGAAGGAAATTGCCACAATAATTGAAACGAAAATGAAAGAATTGTACAATTGCCTCCTTGTTTTTGTTTTCGTTCCATTGCTTTTCGTAGACAAATTGACTACTTAAGCTACAACTAAAAGCTGACCATCAAACAATTTGATTTAATCTGAAATACATACATTTGACCCTTCCTGACAGACTTTCATCTTTGGCACCTGCTGCCCAACGTTTAGACCTTGCTTTACACTTCTATCCATTTCTCTTTATTTTGGCTTTTTTTCTTTTCTTGTTTTTGTCTTTTTTTTTTATTTTTATTTTTTTTCCCCCTTACTTGTTTTGTAGCATTTGTTGCCTGAACCTGAGCTAAGCATTCAATTACTTGCAATTTGTTTAGCGCACATTGCGCCGAACTTGAACTTGTTTGTTGAGCTGAGCAACGGCAACTCACTGAGCAGTTCACATCCTGTTGGGCAAGAGTTGTGCAACACTGTAAAAAAATTATTAGAGACTTTCAAATCAATTGTTCTTATTGAAGGTTGTAATATTTCAATTGGTTATCTCTAGGCATTATCTCTACGAATCTCTAGGCAATCAACAAAAAGATTGTCTGAACATAGGGAAGTTAGATAATTTCCGGTTTTTTTCTGTCTTAACTGTTTAAAATTTGTAGTTTGTAGGAAAAAAAAACAAAGTCTGATCTAATGAAACAAATTAATGAATTAATTGAACATTTTAATTATTATTTTTTAAATTTATTCTACATCTATATGTATGTATATTTATATACGTATGTGAAAATCTTCCTATGTCTGTAATCTACAAGGATAATTATTTGTCACACATATATATATATATATATATATATGTATATATATAAGTGACAAATAATTATTAATTATTAATATATATAAATATATATATATATTTTTATTTGGAATATTTTCTAATATTCTCATATTAATAGCATTTCTTTCTTTCAGTGTGTGTGTGTATGTGTGTAGGGGGAGGGGGCGGGTTATATAAAGGAAATTCCTTTGATAATCTAGCGTCTAACAAAGTTATGGCGGGCCCAAGTAAAGTAAGTCCAGCCAACCAGATGCGAACGAGAATGAAAAGCTAGCTCAGAAACTTGGCCACAGTTGAGTGGCAAGCATCAAGGAGCAGCAGCAGACACAAGCAAGTGATAGAAAGGAAACATGGAGGGAGGGGGGATATGTATGTATATAGAGTATAGAAGTAGCTAAAGAGCTAACTAAATTCATTTAGTTGCCAGCTTTCCCATATCTTCAAATACATACATACATACATATATCGTCGAGACACTGCCACAGAGAAATACTATACTATATATGTACATGACAAAGTCCTTACAACATGTATGGAGACACTTTTCTCTTACCAGTATTAGTTTGACGTTTTTTCTTTTTCTATTTCTATTTGTATTTTTGTTTTTCTTTTCTTTTTTGTAATTTTTTTTTTTTTTGTTTGCTGCCAGCCAAGGTGCAAGAGTTGTCGATGTCGATGTTGCCACATCATTATTTCACTTGGTGAGCAATTGTTGTTTGCCCAAGGACACAAAATGTGGACACACAACTGTCACAGCAGAAACCGCAATCCACTACCCCGAAACGAACACAACACCTCCCCTTCCACTCTTCATCATCCTCCACCACCACCACCACCACCTCCTCCATTCCTTACTTTTATCCTGGCCCACACGCCACTTGAAATCAAATGATGTGCACAGCAGAGGCAAAATGGGTGGAGGTCGGCGGGAAGGTGAAGGAAAATGGAATGAAGCGAATTTATTTGTTTTGATCTCATTTTTATTGCCAGCAATTTAGCAATGACTACAAATCGCTCATTTCTAATGGACTGGCATTTGTCCTGTCCTTTTGCAACAGGACAAGGAGCAATAGCAGCAGGAGCTTGGTTATTACTTGTGATTCATTTGCCACGATTAATTGAAAATGAAAATTGAAATGACTATCAAAAGCAAGAGAATATACAATGTCAATGAATTCTATGGTCAATTTACATTTTAAGGGTCCAATATCTCAATGGTGAGTCAACATAGCAAGCCCTAGCTTTGACCTTGACCTAATTGCTTGTGTTAATTTTAGCACGTTTTGTAGAAATTTATTTTATAGTATGTATTTATTAATTTTTTGAAAGTAGTAAAGAGTTAAAACATACATGACTATCTAAAGTGGTTAAAAAGTTTATTTAACCACATCCATTTATCCGATACGAAACGCTGTTAAAAATTAAAATAAAATATGAAATGTATATAAATTAATATATATACATTATTAGAATAGGAACAATCGAAATCGAAATCAGTAAATTGAGATTTGAATTTTAGAATTTTTATAAAATTTGAAACCTATGGAAAATGTATAATACAAAAAGTTTATACTTAGAAGCAGTGGTAAATACATACTTAAGAACTTAAAATTGAAGAGTAAAGTTTAAAGGATAAATGCAAAATGAACAAAATAGTTTAATTGTATTTTTAAACCTACAATTAGTATCTTTAATTAAAACACAAATAGCAAGATATTTACTATTACATGCGAAACCAGTGCCAAACACGAGCGTTTGAGATATTTTTCAACACTTGCGTTAACAGAATGTTAGCGAAAACAAAATAAATGTTATTAGAAAAACAAATACTGTAAAAGGTATAGCAAACAGAAGTTAAGAAAATTAAACATATATCGAAATAAATTCCTAACGCAAACACCTAATTCAAAATACGAAATTGTATAATAAATATTGTCAATATGTTGATGAGGAATTATTTAAAAATCTTTGGATTAAATTCTCTTTGCATTTCAAAATATTTTTAAGCATTTTTAAAAATATATATAGTTTTAATATCCTAGCAATCTATCTATTAATTCTACAAATCAATTAAATTTAAAGCTATTTTATTGTCTCAATGATATGCACCATGAAACAATACAATAAAATAAAAAGCTCAGGAAAATTACATGAAAAAATAATACCCCCACAATAAATTCATGTACTTTAAAGTTTACTAGAGGTTTTATATTGGTCTCACCGATACACCGATGTCGTTTATAAAACTTCAAAAAAATAAAAGCCACTATTACACGAGTCAATGGAGTGCGCATACTAAAAGAAACCGCTGTTAGGGATCGTTAATGGCGCTGACAAATAAATGTTTTACTTCAATGAGTGAATGGAATGATTTGAAAACTTTAACGTTCTCAATCCATTTAACTCATACAATTACTTTTTTCGATTTCAATTTCTGTTCAAGTGTCGTTTTCATACCATAAAATTTTCTATGGCATAACCAATTCAATTGGCCTAAAGGCTGGCAATCTAAGCTCATCAATTAATTGCATTTATACCAAAAAAAAAAAAAAAAAAAAAACAACAACCTAATAAGAAGAATAAGAACAAGAATAAGAGGAAAAACGGAAAGCAAATAAGATTTGTTATGACCTCTTACTCCTGTTCTCATTTGGTTCTACCTTCATTTCTCTCTTGTATTTAATTTCCTTTTAATATGCAAGTTGCTGTTGTTGTTCTCGCTCCATGAAATTTTATTAGATTTGTTGGTCGCATACACACACACACACACACACATACTACCACACACATGTATATACATATATGTACTTATATGTATGTACATATGCATAAGCAAACCAGATGATGGCAAAACAAATTAATCCCTTTAACCACCTCCTTCTCCCTTCACCCTTGTGAGTGGGTGTAAGTTTATTTAATTATGCAAAGGAAATTCAATTTTTAATGAAAATTGTTTGAAGTTTTACACTCGGTTGCCATGTGGACTTGCTGCTTTTAAAATATTTTTTAATAAAAATATAAATACATATAAATATATATATATATGTATGTATTAAAGTATTATACATAATAAATATAAAAATATAAGAATACATAAAAAATATAAAAATATATATACATGGATATTAATAAAAAAATTAATATTTATAATCAATTTGCTTATTATAATTCAGCATAAATCAATTATTTGTAAACCTCGCTTTGCATAAAATTTCCCCGCTTGAGATTGGATAATCTGCGTCATCGATAAATATCGATTATTGAATGGTTATCGAGATGCGTGCAGTCTCAGGTGCCTGAGATGAAACAAGAAAACATCTATCAGAATGATAAAGTTAAAAAATTTTAAAATCAAAACCGAATCATAGAACACTTTTTAAAATAAAAACTACGAAAACAATTTTTTAAAAATTATTATATTAAATAATAATGAAAACTCCAATCATTTTAAACAGAACTTAAAACGTTTAAAGAAAGAAAAATATCTCAATTAAATTGGCTGTTGATGCTGATCGAAAATATATATATATGTGCATATGTATCTTAAATAGTTAAAAAAATTTCCTTCTGCCTGTTAATATTATATGCATTATATATACAAAAAGATTAGTGCAAATTTATGTATATTTGGTAAATAGGTAAGGGACTCCAATATTTTATTTTTTGATTTTTTTTTTTTTATAACCAAATTAAACAGCCAAATTTTTTAAAACTTTAATTTCCCGTTAACCAATATCGAAGCAATTCACTCAGAATAACAAAAAGATTTCGGACTTGTAATTGCCACTAATAAGGAAAATCTGTTCCCACAATTATTGGATTTCATGAAAAATGTCCTGGGATCAGCAACTCATCTCTCACAGACTAGGTAATAATTATGTAAAAGTCTAAGGTCACCTTTCATTCGTTTTTCAATTGCACAAGTGAAATTCGCTTACTTGAGCAAATATTTTAAGCTTTTAGATAGTTGCGTTTTTTTTTTCGTGCCAATTTGTATGGTGCGAGATCGATTTATTGGGCTAGTTCCATTGGCCTTATTTTATACATTTGGTTAACTACAATATATCCATTTACCCAAAAGGGAATGGGATATAAATGTATACTATGTATATATACATATATATGTATATATGTGTGTATGTTGTGCTTTTTTGATTTATGCCAAGCGACTGAAAGAAAAGCTTTAATTCCCTCATTTTTTTGTTTTGTGTTATATGCTTTTCTTATTTTTGTAATTTTTTTTTGTATATGTATGTACCGCGACTCAAAATATATTACCTTTAATTAAAAACACCATTTGTCATGAGTGTGTGGATATGTGTGTGTGTGTTTGTATGCATATTTGTAGGTGTCTGCCAATATATACCAGTATCGATATTATTAATTGCTTTCAATTAAAAACAAACAAGTCTGACAGGCAAAATGCTTCGCATGGACATTTCCCAGAGACAAGGACAGAAAGACAGGAGTTACGACACAGTAAGGCAAAGAGGGCAGAAGGCTAGGATGCAATATCATACTGTTGGCCAAAAGGACCAAGAGCAACAAAAAAAAAAACCATTAATCTGCTATATTTTAGTAGAAGATTTTAATATTGATTAGATCGAACAAACATCTAAACAAAGAGTAAAAAATGACACACTAAAAGACCAATCGAAATGTATAAAATTTAAACATATTTATAATAATGTTTATATTTATAAAGTTATAATTATAACATAGGAACATATTGAATTAAAAAAAATTAAAATATTATTTAAATGCTTTAAACCATTCCATTTGTAGTGTGACCTGAAGTTTACAACCAAATTGGTTGCCATTGCCAACTTTGTTATGTTAATCGAGAAGAGAGAAAGATAAAGAGAAAGAGAGATATAGAAAGAGAAAGGGATAGGGCTATCTATGTACTCATACAAGAGTACTACCTTTTGGCTTTTGCTGATGCTACTGTTACCCTCTGGCGCCATCATTTTGCCGCCACTTTTCAGCATTCTCAACTTTGTATGTTGCATTTTCTTTGCGTATTAAATTTGCATTTAATTAAAATGCCACAAACTCTTAATGAGTCGGTTGCCAGTACGATCCTCTTTCACTCCTTTTTTTTTTACACTCTTACCGTCACTCTCTGCTTCTCTCTCCCTCTCTGCATCTCTCCATCTCTCTTAAGCTGCTGCTGTGTCGTTGCCTGCCGCAACTTTTTACATTAGTTACCGTTACAAGAGAAAGCTTAACGCTTCAGGTTACTGCGTTATGCGCTGCTTTTGATTCCCATTGAGCCAAAAAGAGTGCAAAATATGCATGGCCAAAAGAAAAGAAGCAAAAAAAAAAAAAAAAAAAAGAAGGCAAAACTGGGAAACCAAGGCAAAAGAAAGAGCCAGTTAGGTGAAGGTAAAGTTAAAAATAGAAGAAAAGAAAAAAAGTAAATTGTGCAAATGACCAAAAGTTCAAATGTGAATGATTTACGGAAGCGCACAATAAATGCAAAAAACGAACCAAAAAAAAAAAACGAACGAAAAACAAAAAAAAGAAGGAAAAAAAATCGGAGTAACGAAGTACAAAAAGCGTTGCATACTTATGAGGGCAGCCGTTGCAACAGATGTTCTGCGATTTGCATTAGGCAAACTAACATAACTATTCGCAGTAATTGCAACTTGAATATATTTGTAGATGAACTGGTGACAAAGTGGACAAAACTTTTAGCTTTAGCTTAGATCCCCGAACTAACTTTCTTATATACTACGTATATATGTACATACCTACATACATATATAAGAGAATGTATATTTAAGTAGCTGAAATTGGTAATCATATTAAAAACTGGGGAAAATAAAACTTAACTCTTTGTCCATGTCTAATCCTAACTTCTTGATCAGTTTCTTTAATTCTGACGTTCATCTACTGAAGCATCTGAATGGTATTATGTATACCTTTTATTAGATCTAGATTGAATCATTGAATTTATTTACTATTTCACTACGATGGATATTTCTATAAAAAGCAATTAACATTTTGATAGGCTCGCCTCGAGACGCTTGAGTGCATTTGTCTGAAAAATGTAACAGATGGTAAGCAGTAAGATTTTGATTTATTTACAGTGTCAAATATAAATGCCAAATGCAAAAACTTTGCAGACACTGTTCATACGAGCGTTGCATGTTAAGTTCTTACATTTTCACACAGTAAGAAAAAATGAGATAGCTAGACAGACAAGAGGGAGAGAGTGAGAGAGAGAGAGGGGGGAAGGATGAAACATTTTGTGGCTTGGTAAAGTCAAAGGCATGTCGCGAACTTCTCTAATTGTAAAATTGGGCGACTGTATTCCGTTGTTGAATTGTTGCTGCCATGCTGTGTGTAACCCCGTTCCCTATTGCATATCCTTTTTAACAGTTGCTCTACACGTGTCAAGTGTGACAAGCAATGAACTTTTTGTATTAAACTGTCAATGAGAACAATCGTCTGCGTGTGTGCGTGTGTGCGCCTAAAGGAAATATTTTTACTTGTAACAGATACGCAACACATGGGCGTAGTTAACTTGAAGGGTTAACTAATAATGTTTAATGGCTTGAAAGCAAACAAAAATGTATCTCATTAGACAAGCATTTAACTGTTACTTTTATAAAAATTAATGCTGTAGTATGTACATCAGAAAAAATCAGTTAAGAATGCAATATATTTATATATCTACATATGTATATGTGATTCCAAATTGAAATTTTTCAATCATATGAATTTCATCTTACAACTTTTCAAATAGTGCAAAGTTCTCAAACGTAGCAAATAGATTTGATTTACGATTCGTTCAAATTTTCCTATATTTTTGTATTCACTTAAATGATAAATGCATAATAATCCAGATATATGTTCATAGTAGATTAACGCTTACCTGCGATGAGAATCAATGCCAAAGTTTGTTAAAGGAAAGCCATTGAAATAATAAGAAATTCCCCAATTTATTTGATTACTAAATTCCATTGATTGCTATCCGAAATAAAGGTACACTACGCCCTTGCCTATACGCTCACTTACACACGCATACAGACACACACACACTCGAGCTAGAAAAATAGCAAAGACAAAGCGGGAAAAACAAAAACATTTGCCAACGGCATCAATTTTCAGCGCCAATTTGCCAGGGTAAGTGAACCGCCGCAACAACTGCGATTCTTCCTATCTTTTTTTAACACACATACACACACACACACACACACTCCTCTCTTTTTCCCTCTCTCTCTCACCATCTTGATGACCCTTTGTGCCTGCTCTCTCTTACCATCATCAACCATTCAGACACTTATGGTGCATGGTGGGGGAGGGGTGGTGGAGGGGGGTGCGTGTGTCTGCCTTTGTTTGCTTTATTTAGGCTGTTGTCTATTTATTCAAGTTTGCATACAAATGCCAAAGTGACACACAGAGCCACACAGATAGAAGGATAAAAAAAAGGGAAATAACGATTGAGTGAGATAGATACACACACACACAGACACACATACATGCAAGTAGTAACATGTATACATACATACCTAAATATGTAAAAAAGAGACTGAAATTGGAGCTTGCCTTGGGCAACATACTAGTACAGAAGGAATCTAATCTTAGCATAATATTTTTGTTGTTTAGTAACACTATTAAATAGTGTGACCAAACAATGTTGCGCATTGCACTTCCTTACTCTGCTTATCTTTATGCAAATTTAAGAGAGAGGGAGGGAGGGAAGAAGAGAGAGAGAGAGAGAGAGAGAGTGAGTTAAACTTGGTCTTTTTTTAAGAAGTTAAGTCGCAGTTGTAGTTGTTGCAGCAAACGAAAGTGTTAGTGTTGGTAAATGTTATATGTAAATACATATAAATAATTTTACTGCTAAAATGTAGGAATTACTAAATTATAAAACATCCCTCGCTACAAAAAAAAAAATTGCTGAGGAAAGAAATGTAGAAGGATCTACCTTCCCTCTCCTGCATTTTATTACTCTCTCTTTCTCTCTCTCTCTCTCTCTCTTCCACTTGCCCCTATTTGTCTTTGTCTCTCTATCTGTCGCTTACTTTAATGTTATTAAATCAAAGCTGAGCTTGGCAGGCCACAAGTAATTTGGATTTATAGTCAAGCCAAAGGCATTTTTCTCTCTTTGGTTTCTTTTTTATTATTATTTTTTTTTTTTTCGAGACTTCTCTCTTTTTCCACTATAATCCTTATTTTCTTTCTCGTTCGCGCTTTCTTTTTATATGGAGTCAAAGCGCAGCAAAACAATTTTTTTTTCTGTTTTTTTTCCCGTATTTCACTTGGTCAGCTTTTTATTGGCAAACCAATGCAAAGCAACGCATTGAACAGAGATGCTATATAGGATGGGTGAGTGGGTGGGGGGGGGGATATGGTATGTATGGTGACTATAGGGGTGGTAGTGGGAATGATGGGGTTATAGCGATTCAAGGGGAATGGTTTCTGTCTCTAAAAAACGTATAAATATTGTGCTAGCCAAGGAAAGCATAAAAAGTAAATACGATGAAGAAAGAGTCGATTGAAAGTGGTGGAAAGAGGAAAGGGAATGGGAAGTTAGGTTAGGTTGAGAAGGAGCTGTTTGAATGCTTTGGCAAAAGTTGAAATTTATTTGCCTGCTTTGAACAGAGAAGATCGTTGGTAAAGAGGCGAATAAAATACATACATAGATTGATGAAGGAAGGAGAAGGAGAACGAGAAGGAGATAAAGGTAAGGGGAGGGAGTGGCCTGGTGCCAGCAGCTATTGACCTTTGGCCGTATCTAAACTCAACTGTATGTTGTGTGCGTATGTGTAGGTGGTGTGTGTGTGTGTGTGTGTGTGTGTGTGTGTGTGTGTGTTTTCTCTGTCGCCCACGTCTGAAGTGTTTCCAGCAAGGAAACTTCAAATTTTAACTAGAGCTTTTTATGGGTGGGAGTTTATAGGAGGAGAATGGCCACATCCACTCATTTTTCACATACACACGCACACACACACACACACACACACACACTCACACATACTCTAATTTGAGGTACATATGTGTTGCCTCTCTGTCTTACTATCTTTATCACCCTCCTTCTCTCTGTCTCTCCCTCTTTCACACACTTAAATGTACACACACACCCACATACACCCACATACACACACACACACACACATTAACACTTCCGTTTCGTGCCTGGTTCCGGTTGGTTCTTTTCATTTTTCTTTGTTTCTTGTGACTGCCTCCACTCTTTTCCATCTTATGCTTCTACTCCCATGTTCCACATTTACACATACTCACACACATGCATACATATACATAACCCCTCCTTTTCTCCTTTCCCCTTTACACCGTTGCTTGTCTTGCATTTTTATTTCGAGAGCAACTGATAAGCTTCGATATAAGAGGATTTCAAAGTGTCTTAAATAACGCTTGAGCGCATTCTGTGTGTGAGTGAGCCGCTGGGACCGGACAATCAGTAAGTGTGTGTGTTGTCTGTGTGCCCCGTCTAAAAGAAGAACAGTGTGGCTGCAGTTTTCTTTTTTTTTTTTGAATTTTCCCTCTTTTTTGGTTTTGTTGGTTTAACCAGGTCTCCATCTTTCTTTGGAGGAACAGGGACAATGACAGGAACTTTTATTGTGTCATCGTCGTTCGCGTTGTTTGCTCTCGATGGAATCTCCTGGGGTCCTTCTCTCCATCTTGACTTCCTTTGCTCATTATGGGTGTGAATAATATGCCTCGATACGCATTGTACAAACGGGTAGGGTACAAAGCGTTGATAGGTGACGGTAACAGATAGAGGGAGGATGTTAATATGGTAAGGATATTCACTAAAACACACACACAGTCATACATACATAAATATATGGCGAATGCTATCTCTGTCTAGATTAGCGGTGAGATCAAAGACTTTCAACTTTTATGCAATTGACTTGAATATCGGTTATAGCAGTGATATTTCCAATGATTTTCTATATACTAATCAGTGTTAGATAACATTCAAAACCCGTTTTGGTGGAGCAAATCACGATTAAGAACTTTATCAACACTTTAAAACACTTGATCACATAAATCCTCGATCCTTGTACAACGAATAATTCTATAAATAAAATAAAGTTTATCATAAATCGACCCTTAGAATTCTCAAGTGCTTTTACGTAACTCGTCAAATTGAATTCTTAGATTATGGTGATTCAATATTTCTTCTTCTTATTTTTTTTTTTTTTTTTTTAGATATTTTATGTATATTTTAAAAGTTTCCCTCGCATTTAGCATCTTCTCACATGTGTATCGCTCTTATACCAGCCAACTAGCCGCAGGGCCATCGCCAAGTTTCTCGTTGCCCACCCCTTCCCTTTTTTTCTCTTTACCCTTCAACTATTACCAATACATTGGTGTCTGTGTGTGCTGTTGGCAAAGAAAAAGGTTTTCCACCTTTATTTGCTGGCATGCTTCATTGAATATTTCCCTTTCGTTAGTGAGGCAATGAAATGTCTGTTATAAATGCACACACACACACACACTTATACAGAGGGAGAGAGGGAGAGAGAGAGAGAGAGAGAGAGAGAGACAGACACACACATGTGTGTGTATATACTATGCATGTATATATAGTTTATAGTCTGGTGCCTATCAACACTTTAGGATCTCGTATGTTAAACCGAGACTTAAACACTGAAGATTTATGCCTTTTTTCACACACAGATACACACACATATATACACACACACATATATATATATCTATATATATACATACATATATGTATATATATTTATATATGTATACACATACAGACACATCATCATCATTTCCATTTTCATTTAAGTGCCAGTTGGGTCTTCGGTCAGGTGGGTTATAACAATGTTGGCAAATAGCAATTGGCCTTCATTTTCAACCGGCCAAGAACAACAAAAACAAGAAGGAAAGAAAGAAAAAAAAAAGCAAAAAAGGTAGACTGGAAAAAAAGAAAATACGAACCAAAAACCAAAAGCAAAACTGCAAAATGAAACCAACAAGAATTCACTTTCCCTTACCTAAAATTCAGTACTCAGTACACTTTCCCCCTCCCCCCCGTTTTTCTTTTTCTCAATTTAAAGTAACTGAAAATATACATACATATATAAGAAAATATTTTCAACAATGCCATAAATAAGTTTCCCTCCTCCCTTCCTCTCTCTTCACAATAATTCCAAAATTGCCCTCCCCCTCACTGAACTATATATTTACATGTCATGCCATTCAATTGCATAAAATTCAAAAAGATTAGAAGTAAGAGTAAATGGTGTACCAACTAAACAATATATGTATATATATATATATATATATATATATATACATATATAGTCAGTCCTTTAGTATAACCTCTAGACACATATACATAAGATGGCTTACTCACCAACTCCAACTCCAACTCCTTTGCCCGAAAATTGACAAAGCTCAAACACATACACACACACACACACACATACACACACCCGCACAAACACATAAATGAACCAAATTAGGCTTAGGCAAAAGATATTTCTATATAAGTACATAGAAGAGAAAAATGAAAAAAACATACAAAGATAGAGTATAAGAAAGGCAAATATAAGCGAAAATAATAAAGTTTTCTTTAAACTTATAAAGTTATATAACTATTATTAATATTAATACATATTTATATTCCATATTATTTCCTTTATTATTTTTTGAATATAAATAAATATTGAAGGCAAATTTGCAGTCTTTAATTCGGTTATTCATGTCGAGATCATTTCAAAGTTATATACTCAAACTCAACTGTTATGTATTAGGATATTTCGGTATTTGAAATCTAAATTTCTATTCTACAGTATATAGTACATATAAAGATTCGAATCATATACATACATACATATATAAATAGATATTCAAATTTAATGAAAATTCTGGAATAAAATTAAAAACTTAAATAATTGAATATACATACATATGTAAGCATTCTTTTAGTGTATTTAAAAGTCATCTATTTCTTGTTTATTTATTTACTTATTTTGTAAAAATTTTTCATTTTTGTTTGTTTGCTTTGGTTTATTTTTATTTTTTTAGTTGATATTTTTTTTTCATCTTCTTTTTTTTTTTTGGCAAACAAGATGAATCGCAATTTGGCTCGGCTCACTGAGTTTCAGTTTGCAGTCATTGGGATTGTCATGGGGATCCATGCATGGATCCCTAACTACAACAAAAAAACAAGGATAATAACAACAACAACAACAACAACAACAACATCACCAAGAACAACAAAAACAACTAAACATAGCCATAGCCAAAAACATTTTTGTGGTCAATGGGACAAAAACCTATTTAGATAGTAATCAAAAATGCTATTAACTTTATGCCAAAAAATTTTACAATGTCGTGAGTTGAGTTAGTCAGTCACCCCCTCCCGTAAGATGGAATGGTAAAATGGAATAGAGGTCATACACCCATCCCATACACTCACACACTCACACACCGACGCACACACACTTCCCCTCAGCTGCCTATCTAGTGGCCATGTGTTCATCCTGTCATGGTCAAGGTAAACGAAAAGGTGCGTAGAAAAGGACACAGCATAAAGAAGAAGAAAATAAGAAGACAAAAAAAAAAAACTCCAGGAAAAAACAAAACAAAGTAAATAAACTTTTCAATTCAATAGTCAAGAAAATCCCCACCATAAAAGGAAACAAAAGCATTTTTTTTTTCTTTTTAAACAGAAGTGTCCCAAAGATGTTTTGGGATGGTCTAGAAGATATACAGTCGAACTTCCCTAACTCGAACTTCTCTAACACGAAGTTTCTCTAACTCGAACAAAAATCACTGGCAATAGCGTTTAGAGCGAAAATTGCATAGAATTTCACTTCTCTAACTCGAACTTCCATAACTTGAAGTTCTCCCTAACTCGAACAAAATATTGGGCACATGCATCGTAAGTCGAATTTTTCGGAGGAAATCCCAAGAAATTTTATAGAATTCTGCCAACGCAGCCGCTCAGACCTATCAATACTTTTGACTCTTTCACTCCAAAGCTGTTTACGCAGCTTCTGAAAATCAGTTAAAGTGTTGCCATTTGAAGCTTCAATAGTTTATTAATTTTTTGGTTGCTAGAGAAACTTTAAAAATGAAAAACTTATCTCCAAACACAAATTACTACATATGTACATACATATGTACATATGTAGTTATTTTCATTAAAATAAAATGGAAATGATTAATTCAATAATTTTGTGATATTTCTTTGTATTCCTTAGTGTTACAATATATTTCTCTAACTCGAAGTCTCCGTAACTCGAACTTTTTGGCTGGATAATGCCACTTCGAGTTAGGGAAGTTCGACTGTATATATATATATATATATGTGTGTATGAGTGTAGGTGTGAGTGTGTGTGGGTGTGTGTGTGTGTGTTTAGAAATAGTCATAGTTTTGGACAAGGGTCAGGGTTTTGTGTGTGTAGCTTTTAGGATGAGCCTTGTTTAACAGCTTATACAGTTGAGATTTTCAAAGAGAAGATGTGGATGCGAATGCGAATCCATGAAATATTAATGGAGTTTTAAATGTAAAAAGCTCACCTCAGTCTTTTCTTTTTTTTTTATTCCACCTTCCATCCACCTACCCTCTTCCCACTCCACCCATTCCCTTTCCCTTTGGTAGGCATCACGCATCAGTGAAGCAAACGAAGGGCGTAAAAGAGTGACGACTCATAAAAAGCCTGAAAAACTCGAGAAATTAAATTGAAAATGTTAAGCGGACTCTAGCCCCCATCACCCTCTCCCTCCCCCTCCCCCTTACTGCATATGCAACACTATCCTTTTGCTTTAAAAATTCAAACGAAAGTTGAATTTACTTTTATTTTTTTAGCATAAAAAAAAAGCTAAGAAGAAAAGAAGAAGAAAAAAAGGGAAAAGAAAAGACTTAGAGATCTAATTGTTTTAGTTGTTCCCACTTGGAACAATAAGAAGGTAAAAACTCTTTATAAAAAAGTGTGCGTGTATGTGTGTCGGCATTTTATGTATGTATAATATATTAAAAGTGTTCTATATAGAGTTAAATTAATTTAATAACAAATAGTTTAATTAACCTCAACATTTAAAAAATCAATAAGTCACACAAATAATAAATTATACCATTTAATTTAACTGATGATACGGAACTTTGGCTTATATATGTATGTACATATATATTTAATGTGAATTTTCTTTAAATCTCATATATGTATATCATTGACAATATAAACGTAAAACATATAAAAAATAGAAATCATTTCATTGATGATTGCAATTGGTTTAGTTGGTAAGAAATTCGATGAAGTTTGACGGCTTCTTATTTCTAAGATCCTTTTTTCTTACTCTCATCCTGAATCTATATTATTTATAGCCATTGTTTTGGTTAGAGATTTTTCAGATGCTTCAGTTTGTTTTATTATTAATATTCGTAAAGAAGTTTGATTTAATATGATAATTACTGATAATTTTAATTTTTTTGCATATTATTAATTCTAAATTATTTAAACAAATTAATTCTTCTATTATATTAGGAAATCCAAAATTGTAAGTGGCTCCTCTTTTTATTAAAAAAAAGTGATTTTATAATTAGAGATGTAAAAGATTCATTAATTAATTTATTATTTAATATTAATAAAATAATAGAAAATAATAAAACGTTGATGCTTGAGTTAAAAAGTATTTTAAAGAAGCTTTTGTAGATATTTAAGTGTTATTATCTCTTAATAAAGGGATAAAAGATAATAAATTAATTTCGAAACCTATTCAAGCTCCAAATCGAGAATTGGAATTATTCCAAAAAATATAATGAATATAAATAAGGTTTCTGAAGAATTATTAAAAATAAAAAAAAAGGAAAGGATTGTCTTATTTTTTAGCTTACATTTTTCTATTTTGGTGTATGATGCACAAAAGTTTTGGATATAGTTTAATTCTATTTAATACAATTGCCTCTAAAAAGGGATAATGAAATTAATTTAAAAATTAATATAAAAATAGTGTTGAATACTTACTTATATTTAACATAGCAAGGTAATCCTTTTTATAAGGTAATTTTATTTCCAATTTTATAATTTTTATATTTTTATATATTAATAATACATTTTAGTAATATAATTGTAACAGTAGTAATAAATGTAGGCTGATTAGGATCTTCTTGAATTATTTGCTCCTTTATATCATTAAAATTGTGCAGAGTCTGAGAGTGTTGTTAGGTTTTCGTTCCCAATCCTAATTCCTAATCGTACCCAATCAAAGTGGGCGGTTGCATAGACGCTCACCGTTTACCAACACTATAACCAACACTGAGCCACACTCGAAGTCAGTAATATCCTGACCTCACACTATTTTAGTGCTGTATTATTGTATTCTGATATTACATTAAGCAACACTGGTCATAATACTACGGCGTGTAATTCCAAATTATTCTACATTCTGCAATTTATTTCCCACATATGTATATATATATAATTAAATTTTTCGCTATATATATATATATATATATAGGTACTGTAAAGATATGAATGTAATATAAAGATATTATTGATTGGAAATGATATACAATACATACATACAAATTTATATACATATATGTACATACATATGTATATGAACAACATACATATGTACATGTGTTTATTTTACAATTGGAAAACTAAATAAAATTGCTATAAAACATGTTCACTCGTAAAATATATTTTTCATTAGATTTTGACAATGAAAAAGCTTGTCCCATACTCTTGATATTTATTTTTCTCTTTCTTTTTGTTTTGACTTTGTGCTTTTATCAGCACTTTGGCCATTAGCTAAACAACAAAAAATGAAACTGGCAATAATATTATCCTTCCGCTGGTCCATGAACCAATCCTAACCTTCCCACTCCCCTCCCCCTTTACATGCTCTGTCACTCTCTGTTTCGTAGTACAAGAGTGGACAATTAATTGCTGAGCCTGCGCCTAAAAATTTACTCTATGTATATGTACCTACATATACATACATACATATACATATATATGTATATATATATATATATATATATATATAGATATGTATATATACCGATGGGAGACCTACAACCGGATTCTGAGAGGATATGCAGCACTAAAAATGCTGTTAAGTTTTCAATTTGCATAAATGTGAGCCCGGTAACGGAAAGTGCAGTCAAGAGAGGAGCGGTGTAAAGTGAAGTGAAGTGAGGTAAAAGTAAAGGGTATATGCCGCCATTTTGTTTGTTGCTGGCAGATGGTAAAATTTATTACTTTACATAGAAACTGGCGCACAAGAGTGAATGTGAAAAAAGATGGGAATAAGAGAGATAGTGATAGAGATAGAGATAGTGAGAAGAGGGAATGAGTTAGAGAGTTAGAGAGTTAACGGGGGGAATAGCGGTACTGGCTCGTAGATCGACACACGTGAATGGCAAGCAAAAAGAAGAAATAGAATAGAAATTTCGTAAACTTTTATGATACACTTCACTCTCCAACCCCCCCACCACCCAACCCACCTTCCATTTAGCTATTTGCTCATGTTAATTTCACTCATAATTACATGGACTAATGATGGATTAGACAGAGACAAACAGAGTATTATTTTTCGGAAAAGTACGACAAAGACAGATGGCATATCAGAGCAGGACAAAGGCAAAATGAAGGCCAAATGACAGTTGCCCAGAAAAAAACCAAAAAACCTGAAAAAAAAAACATATTTCTAAAGCCCATCACGTACTTGCATTGTTATCGTTTTTATTATTGCCTCTTTTACGTGTTAAGCGAGGATATATACACACGCACACAATACACACATACATACATACATACGTAGTCGAAAATGGACAAACCCAAAAATTGGTATGTATTTTCCACTTCTTATGTGTGTGATCCTGCGTGTGTGTGTTTTTCCCTTCTCCACTTTTTTCACTTCTTTGTTTTACATCCTTTTTAATCTAAAGCTGTGAAGTAAACTTTTTTGTATAATTTCTATGACAAGTAAGCGAAAGAGTAATATGGCGACAGAGAGAGAGGGAGAGAGAGAGAGAAATAGAAAAACTTACTAGATTTCTTTGATAGTTTCGCATACCTATGGCATTTTTGTCATTTCCTCTTCCATTCATAGAAAATTCATAACTTTTTTTTTTCTTTTAGCCACATCATCGGATTGTCAACGATTTTGAAAAGCGGCTAAACAATAAACTAACACACAAGTATTTCACAATGCAATGCAATGCAATGCAATGGCATTCGATGCAGGAAAAAGTCAATATATGCGATTTTGTGACACATTCGGATTAAAAATGGGAAAGTGGAATTTCCATTAAAATTCTTTTTGTTTTATTAACAATCTGGTATAAGCTTAAAAGTATTGTCATCACACGCTTAGCTATGAAGTTTTGTGTTCTTTCTTTTGTTGCATTTTTTGAATAGAAATAAAGTAAATAGTTTTTAAAAATAGCTATAAATTGTTTGTTCATATTTATACATACATATATAGGAAAATTGAAAAATATAGCCTACTTAAAAGTCAGTTATATATGCCGGACAATATTATCTTATCATATTATCTTATCAACCTAATCTAACTCTTCTTTTGTAATTAGCTTATCGATATACACATATCGAAACGATTAAAAATGAACCGGTAAAATCATTGAACTCAGTTCTAACATATCGATTATTATTATGTTTTAGTTATCATTTTAGATTTTTTTCATTCTCCCACCATTCCCATCATTAGCATTTCCTTATTGTTCATGCTCACACTATCTTCTTTTCCTGCTTCTCTTTTGCTTTATTTCAGCTCTTGTAAAAACGAACTTAAAAAGTTACTTTGGCTTAGGGCGGCTTAAAAGGCCATTGCTTCTTGTATAGAAAGCGAAGAAAGTTGAGAAGAGAAGGCATGCGTGTGGCTGTGTGTTGGTGTGTTGGTGTGTGTGTGTGTGTATGGGCATGCCGTTGCCTTTCCATTCACTTTAATATTTTAATAAGTTATTTATTAGAAAGTTTTTACTGCCAACATCATGATGAAGACGAAGTCAAGGATGTAGGAAGACTGACTGGTTGACTGACTGTTTTGACTGACTGTTTGACTGTGTTGTTTCAACGCATTTGTCGCAAACTTTTCTGTGTGAGTTGTCAACACTTGAAGCTTAACGATTCTGTCTTATACACGCTTATACTATCTCTCTCACACTCTCTCTGTTTCTTTCTCTGACTTTCTCGCTTACTCATTAGTCTTGTCATTGCCAACGTTTCACTATTTTATGATGGATTTTGTCTCTCATTTTTCTTTGATTCCTTGCTTCTTTTTTTGCAGTTAGAGTAAAGTATATTATTTTCATTTAAAATAAATAAATATTAGCATTTTATATAAATTTTTATATATGCAAGAAAATTATTAATTATGATCAATTATACATACATATATGTACAGTATAACTAAAAATTAGATTCATTAAAAAACACAATTTTCTCTCCACGGTATATTTAATGCCATACAGTTTTTGAAATCCTTCTCAATTTCCGTTTTGATACCCTATACCTATAGGGTAAAAGGGTATATTAAAGTCAACAAAATGTATGTAACAGCCGGGAGAGAATATTTCCGACCCCATAAAGTATACATATGTACATATGTATTCTTGTTCAGCATCAATAGCCGAGTCGATATGACCATGTTCGTCTGTCCGTCCGTCCGTATGAACACGTAGATCTCAGAGACTATACGAGCTAAAGTAACCAAACTTGGTGTCGACATCCGTCTAGTGTCTACGCAGATCACGCCCACTTCCGCCCCTGCAACTTAGAAAAAACTTTAGCTAGAGTTGTATTAAAGCTATCATATTCCTTTTTGGTAAACTCAATTATATAGCCAATATGTACCGTCTGATTAAATTTCAATAAATATCGGACATATTAATACCTATATGAAATATAGCTGAAATGTGTGAGCGAGATAGCATGCGTACGTTGCTTTTGGTATAAAGTTAGTTTCGCATTAGTTTCGTTCACTGTTAGGAGTGAGCGAGAAAGCATGCATTTGCTGCTTCAGCTTGTTAGGAGAATTTTATCAAAAATTTATATTCAATTAATGAGGATTTCGAAGGAGTTTGAGTTTATGAAATATCTCTTATTGATACAGGGTATACTCGAAGTCGGCAGGGACGATATGCTTACTTCATTTTTTTGGTGTTTTTATTTTTTATTTTTGTTTCTCGTGTTTTTTGCATTTTTTTTTTTGTTCTTCTTTTGGTGTTTCAGCAAGTTTGTTGTTTTCCTTTTTGTTTTTAATATTTTTTGGCATGTTGATTTTAGCGCATGAAAAAATGTAAAGTTATAGACTAAGACTAAGCTGATTTTCAAATGATTTGCCAGGCATGGCATAAATTATCAACGTAAGAGTAGTGGGAGTAGGAGAGAGAGAAAGTGAGAGAGTGTGAGAGAGAGTGAGAGAGTGAGAGAGAGAGTTTCTGGGATATGCTTGTTCCAACGTGGCGGTTCCTGCTTGTTTGGAAGTTGCAAAAGTAAAATGTAAATGCAACTTAAAAAGCTCTGCAAATAAATTTAAATTAATCCGCAAGAGCACAAAAAAAAACTACAAAGTAGCCGACTGGCAAACATAAAGAATGAAAGTAAACGGGATGGATAGAGGGAAAGAGAGAGGGAGAGAAGAGAAAAGCATAAAGTGAAATAGAGAATGGTAGTCCAATAGGTTGGGAGGGAGGGGGGGTTTCTGTATTTTGAGTATGAGGGAGTGGCAATGTTGGGTGGGGGGAGGGGGGTTGGTAGGGGGTGGATTTCTTGTCTACTCAAGTGCTGCTTAATTTCAATTAAAGCTAAGCAATTTTCACAGTTATTTAATCTTAACTACGTTGAAGTCCATCCTAATAATTAATTTTCCTTTAGCTTACTTCATTTTCTTATGGGAACTGATGGGCTGAGGTGCGGGGAAGGGGGGGGAGGGTTACCATGAATGGATAATACGTTGTATAGAGGGTGGTAGAAAATGAATGAGTAAGGGGCATGGGAGGTTTTTTTTTTTTTTTTTTTTTGGTAGTTGCACATCTTTCATTTGGCTTAAGGTATATGCGTAAGTGTGTGTGTGTGTGTGTGTGAGTGTGTAGGTATACTTACTACAAGCTACTTGAAAACTTTAGCACTTTATAACGAATGTTTTCAACACTCAAATAGACTTAAGGCCAAAAGAAGGCACTAGGGAGCGGATGTGGAGATGAAATCGGGATGGTGGTGCCGCTTAAGTGCTACTTGCCTCTTCTTACTGTTGTTGTTATTGTTGTTTTTGCTCCCACTGTTTTCTCTGAGTTATTAGAGTGCATAAAACGCATTTTTTTTTTGTTTGACTGTTTTTCGTTGTTGTTTGCCGTGTGGAAAATTTATAGACTCACATTAGAAAATTCACCACGACATGCGACCGACCAAAGCGCCTTATTTAATCTCCACCAGATTACCTCGCTTTAACCGCACTCCACCGCACCCTAAAGCATAGCACCACATCCCCCCTCCCCACCCCCACTACTAGTACTACTTCATCGTTGTTGGCCAAACACTTAAGACAATGTGACGCACATTGGTAGTGGAGTGAGAGAAAAATACCAGAAATATATATATATATATATATATATATATATACTCACTAGAATGTGCCCAGAATATGGAGACGGAGAAAAAGAAGGAGGGAGAGAGTGAGAGAGAGAGAGAGAGACACACACACGGACACACAGATAGAATGATTAGCCCCTCCCCCCTTAGCGTTTGGTCATTTCGGGTAATTTAATTAAACTCAAGAAGCACAAGTATACAAACAAAAACCAAGGAAAAATAATGATAATATATATACCAAAAACTTGAACAATATATATATATATATATACATATATAATAGTAATCTAATATAAATGCCACAATTAAATCTAAAAAGTATATGGCAAGAAATTAAATACCTTATTTTAAGATACGAAAATATATCTATAAATGGAATACTTTCAAATGAAATATTTTGACAATTATAATGGTATTTATTTATGTGCTAAGCAGATACTATATATATAAATATATATACAGTAAAACACATTTGCAGATCAAATGCTTTTACATATGTGGGCTTTATTACTATTTATCGTATTTTGAATTTTACGCTTATTGAAAGAAATATTGAAATTTATTTCTTAAACTCATGATGAAATTGATAAGAATTGAATTAAAAACTAGAAAGATGGACTAACTTCGGCCGTGCCGAAGTTCGTATACCCTTGCAGATTTTCTCTATATAATTCACCAGAAGCATTATTGTAAATTAAACATACCAAATTTACAAATTCAATATTTTGAGCTTGAGGAAAAAAATTTTTCATACAAAAATTTTTTTTTGTACCGATTGTTCCTATAGCAGCTATATGATATAGCCAACCGATTCTGATCAGACTTGGTTGAAGTATCAAGAAGCATATTAAACTCATAAATATCAAATTTCGTGGCATTCGGTTGAAAAACAACAGAGTTATTGAGGATAAGCCTTATTCATGACCGATCGGTCCTATGGGAGCTATATGATATAGTCGTCCGATTCAGATCAAACTTGGTTGAAGTATCAAGAAGCATATTAAACTCATAAATATCAAATTTCGTGGCATTCGGTTGAAAAACAACAGTTATTGAGGATAAAGCTTATTCCTGACCGATCGTTCCTATGGGAGCTATATGATATAGTCGTCCGATCGGGATGATTCCGAGATATACAATGCCTGCAGCAAAAAGGAGCCTATGCTGAAAATCTCAGCTCTGTAGCTCTTATGGCCTCGGAGGAGAAGCTGTTGATCCAGACAGACGGACAGACGGACAGACGGTCAGACGGACAGACGGACAGACGGACAGACGGACATGGTCATATCGACTCGGCTATTCATGCTGATCAAGAATATATATACTTTATATAGTCGGAGATGCTTCCTTCTGTGCGTTGCAAACTTCTGACCAAAATTAATATACCCTCTGCAAGGGTATAAAAAAAGAAGGTATTTTTCAACAATCGTTTAGAGTGTGATTTTTTACATATACTCTTCCTTTCCTTTCCTTTTATTATTTTTTTTTTTTTGTGTTTTGGTTGTGTCAACTTGCCAAACCGCAAAACAAAGTGCTTATGCTCGGTTTTCTCTGAATGTGTGTGTGTCTAGCTAACACCTCGTCCCATTTTATCTATCTCTTTCTAGCTTTTGAGCGTCTGTCTGGTAACCCAAATCCTCTTAAATGTCAAAGCATTTGCTATTGACGCTGCTCCTCTTATGGTCGAATCGTCCAGGGCTTAGTCCTTCTGGCTGGCTCTTTAGCAGTCAATAATAAGCGACTATGTGCTAGACGGGTAAAAGAAACGTAAAAAGAGAAAGAGAGACAGAAAGAGAGAGAAAGAGAGAGAGAGAGAGAGAGGAAGGCCTACCATGTGTGAGCATCTACCATTTTGCTGTTTGTCGGTTTGTTTTAATGCATCATTTAAGCTGTAATCTGTCTTGGAGCTAAGCTATCCTATCAACGCACACAACGAGAGGGATGGGGGACACGGACATGCGATACGCGATGCGGAAACCTACATAGATGGCAAAGATACAGAAAAGGTGGATAGAGGTGTAAGGGGGATTATAGCGAATGAAATGGAGATGGTGGTGGTAATGCAATAGAAACCGTGGCAGCAACATCAACAGTGACAGGACACCTGCCACATTTAAGTGTTGACAGCATTTTAAGTATAATAATTGCTCAACGAACTTTGCAGAAGATGAAGTCTGCCAACAGAAGTAGGGTAGAGTAGAGGGGGGAGGGGGGTAAGAACATTCTAAGTATCATGATGTGATGTGTGTTTTGTGTGTGTGTGTGTGTGTGGGTGGTTGGGTGGTCGTTCATGCTAATAAGCTAAGCTTAGCTAGCGGCTGCTCATAAAAGTAGGCAACGAAATTTGTTCCCAACATAGACCTCAAACCATATCCATTACTCACTGAAAGACCTTCTCCTCATGTCTCAAGGTTATCTAATAGTTGTTTAGCCACGCTACTTTATGATGATGCTTCATTAGCCAAATGTAATACAATAATTAAAGCTCTGGCAAAGTTATCAAATCATCGAAATCGTATTATATATAATCATCGAAACGATTTATAAAGTAAAACCGTTTATAATCTGTTCGTGTTCCCCATTTCTAAATCCTTACCACATGCAATTCTAATGCGAATTAATTTCCCCAGACTGTATTACAATAGATGCACACATAAATTTAATAAAAACAAAGCAAATTTGTTTTTTTCTGAAATATATATATTTATATATATATATATATAGGTATATAATATATTTAAATTAATGTTTCTACTCTTTCGACTTATGAATATTAATTTGAACAATTTTCGGAATATAAAATTTACATTGAATTTAATTATGATATACTTTTGGAACAATTATAACAACATGAGAAATTCTTTTGAATTTGTAAACAGAAACAGGAGCTGAATAATTACTTTGGGCTACTTAGAAAGAAAACCGAAATTATAAATAATAGATGCATATATGATACTTTATATATATATATATATATATATATATATATGTATATGTTATTCTTTCATCAACTTTAGCCTTCATAGAATTCGAAATTACTTTTTGAAGGTTTCAAGGATTCACTTCAATCAGGGTTTGATTGGAGAGGTTTTTTTTTTTTTTTTTGTTTTTGTTTTGTTCTTGTGCACTTTTGTTGTGTTCCGTTACGTTGGCATTTCTGAGTGTATTGATTTAATTATTTAACATTGCCTAATGGTCTGGTTGCTGCGATTCTTTTCAGTTTCCTCACTAAGCTTCTCTTTTTTTTATTTTGTCTAACAAACTAGTTGGCCATAGAAAATTATTTGTTTGTGGCAAATCACGTTCCACTTGGCGAAAAGTTACCAACAACCAACAACTGAGAACCGACAACCGCTATACCCGCCGCCGTTGCCGCTACCACCGATGATGTTGCTACTCTTCTGTAAACCAAAATTTTGCCAGACCAAAAAGCGACATTATTTGCGTACGTGTGCGTCCCTTAAACGGGCAAGTTGTGTGTGAAGGGGGAGGGGGGGTGTAGTTGGTCGGATGGGTTAGAGGGATTTTGCCTGAAAGCCAGTAGAGGCGTGACAGCGACCATTAACGGGCAGCGCGTGTACCCATTGTCCTTTGTCATTTGGCAATCCTTCTCTCCAAGCATTCGAGTGCGTTCATACAGTGGAATTCAACAAATTTAACACTGATTCAATTGAAACTTTTATCCATAGTCATGGCATTTCTTCCACTGTTCCTGTAAGTGTGTATACATGTGTGTGTGTGTGTGTGTGTGTGTGTGTGTGTGTGTGTGTGTGTGTGTGTTTGTGTGTGTGTGTGAGTGTGGTTCGTGATGCGTGCAATAGCAGCAGGAGAAGAACTGAACTAATGCATGCCTCAATTTTGTTTGATTAGCGGCTAAATGAATGAACGAGTGAGCACGAAACGATGTGAAGTCAGAGAAATACTCAACACTGTCTCCTATATACCTACATTCATCCCTTTTCATTACTCTATGTCTCTCTCTCACTCTCTCTCTTTATCTCTATCTCCCTCTCTATCTGTCTCTGTCTCTTATTCTAACTCTATTGGATTGCTCAGCATGACTGACTTTGACTTTGGTTCAATTGGGCAACAGCAACGCCGCAGTAAATTCAAATTTGAAAAACGAGCCAACTTTCCTATTTCTCTATGCGTGCGTGTGTGTGTGTGTGTGTGTGTGTGTATGTGTGTGTGAAACTGGAACTACGAAGAAAATGATTTGGATCCTGGACTCAGTTTGACACGAGTGGCATACTAAGAAGCTATACGAGTGGCAAACCTATTCACATAGCAGGTCAATCAGTCAGTTAGTCTATAAAAAGTTCAACTCTCATTCTTCTTTTTACTATAGCGAAATAGAGAAACAGAAACAGAAACAGAGAGAGAGAGAGAGAAACAGAAAGAGAGAGAGAGAGACACAGAGAGCGATTGACAGAGAGGAAAGAAGAGAAGTTGAAACAAATCTTGAGGCTAAGAAACGAACGGCTTCTGAGTTTGGCATGATTTAGAATTTACTTAAGGAAATTACTTTCGGCTTGCACTTCAGGCATTGTTGTTGCTATATACACATATAAACACGCATAACCATACACTCACACACACACACACACACACACGCATAGACGCCCACATAGACCATAGAATTGTAACCAAATGCAAATATGTATATTGTTGTTTGAAGAACAACTTCTTGGACTTCAAGTTGAACTTCAACTTAGCCTCAAGTGAAAATCAATAGCAAAATTTTGTTATTGTAACAGAACAAGAAAGGAGAAAAAGAGAGAGAGAGAGAGAGAGAAAGAGAGCAATAAGAATAGGCAATAACTATATAGGGATTAGCGTGACCTAAAGGCATTTAGCATATACATACAATAATAATTTTCTACTCAATTAAAGCAGACCGCTTAAATTAAAGTGATTTAAAAACAATTTCAATTTCATCAATCAAATTTAATAAAATTATTTTTTTGATTCTATGCAACTACTTATAACTAAATGTTTAATGTGTTTATACTATATAGCTACATAGCAATGTAGAACTTAATTTAATTATTAAGTTATGTTTTAGTTATTTGATTTTAGATAAACATATTTACACAAACTTAAGCGAATTCTAAACTTTAACTCTCTTTAAGTTATGTTAAATTGGAAATCAATAAAAATTTAAGTATAATTTCCTAAAATGTTGTTACATGTCAATTATGTGGCACGAAAAATGAGTTGAAGACAGGAAGAGAGAAAAACAAAAGAGAAAGAGTGAAAATTTCCATAAATGGAAATAAATTTTCCATTAATAATTGTACTCAGATGGGCTTTGATGTGGCCACCGCTTGCAACAACAATAAAACATTAAATTTCTCATAAATATGTATACATATATATATATATATATATATGAGACTAATAAAATACCCTAAAATTGAACTAAAGCCATCTATTGTACAGTTATCGATGTACATATCTCTAAGTGCTCTTTGCATAAATAATTTAACTTTAATTTGGTACAAAAAAAAAACGCAATAACGTTCAAAATTTGAGTATTATTTTTATTTTTGCCATTTTATTGCATAGATTTTGAAATTGTTAATATACCCTTTCGAAAAATTATGGCCAGAGGATGCTGTACGAAAAGGTTGTCTCATAAATTAATCAAATTGCCACTTGTTGTGTGTGTTTGTGTGTGTGTGTGTGTGTGTTTGTGTGTTTGTGTGCGAAAAGCAAGAGTCAAGGCAACGTTTGGGGAAATTTTATGGCATGAAAGTATTGTCATAAAATCCATAGCCCACGATTCCTACCCTACCCTACCCTACCCTGACAACCCGTACATTTAAACACACATACACACACATACACCTCATTGCCTACATCCTTCCTTCAAGTCGCGAATGTTGTTAATTTTTATTTGAGCCTTTTGTTTAGTCTATTAAAATGACATTTTGCGGTTGTTGTTGCTGCTGTTGCCTGACTGACTGCCTGTTGGTTGTCAGCAGCAGTCAGACAATCACTAAGTGACAACGGAGAGGAAAAAACGAACAGATATATATATATGTATATATATAAATACGCACACATGCCCATCCACACACACACACACACACACATGCGTGCAAATGAAGCCATTAAGCCCAAATTGTTGGTAAGGGAAAACGGAAGGCAGCAAACATGGCCAACATGGCGTATGTGTGATTTTTTAATGTTTGCTTAAACTCTTTATTTTCAATTAAAAATTTTCAACAGGACCGACAGTGTATGCACACACATACATACAACACACGCACATTGACAAAAGACATGCATACATAAGAAATTCGGTAGGGGTTTGAGGTTAAATTAAATAGCTTTAGGTGGGCGTGGCATTAATGCTATTGCCTCGAACACCAAAAATTTGACTGACTTGATTCGTTGTTTGTTATTTACTTTTTAATGAAATCGCGTCTAGACGAAGGCAACGACAACGACAACGACAACGGCTACAGCGACGAAAACAGCAACGAAATTGACATCGACATTAATGGCTAAATGAAAAGCTGGAAAATTGCAACAACAAAATCAAGAAGTGTCAAAAAAGAAGACAAAAAAAAAAAAAACGAAAAAGAAAACAGATATTATTTGACAACAGCAAGCAGCACATGAGAAAAGCAAAAAAAAAAAAACCAAAAATTATATACCATTCAAATTTGTTTGCTTCTTAAAGTTGCAATTAAAAAAAAAATGTTACAATGAAAACTGAGAAGTAGCAAAGCGAGATGAAAAGTGGAAAATGAGAAGAAAAAAAAAAAAACTTGAAATTGAATCGAAACAAGAGTAAACAGAAAAACGCTTGACGCTTTGCCAATTAACTTTTATGCTGTTGACTGGCAAAGACTTGCGAAGACCATCCAAGGATACTTGGTATCCTTGCATCCCTTAAACTCTATCCCCTTTATCATACTATACTTTATTCTCGGCTATTTTTTTTTTTCGCTTTTTGTTTTTTTTTTTTTTTTGTTTTGTTTTTTGGGCGCAATGAATATGAAAACTATGAAAAGTTTCACTCAACGCGAGAAACGCTCGACAAAACTTTTCAGGCAATTTACAAATATTTTATGCAACTATTTATTTTACTCATTATTTGCGCATTTAACGTGGGCGCTGGCAACACTAAAGTACTGGGGAAAACAGTAAACAGTTAGGTTAAGGCAAGTGTGGCAAAGTAGGCGTGGCAAAGCCCATTAAGTGTTTTGGTAAGGGGCGCCCTTTGTGCAAATGTTGCCAAAAACAACACCAAAATGGATAACAATAGAGCCAACTAAACTAGAAAGAGAGAGAGAGAGAAAGAGAGAGAGAGTGAAAGAGCGAGAGGGAGAAGGTGAAAGAGATGGAGAGTTATGAGAAGCAAGGCCAAGGCATAATATTCAAAACATTTAAGAATGCAAAAATGCAAGAAAATAATAACCAAACAAAAACAGACAAAAAAAAAAAAAAGAAAAAGAAAATGCAAAGGCAAGGCCAGGCAAATATTGCAAGAAAAGAATAAGTAAAGGAAATTCTTACAGTTTTCTTCATTACGAGGGCTGGCGAAAAAGTAATAACCACTAAAAAAGTTGTGATTTAATGTTAATTTATTAAGTTTATCCAAGTTCCCAAAACAAAGATAATGAAATAACCTTGGTTATAGAGAGAGAGTAAATATTATCATATAAACAGATATAAGTTAAAAGTTTTTATAAAAATAGCTCTACATATATGTATGTATGTACATACATATATAAATATATATTCTTCTTTTAAATATTCAATATATTAAAGTATTCAAAATTATGTAATTGAATTTACACTTTTCAAAAAACTTGCCTACAATTTAACGTTAAATTTATTAAAATTAAATTAAAGTACCTACTTTAATTAACCTTTTCATATTTTGCAGTTAGTTTAATGATTTAACAGTCTTGTGATTTAAATAAACCTATTGCCCTTAATTGAAGCTTTACCTTCTCTCATATCAATTACACACGTTTTTATTTGAATCCGTCGAATACATACATGTATATCGTTTACAGTCTTTTGATTGGCAGTTTCAGGGCAAATGCATTAGTAATATGAGAAACTCTTGAAATGTTTTACAGCAAATTAATTTAACTAGGCCTTGAAATATGAGTTAACCAGTTGCCAAAGTAGTTAAAATGTATGCAAATTGTGTAAAAGTTATAGGTATTGATGCATTATATGGGTATTATTAAGTGAACAAAATCTAAAATCCATTTAATAATTGACATCATAATTAAATTCTAAGAAATTTTCATCGCCTAGTAGTGCCTTAATTTTTCATGGGAATAAATTCATATTGGCTAGAATTTATATGGATCAAGGTATACTAGGAAAAAGTAATTTAATTATCCATTCGCTTTATTATATTTGATGCTTTAGATTTTATTTTTGAATCTTTTTCTAAGAATGGACTATGTAGTTTAATTTTATTCAATAATATTTCATTTCATTAATTATTTTTGTTAGAGAAGCAACAAACGGGTTCAATGTAATTAAACAGTGTTGGAAAATGGAGTTAGTCAATAAAATTTAATATAAATCCAGCCAATTCACGAATACTTTTATCCGCCTTTTTGTCACTTTTCTTTTTTTAATGGAAACGAAAAGAGGGAATATATGTACATAAATCGAATACGTTTTTTTTATAAATATTTTCGCTCTATCAAAATTATCAAATGGATTAAGACTAAAAAAAGACTATGAAATATTAACAGCGAATTAAACATTTGTTTATGATTAAGGATTTACTTTTTATGCTGTAAAATATGATAAAATACACATACATATGAACTTTATTCAATTTAAAGTATTTTTCTTGTATCTTATATCTATATATGTATATTTATCAAATACAGCCATTCGAAATACTTTTAAACTAATAATTAATTATGTTTTGTTGCAAATTTTTTTGGTATTGCTTACATATGTTAATGAACAAATTGCCTGTAAAATTTTCAATAAAATTTGTAAGAAATCATTTGGATACATTGTCTAATGTATCAAATCGAAAGTATCGCGAGCATCGATAAATGACCAATCGGTATCGCGTGGAGCTGACAACTTAACTTCATAATTAATATATGTACATGTATGTATGTGTATATGTATATATGCATAAATTCTTGAATTGCTAAATAATTCGATTGATGCATTTAATGAATTGAACATGTCACACTAACCAAATTCAAATTCTGTTTCAAGTTACATATGTATGTGTATATGTTTATATGTATATGTACATACATATGTATATGAATGTCATGGTTTGACATTGTTTTAACGAAAATAACACTTAAATGACTTAAAGTTACTTAAAATAATAACATTGTCATATCATCTCATTACAAATTTTGTATCATTTATAAATATTTGATAAAATAATAATTTAAACCCTCTAAAGATTTTAATTGTCTGGTCTCGAAAATTGTTAATGTATTAATCAATGAATATTTCAAAGTATGTATGTATGTACATATGTATATGCATGAAATCAAGTTAACTTTAATGGATATTGTAATTGTTAAATAATTTATTGTTTTACATATGTATATGTATGTATGTATGTATTCAAATACATTTGTATGTTCATATATTTATAAATCTAACTATGTATGTATGTATCTCAGTTGCACTAATTCGATGTGCTATACAAACATTCATACATAAGTACATATGTACATACATATGTATGTACATATAATTTACCACAAAATTTTCTTCAAAATTCTTGTTTGAGTTGAAATAGAAATCATATTTTCTCATTTAGTTGGACAATTATCACTCTGGTACTCCTCCTGGCAGTTACAATTCTAATTTGTGATTACTGATAATTGCAAATGATACATTTTGATAAATTGGTTTGCATATTCTGTCCGAGTGTGTGTACGTGTGTGTGTGTGAGTGTGTATATGTATATATAAGTATGTACATACACACATATAATTAATCTATAAATATGTTAACGAAATTTATTTGTGGCTAACAATTTCATTGACCCATTCCATAAACTAGGATATATACATACATTCATATATATATATACATACATACATATGTACATATGTATGTACATATAAACTAAAAGCTCTTGAACAATATGTTTTGCCATTTTTCTATGTCATTGCCCATTTGTTGGGCCATTATCTGAAAGGGACATTATTTAGAGAAGGCTGTACAAATGATTTCATTTAGTTTTTGGTACTATAAACACACACACACACTTATACGAAAACCGCATATAAAATTTCAAATGAATGCACCACATAAACTTGCAGGACTCAGTATATTCCTTTTGGATTCGAGAAAGGGCCTGACTTGGTCATTTTGCTTGACCAACACCACAAATGAACAATTGCCACAAAGAATACAGAAAATTAATGAAATTCTTGAAATGTAGCAATGAAGACGTTTTTGTTGCAAAACCAGAACCAACACAACCCCCACCATCCCTTGCACCACACCCTTCCTCCTCCTCCTCCTCACCCCATTACCCCACTAAACCTCATATCTTCAAGTCGCCCCAAACCATTACCATGGCCTCTAAATTTTACCAAAAAGTTCATTAGAGTAAGATGAAACTGAGTTTTGGCCCTCAAACCATTCAACTTCCACATTTTCAAGGCCTTGAAGGGCCCTTCCTTTACTTTCCTTTGGCCTGTGTTTTGTTGGTTATTTTAATTAAAAGCACATAAACGGAGTCCAGCATCGGGTCCGTGTCCATGTTCATGTCCAAGCCCAGTCCCAGACCCAGAGTCTCCGAGTCGCAGCAACTATATCCCCCCCTCCTCTGTCTTTTGTCTCCATTTTCATCCCCATTCCCCATTGTATGACTATGCATGATTTTGCTTCTCTTTGTCTGCCTTCAACTTGCGGCCACAAAATAATTATTGCAAGAAAATTTTCTATGAATGGCAGGCGCAAAAACTTTTACAGTCTGCTTGCTCAATTTTCAACTTTTGTTGTTTCTTCGTTCTTGGTCGACTCGATGGCAAGACACAATGCGATGTGCAACATAACAAAAAAAAAAAAAAACCCAAAAAAAAATAAGAAGTTTACCACCGACAAAAGGTAAATAAATAAGCCAGCAAGGAGAAGAAGAAAATTAGAGAGAAGGCCAACAAATTGAAATGACTGTTAAGAGATCAATTTTCCTTGACGACTTGTTAGTTAAACCTATTACGAATTATTCTTCATTTTAATTGAACAAGATGCTCCTTATTATGTCAGTTAGTCAATTGAACAGGATAAAGAGCCAATCAATGAACGATGATTTAAATTTACTTCAATCGTTTCAGCGTTATACCCTAACACTCCTAACTTTCAGCTGCTCTTTGGGATTTCTTGATTCTGACTGTTGCCAAGGGTTTTTACGCTCTGTTCGTATGAATTTGCAACTTAATTGAGTATATGTGGTCATCAGTTGCATTTTCGGTCAACTTTCAAAGTGTTGCAAACGTCAGGAGTGCGGTTGACAGAACTACTAGTTGGATTGCTGCTTTTTGGTGGTGGGTGTGGGGAGGGGGGTGGGGAAATATCCAAAGGCAAATGTGCGTCACTGTAGCGGAAATGACAACGAGCAGAGCTGCCGCTAAGCGGCTTAACTAACCCCAACACCCGCACCCATGAACTACGCTCCACCACATGGATGAACCACACGGCACTGGAACCGCTGCTAGGCAGTGTTTGGCTCCCTTACAGGCAAAAATAAAAAAAAAAATTACAAAAAAAAAAAAAAACAAAAAGAGAAAGGCAGTCAGCAGGTTGGACAGCATGTTTAAACCTTTACTTCAACTTTGTGGCCTCAGTGTTGCACTTTACACTGTAAGAAAATCGATAAAAATTCATTTTAAATATTATAATGGTAGCAGGATTGATAAATACATATGTAAATTCATTTCCTTTCAGTTATCATAAGTGAGTATGGGAACATGTTCGGTTTAACGGTATTCATCATTTAATTTTTTTTCATTAATTAAATAAATTGTAATTTTCTGTTCCTATTTTACAAAAATATATAAATTTGGATTTTATTTCTTGTCGAGCTTTTTAATCCTAATTTTAAATATTAATTTTACATTATAAATTCAAAATTATACGTTTTATGATTATTTATTTTTTTTTTTTTTTTATAACTTTCATTTTATAAATTTTGCTTGCTATTTGAACAAATAGTTTACTAAATAATTTGTATATGATTAGAACTTAAATTTGTTTTACCTTTATGGTTTGACTCATTTTCTCTAGTTTAATATACATACACTTACCAAATGATAATACATAGTACATAAACCACCGATATGTATGTATATGTAGGAATTAAAAAAGAACTAGATCATGAAACAGAAGAGAATGAACTAGAAGAGTATAAACTAAAATAAGAGACTCGCAGTGGCATCGCATTGACGCGATGTCGTTAATTTTCCCTACTTTAAAAAAGTGTGACCAGATTCAATGCTGGCGTCAGGATAGGCAATCGGTGTCAAGTTTGATTAAAATTACTTACCAATATATACTTAACAATATACATACTTATCTATAATATAATAATTATGTTAACATTGTTCAATAAATAAATATTTGAATATATATATATATATATATATATATATATATATATATATATATATATATATTATATATGTTCTAGTACACTACTATATACACAAATGTATACTGTATTTACATATGTACATATATATTCCAAGTTAAATATTTTGCCATTGCTATAAGTTTCTTCGATCAGTGCAGTCCTTTGGCTGCAGCTGTTTCTTTCTTACAACAATGTGAAATTCGCATGTGTGTGTGAAAACAGAGAGAGAGCGAGAAAGAGAGGAGAGGGAGAGAAAACTAAAGCGGTAGATAGGGAGAGTAAAAAATAACCGAGAAAAAGTTTTGGTCATTTTCGTTGCGCTACTTAAATAATAAACGCATTTTGAAAGTTCAACTTGCTGCTGCTGCTGCTGCTGCTGTCATTAAATATTTGTGCGAATGGGCAAATTGGATTAACCCGAAACAGGGTTGCCATCACCATAACAAAAACAATAGGTACATACATACATCCATACATATACATACGTACATATGTATATAAAAAATTGGGTTTTTGTGTAAAATCCTACCACACTTAAGCAGTAGCCAGCTGTCGAAAATATTTAAAATTTATTTCAAGGCTTAAACTAAGTGAAATACACATTGATTAATTCTGACTTTGTTTATTTTATATTGTGCTTTTTTTTTGTCTTAATTGTACCTTGTGTATGTTAAAGGGTATTCCAGTTGTCGTTGCTATTGCAGTGTTGGTTCTCTATCCCTTTAACAGCTTTATTTCTATTCTAATTTGATAGGACAGAGGGTGGTGAGGGGGGGTGTCTAAGCAAATTGAAACATTTTGGCGCAATGGAAATGAAATGAAATGACTCCATTGAGAGTGAGACCAAGTTTAAGCTCTTAGAACTAGAATTCAACTCAAATATGCATACTAAAGTGAAATGAAGAAATGCAGCAAAGGTATTTCAACCATCTAGTTTTTAACTACTTTTAATTGTTTTTTTTTTATTTGCCTACAGTAAAAATAAAGATACGAAATTGTAAAAAAATGAAGCCTTATTTAAAAAAAATTAAGAAAGATAAAAAAAAAACAAAAAACAGATATGTAAACTGTTCAAAGGAATATACTAGTTGAAAGAAAATTGATTCTATTCATTCAACAATAACGCATTTAAATTATTCACAAATGCAATTCACAAATATTTTCATCCGCGTCACGTATACGACGGGTAAACCACTTTGCCACACAATGAAGAAGAAAACTGAAAACCGAAAATCGAATTCATTTTAACGCCACTTTGCATAACAATTAATATTTTATTTTATTTTTATTTTCTGGAAAATAACAACAACAGCGAAAAAAATTGTTCATCAAATAAAAATCAAGTGGCATCATTTAAACTGTTGCACACACAGACATACATACATACACACGCATACTGCCACGCCCCGACTTTATCAACGTTTCCCTTGCATGTCCGTCCATTTGTGTTGTTGTATTCTGTAAATAATTCAACAAATTATTATATTTAAATTGTCTGGCTGCCAGTTTGTTGTACATACCATATTTTTGATGGACTTTATTTTCACTCACTTTTTGTTATACCCTAAAAAAAAAAAAAAAACGGTTGACACCTTTTGCTGACTGGTTTTGCATGTGTAAAATAAAACATCCTTTCATCCTTAATCTATTAGTAGCTTTTACTTAATGTTAGTCATTTGAAAATAACAAATTACAACTTGCAAATTATAAGAAAAATTTAAGATTCTTTAGATAAAATGATTTTTATGAGAACTTTCCAAAGTTTTCAATTCCATATCAGGATATATTAAGTATAAAAATGAATTTTATGGAAAATCAGATCTAATGATAATTTTCTATATCATTCTCTTATTGTAACAGTAAGTGAACGTCTTATGAACTTCATATAAAGGAACAGTGTGACCAGCTCAAATGAAAATAAATATAAATTACTATCTGTGGATTTCATTTGACTGACTATATAGGATAAATCGAAAAGTACATTACGGAAATTTAATTCTAGTTTTATGCGCCACATCGGTTGAATAATGTATATAGACATCGGTAAGCTGATGTTGGCAAATTGTTTTTATTTTGTTTTTTTTTTATTGTTGTTGTTGTTTTGTTTTATTATTATTGAAAATTAAATTTTAAAAAGCGGCAACAAGAATGGTGCCACAATCATAACCATTGCGATAGCATGAGCGAGAGCCAGCAAAATAAATTAAAAAATAATTTTGGGGTTAATTACAATTATTTATATATACAATGACATCGATGATTATGATGTCTCAATTGTTATGGCTTTATTAACATGGCCAAATGTGTGACAGAGACTGAGAGAGAGAAAGAACAAAAAAAGAAACACTGCGACAACATAATAATCATAATAAGTAATAATATTAACAAGAATAATAACAAAAAATTGAGCACGAAAAAAAATGTATAATAAAAACAAACAATAAATGCAAAAAAAAAAAAAAGGGAAAAGCAATGAAATGAGGGGAGTTGAAGTGGAGTATAAGCCCCATATATGTATATTGACCACATTATTGGCGCTCTTCCTCCACATCCACCTCCTCCTCACCGTTTGATCTTCTCGACAAGCAACAAATTGACTTTAATTTGCAAACAATGGACAACAAAGCATGTACTGTGTATTGTTTATTTTGAAACCAATTTCAAATTAAATTACAGTTTATAAAAGTTACAAAAAAAAAAACAACAAAAAAAATGAAAGAATTTTTATGTATAAAACAAAGCATCGAAGTCAACATACCCTAGCATAAAGAAGTTTTTATGAATTGACTGATGCAATTGCTTATCTCGAATATATACATAGAAATACCTACATATGTATATAGTATATGTCAGTAAGTATGTATATATCGAAGCGACTTTTTTTTACATAATAACTTATTCATGAATACAATTAATGCACTGGAATTTAATTAATTACAATTCATTTATTTATTAAACGTTTTGTTTTCATTCATTCATTGTTCTCTACATTCGATTTGAATTAAATACGCTTCTAGCCTTTCATCGCCAACTCTCTTACACATATCAAATGGGTCCGCTTTCTATATCCCCCCCCTAACTGCCTCCCTCCCACCTATCTTCACTCTCTTCTATGTGGATTTCTGACCGCTGTTTGTCAGTTTGCAATTGGACACCTCGGACCCCTAACAAACAACCAAACAATAAGCGAATTGTGCAAAAAAAAAAAAATTAAAAACAAACAAACAAATTTCAGAAACAAGAACAAAAAACACGTAAAGGAAAAATCCATGTAATTGTAAATAAATTAATGGCTATTGTGGGAAATGCGCGTCAATGAGCAAGCCACACCAAAAACAGACAGCTATTTTTTTTCCATCCCATTCCAAAGTTAAAGAAAATGAAGGGAAAACTCTATATCGCCCGATAGCAAATACCAAAAAGAAAAAAAAAAAAACAAAATGAATATACTCTTTCTATTTGAACGTTATAATATACATTTATCAAATGTCTTTGATTTATTCATTCCTCTCTCTCTCTCTCTACCATCTCTATAAAAATTGATTGCATTCTCAATGACATTTTATTATATTTTTAAATGAAATTTTTGAACTATTTGTCTTTAATAATTAGCCATTTATATGGAATAAAATATTTAAACGAGTATGTATTTAACATTTCTCTTTAAATAAAAAAAAATCTTCATATACTATACACATACATTAACATGGATTAATAAATATTGATTATATATGATTAAAGTTGTTTATATTATGTCACAAATTTTAAATATCGTTCATGGAGAATAGAACAAATAATCAGCAATTAAATCATCATCGTTCTGTTTCTATTAGTATTGGTATTAGTTTGTACAACTTAAAAATCTTTTAATAAACAAAAAATATTAGTTGCAATTTATTTGCTATAATATTTAGATTTTGTTTATTTGCAATCGTTGTTAAACATTTAAATGTAACTATTTGGATTTCATATATTTATTACACTTGTCACAAGCAAGAAAAGAAGACAAAAAAAAAAAAGAGAGACCCTCCATACCCATCCCCTTTCAACTTCTTTTGAAATATTCATCCATTTCTCTGACAATTTTCCACTTTCAAGTGTTGTTATTTCTTTCGTTTTGGTTTCTATTCGTTTCTTTTTGTCTTTGACTCGCTTTAGTGCGTTTTTATGGGATTTCACTATTGTCACGGGGAAGGCGGATGGTAGGGCGAGGGGGTGTGGTGGGTTAAATGGTGAAGCGGCTGTTGTATGGCAAGAGCGAGCATTATTTATGAACTCGACGCGCCTGCAAGTATGCAACGATTATAATAATTTTAGCTTATAATGTGTTTTTCCAGTTTCTCGCCCTCGCTACTGCAAGTCTCGCTCACTCGCTCTCTATCACTCACTCTCTCACTCACTCACTCTTTCTCTCTCTCTTTCTCTCTCTTTCTTTTTCTATCTTCTTTTTTCATATCCCTTTCTTTCTCTATTTCTCTCGAATAGCTCTCGGCGTTGTCATCGTCTGGCAATTTGCTGATTTATTTGCACTTAGGTGACTTAAAGTATTCTGGCTGACTATGAAGCTATGAGGGGCGTAGTTGGGAGTTGGTGGTGCCTAAAGGGAAATGTTGCCTGCTCCTATATATGAGTGTGTGTGTGTGTGTGTGCGTGTGTTTTTGTGTGCTTAGCAGCTCATAACTCTTGCGCTTACCTTGTTGTCTGCTCTGGATATGGCTTCACTTTCAGCTCCAGCTTTGGCTTGGATGCATTTAAAAATGCATTAGCGTAAATCAATGGATGGTATGCCTTTATGATTGGCATTAAATCTGCACGAGTGCCAAAAGGTCAAGTTTTCTGCTTACAAAGAAAAGATTTAGCCTGTTATCCCCATCTGCCTTCGCTTGGCCGGTCTAATGCATTTTACTTGGGTCACCATAAACAAATTTCAAATTTTATCTATTACTATTTTTGTGTATCGATTTTAAGTTTCTATTTGAAATTCGAAATTCAAGTAAATTTAAATTCAATCATTATTTAAATTAAACATTGTGATGTATTTTCATAAGTAGCTGTATTTCCAATTTATCTAGATTTATCAAATTTAATCTAGAAACTAATGATCCTTTACAATTATAAGGAAATGTATAAAACCTATATTAGTAATACCTAATTATAAAAGAAATGTAATAGCAAATTATGTATTAAATTGAATTCAAGTATGGCATTAAATAGAGAACAAGTATTTTAATTGTTTTGTTCAAATTAAGCATGAAGATCGAAAAATTCATAAAAATTCAAAATAAAATCAAATTTATATTTAATACCAGCAAAAAGCTATATTTAAACCTCTCGCTCGAAACAGGACTAATGGAAATTAGTTTGAATTAAAATATTTTCTCCATTATTTAATGATTTTATGATTTAAATTAGTCATCTTGCAGTTGTTATCAGTAACGATAATAAGAAAACCAAATGAACTCGTTTACCAACACTAGCAGAGCTGAGTACTAGAACATGAAGGTCAAACATAACTTTAATAACAGAAAGGCAAGATTCATTTTAAAATCGATCATAAAAACGAAAAGATTTAAAAAGTAAAATAGAAACATTTTATTAGATTATAACAATAAATACATAAAACTATTTACTATATTAGTGAAAGCAATCAAACTTAGAGAATGTTCTACAAAATTAATAATAATTGAAACCAAATTATCAAAGATTAATTTTACATAACAATTTTATTGTTTTTATATGTGCCATAATCTCTGAGATCTACTTGCTTACATGCAATTATCTTGATAAAAATGCCTGATAATGTCCATCAGGGGTATATGTAAATAATTTATGAGAACCAAAATGCAACCTTTTCCTCAATATAATCATAAATAACATATCCGTAGCATTATATTTTAAACAAAAAAGGTTGGTAAGAAAAATCCATAGATATATATCATGTATATACATATAAAATTGGTAAAAACTTTTATTAAAGACATTGCTTGCTATCTATCCCAATGTTGCTCGTCTTATCATGATTTCCATCTCCCTCTTTCGTTTTTCTTTTTTTTTTTCTTGGTTTTTTTTTGTTGCTACTGTTGCTTTTGCTTCTAAATGTTTTTGCCGGAGGCATTTAAAGCGATTGCTTACCTTCTCCGGTTGCTGATGGAATAAAGTTGTTAATTTTATTATATGGCACACGCCCATACGAAAGTGTTAATGATGCTTTAAATTTTGGCGCTTCAAGTTTTCATAAGCCTAATTGAATTTCCAGGCAGGAGGCGAATCCTGGCTAAGGTGGGTGGCATTCAGCCAGAGCCAAAGGGACAATAAGCCATGGAGGAGCCATTGGCAGGGAAAGGTGGGTGGTGGTTAGGGAGGTAGTGGGAGATTGGTAGGTTGGATTTGGGGGATGTTAGGGAAAATTGTGCGTGCGGTTGTTTAGTGGATGGGAATTGCAATTGAAAAAAGTTTTTAATTTATTTTCGAATATGAGAAGAAACAACAAACACTTCATTCTATTTATTTTTGTTTCGTTTTTTTTTGCTTGCTTTTATTTTTTTTTTTTGCATTGTTGTTGTTCTTGTTGTGTTGCTTTTCTTTCACATCTTTTGGTTCTAGGCTTGCCGAGGAGCTGTTGGCGGGGCATCATTTATTTATCACTCATACGCCGCGTGTGGCTTGCACGTTCATTCCGTGTAAGTTAATAGCCAGCACTCAGCATAATATAACAAAAATAAAAACAACAACAACAACAAGAACTGCCATAAAGTGAAAGCCCAGAGTCACATACACCCCTCTTCCTCACTCTCACTCTTACTTTCAGTCACACTCTCTACCTATCTCCCTCTGCCAACCCTGAGGCCATAAAGCACATGCTGATTATGCATTCAAAGCGAGTTTTGGCAACTGAAAACAAAACCAAACTTAAGTGATTCCAAACATACACATACATATGCACACACACAGACACATACGTACACACACACACACACACACACACACACATATAAGCATACATTTACAGAATACAGAAGACAGAAAGAAAATAACCCAAGACACCTGGCCAGGTGGGTGAAGTAAAATGTAACATTGGTATGTTATTTCTTATTTCCTTTTCAATATTAGCCCTGAAAAATAATTTAGCATGCATATAACAAATATGTATAACAGTTAATATAAATGTTCATAATCAAAATAGATTATCATATATTTTTGATAAATAATTTAAAGAAGATTTTACATCATTTTATTTATGCACTTTGATTTACACGCATTATTTATAAATTATCGTTAAGGATTAATGATAACTATGATATTGTATGTTATATTAGTCAAACAGTTTCGCTCTCGTATAACAGTATTAATGTGAATGCTGGGTAAGCTATTAAAATCTTCTCCTTGTTGAACTGAGATCAAAAACAGAAGAAAGAAGAAAAAAAAAAACAGTTGATGAGCAGCAGCAGTAGATGACCTAGGCCGGGTTAAAAATGTGACACACACACGCACACTATACACTAAGGCATGCACGTAAATATTTTAATTTTTTTCTATCTCTCTCTCTCTCTCTCTCTCTCTCTGGGCTTATTTTTGCCGTCTCTGTCTTTATTGGGCGGACGCTGGGGATCTTCTTCGACATGGAGTTCCGGGGCTTGCCGTGTCTCAGGAAGTTGCCATTATTTATGAACTTGCACACACACACACACATACAAGGATACATTGACACCGGCACCGAAACACGTAGCCTGACAACAACAATAATTCAAATATTCATTTATACGCACGACAATTCTGACATGAATCATATTTTTGCCACCAAGCCTCCAGCGAACTGCGTCTGTGGTAGTGGCGGTGGTAACGGTGGCATTGCTGTTACCATTAATGCTGCTTCTCTACATGGTGGTGCGTCTGTGGTTACACCTCACACACACACACACACACATAGCCATAGACACGTGCTGATTGCCAACGGACATAGGAACTGGTAAATGGGCAACGGATTTTACACCTTTTTTTTTTATTTTTTCTTTTAAAAAAATTTTTTTTTTTTATTATTATTTAATGTCATGGCAAAAATAAAAATTGTTAAAAAGGGCATTAGCAAGTCGGATAATCATTTAACCTGTAATCTCTTCTATTAGCCAAGCTATTTTTTTTTTGTTTTCTTTTTTTCTTTGTTCTTTCTCTCTTTCTATTTTGGGTATATTTTGTGTCTTGGAATTAAAGTTGACACCTGAGGTACCCTAAAACCTCAAATCTTACTTGTTGTTGTTGCAACAAATATACATATATATATATTGTACATATCTATGTGTATATATATATATATATGTATAGGCATACATATGTATGCATATATATGAAGAAGTTTTTCTTTGGCAAAGCTGCAATTGCTTGGGTCACGCCAAGGCAAATTGCTAAAAGTTTGTCCTTGCTTGTTTGGGCCGTTTTGCCTTACCCAACCTTACCTTTGGTAAACCTAACCTCAAAGCAGTTCAGGGCTAACACAAATGAGCGCAATTTATGTAGCATACTTATTTGCGCAGCTTCTATTTGAGTTGCCCCGTACATGTGTGCGTATTCATCAGCCTGTATATGTGTGTGTGTGTATGTTGTGTGTGAGCATAAATTTGGCTAAAATCAGAAACGGCCGGAAGCATCTCCTCTTTGCTGTCTCTCTCTCTCACTCCTTCTCCCGTTCTTTCTTTTTTTTTTTATTTATTTATTTTTATATTCATAATTTTTTTTGTGTGTGGGGGAGGGCGGTGTTTTTGGATTTTGTAAACGGTAAAAGTTATCAGTTTAGGCAAAAATGCTTCACTTTTGCCATTGATTGGTAAACCGAAAGCAAACGAGAAAGAGCGAGAGAGAGAGAGAGTGGTGAGAGAGGGGAGAGAGGGGAGAGAAGTGGCCTGGAAGATTTTCCCAGAAAGCACACTTCGCCTGATAATTGTACGTCCAGGCTCTTTATTCGGTTTAGGTGTCGCTTAGTTAATAAAAAAAAAAAAAAAAAAAGAGAAAAACATGAAGCTAAAAGCAGCTGGCAAGCATCTCCTGCCTATCAATTTCCTGCCCATCCTCTTTTTATGTCACTGTATGTGACGTGTTGTAATGCCAACTATTACAAGGATATTTCACATATGTGTCCTGCCATGTGTCTCCTCCCTTCTTGCTCTCCCTCTCTCCCTCTCTCTCTCTATCTCTCTCTGTCTGTGTGTGTGTGTGTGTGTGTGTGTGCTGTTCGTGCTTGTTATGTTATTGTATGCTGACTACGTGCTGCAAACTGTCAATTGCGTATTTGTCAATAGACCGAGTCGAGTTCGACTTTTACTTTTGACTTTAACAACTTGGTGGCAGGGCAATTTAAGAGATAATAAGAATATGGGAAGCAGGAGAAGACATCATCGGTTCGTTGAATAGACAACCAAATCCATATCATGGCCAACCCACACACACACACGCACACACACACACACTCAACAACTCAGGCAGTTAAAGTTAACTAAATAAGGAAAATTCATTCAAGTGCATGGAATAATTCTGATATTTTCACATTGATACATATCCTTTTCATAAGATTCTTGCAAATTAGCTGGGAATATGTCAATAAATATATATTTTGTAATATTTTTTTCCTTTATCCTTTTTGTTGTTATTGTTGTTGTTGTTGTATATTTTGTATTTTTAAACTCTTTGCTTTTGCTTGCTGTCTCGCATCATTGAGACTAACTTTTCCGTATGACTTTATAAGGTCTGTTGCCAGCGGAAGATGGCGGAAATGGTAACGCCAATGTCGGAAAGGAAACATATTGTATATGTGCATGTATTGTGTGGGTGTGGGTGTGGGTGTGGGTGTGAGTGTTCGTATGTGTGTCTGTGTATGAGTAACTTAACGTCTACTCCCCATTTTTCGCACTTGAGTTTGTTGCTTTGACATTTGTCTTTTTGTTTTTCACATGGCCAGCAAAGAATTTTAGACTTGAGTAGAAACCAACAGTAACAGCAAATCTTTGGCTCTCTTTCTCTCTCTCTCTCTCTCTCTCTTTTACTACTTTTGTTGCATGAATAATGGCGCTTGTTATTGTTGTTGCTGACACTTCCCCCCTTACCCCTATGCAACATACTTTCAGTTAAAGTGGTTGTGTCAATTCCGAGCGAAATGAATAATATGTCATGCATGTCGCCAATGTTGTCGGCTTTTGTCTTCGTTATTTTCACTCGTTCGCTCAGCTGTCTAGCCAAGCGTGTGTGGGTCGTGTGTGTGTGTGTGTGTCTGTGTGTATGCCATATATCAACCTCTATCCAACAGTGGACACTCGCTAAAACAAACACTTGACTATCATCTTGAGCATCATTTAATTAATTGGCATTTTGTCGGCATTTTTGCCATTGCCTTTGCCTTTGCCATTGCCTTTGCTTTTGCCTTTTCCTTTTTCTACTTATTTTTTTTTTTTCCTCTTGTTTCCTTTTTATCACCCTGGTTGACCTGAGTGATTAATTGTTCTGGTCTGTTGCCTGGCCTTTATATACGCTTTCGATAAGCCTTTGCCTGGTTATCGGCCCATGTCCAGAGAGCAACGTTTTCTCTCCTCACTGTTACTATCTCCCCTGCCATCATCCACACCTCATCCATTCATCTACACTTCAGTTGATGTTGTCCTTGGTTGCCATGGTGTTTGATTTAGCTTTGAAACAACTTGGGCCATGCTTTTCATTACGTTCCATTTGCTGTGAAAATATTTATCTAATTCATTGATTCTTTAGTAGGTTGGGGACTACCACCACCAACACCACCCAACACCACCCAACACCACCATCACCACCAATACGCTCTGTGGATAAATTCTCTCAATGGCACACAATTTGGCTGACAGCCACCAAAAAAAACAAGTAAAATGCACATTGCAAATATGTTAAAGTAAAATAGAAAGAAGATAAAAAAAAAAATTGACAAAATCCTTGTGATCTTTGTTGTTTGTGTGTGTGTGTGTCCATTTGTTGCAGTGTTGATTAATGTCAAAGCGAATGAGTGAGTGGGCGGGCGGGATAAAATTTAGCATGGATTCGGTGGTAAAGGTTACCGGAAACAAGTGGAAATCGAGACAGATTTATAGCATTCAATATGTTTTCAATACTTCCGCGAAAAATGTCAACCCTAGCCAACCAGTAGCCCCAACAACAACAACAACTAAACTAAATAACCGTTAGACCGATGTTGGCAAAAAAAACCAAAAAAAAAATGGAAGAGAAATTTAAAATTGAAAGAAGGGAAATTAAACATGGAGTTGGCCACAAAAAAAAGGATATTTCTTATAATTAAAAGTGAGATGAAAAAAAAACACTTTAAGAAAAGAAAAAGAAGAAACTTTTCCCATATAATCAAAGAAACTAAAAATGTTGTTGTAAGTTTTATTTCGTTCAGTGTATGGAATTGAAAGGAGATATGCCTTGCCTAATATATTTTGTAAGCGCCTCTTCTATTGCAACGCATCATCCTTCATGGAATGTTGCCAATGGCAACAACATAGAAGAGGACCAAGTAAAAGCAAATTGAGGAGTTGCGGACGTGGCAGCCGGATGTGTGGATGAGCTTCAGCGGATGAGACTTCGACACATGTAAGCACTGGCATTGCCACATACACTCTCCACACACACACACACACACACACACACACACTCACACGTATACTTACAGAGCCGTTTACACTCAATGTCTGGCAATGGACAAGGACGCGACGTAGATGCAGGCTCCATCGGACTCACTGTTCGATGCACATGAATGCATTTTTCCACAAAATTTAACTTTTATGGTGGTGATCGAGTGGGATTGGGAGTAGAAGGAGCAACAGTAACAGTAACAGTTGCAGCATCAGCCGGAGACACGGCCACAAGGCATCAGAATGCGACTTTGTCCTCGTTGGCATCCTGGCAACCTTTTTTTGTCAAAAGGCATTTCCAAGCAGCAGGCAGCAGGCGGCAGGCGGCAGGCGGCAGGTGGCCGGTGGCAATGATTCCCCTTATTCCATCTCTCTTACTCCTTTTCTCTCTCTCTCTCACTGTCTCTTTCACCGTTCTTGACATTGCATTTGCAATTGCTAGTTGATTGGATTTACCCTCGAACCCCTTCATTCATTTGGCTTATGAATTTCCGTTGTAGGAGTATCTTAAAGCTTAAAGCATCGTCTTGTTAGGGGTGGGGTGGGGTGTGTGTGTGGGGGAAGGAGGGGAAGAGGGGGTGGCTTAAAACTATTCCCTGCAAAACGATGTGTTAACAAGCATGAAATCCAAATCAAACCGCAAACATGCCAACAGAATCAAGAAAAAAATATAACCTCCATCCCAAAGTACTCACAATATATACATATATACATACATACATACATGCGTATATATATATATATATATATGTATATATTGGTTGAATCCCCTCTGGTCTTGGCATTCCAAAATGCTACAATTCATGATTGAAATTTAAATTGAATCTGTAATCTGAAACAAAATCTAATCGAATTATACCAACAGCAACCAACAACGACACAGGCAGAGCGAGAGACAGAGAGAGAGAGAGAGAGAGGCAGAGAGAGCGAGACAGAGAGAGAGAGTGAGCAAGTGTTGTAGGGAGTTGGAGCAGTTAAAGTTTGGTTAGAGTTGGCTGAGCACATTTATCCAACATTTTACCAATATCGTTGTCAGACGCTAAGCAAAAATTTCAGCAGAAGCTAAATCAATGCAAAAAAACAAAAAAAAAGCATTGCGGGTAATCAAACTAAACTTGATATAAATAAATACAAAAATAAAACCACAAAACAACGAACTGAATATACCCTACAATTGAAAATTAATATAATGCAAAAAAAAAAAAAAAATGATTGAAATGAAAAAATTTCCAATTTCATTTCAATGTTTTCCCAAAAGGCAAATGTGGGTGAAGGAACAGAAAAAGAAAAAAAAATTGAAAAATTCTCAGTTTTCAATCGCTCGTACGGCACGTATAAATCTCTAGTGAAGATGAGACAACAACAACAACAACTACAACAAGTCACCACCATAAACTCTATCCTGCTGACATCCCCCCCCACCCCCTTTCCTTTTATTTTGACCACCCCCTTTTTCTACTCTATTCCACTCTGCAACTGTTTGAGCAATTTTTGCAGACAAAACCCAAAAATGGCAACATCATCAATGCCAACTACCAGCAGATAAAATCGCCTCCTGTTCAATGTGTTTATGTGTGCGTGAGCGCGTGTGTGCGTGTGCGTGTGTATATACATACACAACATGCATATGAATGTCTGTGTGAATGTGTTTGTGGCCCAAGCCATATTTAAGTCAATTTACATGCAACAATCAATATTTTTTGTGTGCAAATAGTCGACCCAAAAACCCAAAACCAAAAACCAAAAAACCCTAAAACCAAACCCAAAACCAAAGACCAATGCCTAGAGTGCTTGGGCTCTGAAAATCCACCGACCCCCAATGCCCAAGATTCAAACAAAAACCCAAAAATTTGTACACAATTTTCAATCTCAGCATCATGAGCTGACAGGATGATAGGTGGTGGGGACGGGGGGGGAGGGGATAGTATGTAGGCCGGCCGTATGGTGTACAAGAGGCGATAGAGTCCTCTTTGATGGCCAACCCATGTTGCTGGCCGAAAAACTTAACTAATAACTCCTTGGTGTATTGCCTGGTATTTTTAGAGTGGAAAGGGGGACAGGGAGTGCCCCAGCCACGGCACAGAAAGACAGTAGAGGGAGAGAGAGGGAGAGAGGGTGAGATAGAAACAGAGCGAGGCAGATAGTAAAGGAAGTCCTGAAAATAGGCTCTAAAATCAGTAACAAATGCGAGGGTTGCTCAAGCGTATCGATAATTTTTTTTCTAATATTCAATTGAAGTTCAACAGCCACCCATGGCAGTCAATTGTTTTTGTTTCTCTGTGGCTGGGTGTATATATATATATATGTGTGTGTGTGTGTGTGTGTATGTCCTAGCCAAATGTGATTTATCTGCTAGGAAAATTTATTTGGCCAAAAAGGCAAAATGAAATGAAAACTAGAAGAGGCCATGTTGCCGTTGTTGTTGCGGTTTAGTTGATTCAATGATTCAACTTGTTGGCGTTTCAGTTAGTATTGGTTCTTTGCCAGCAACAGAAGAACAAACAATTTTTACTAGAAAACTTCTACAATGTTTATCGTGAACTGACTTAAAGTAACACTGACACAAATAAGTACTTTCAGTTTTCCCAAATCGACACACCAACCAACCGACCGACCAACTGATCCACCATCTCACCATCTCAGCTGTTAGGCAACATCTTTTGGCCAAATGTTTAGTCACAAGTTTCACAAACAAGCCAAGTTTAATGGATACTCCTCAATACAACTCCCCAGTGGCCAGTGTAGGTGGGGTAGGTAGGTAGGTAGGTAGGTACGTATTGTATACTGCATTGTTGAATGGAAAGCTTCAACTACCTGTTTGCCACATACCTTTTATATAATATTGTATCTGTATGTATGTCTATGCTTATGTTGTATGTATTGTAAAATCCGCTTAAATTGTAGCATTTAACAGCGACTACAAGGGGGACAATGGACAACAAGCGTGCACATTCCCATGGGAAAATGTTGAAGGAATGAAAGAAAAAAACAAGGGTGAGGTAAGGATGAGTGCCTGCTACTTCAATATGCCCCCAGTGTGTGTGAGTGTGTGTGTGTGTGGGTGTTTTATGGTCAGCGAAGGAGGAATTTGCATGATGATAAGTGGAGAAGCATACCAAGAGTCGATGGTCTCCAGGCAGGCCGCGGGCAGCTGACAACGAACGTGTCGTTATCTTTCCTTCACGTTTTTAAGCCTCTTAACTGTCCTGGCGCGTGATGGCAAAAAAATAAAGTCTAATGGCGAGCACTCAAAACAAAAGTATACGAAAATCAAAGTCACACACATATAACTCAAATGCTTCTAGGTAGTACATACGATCCATTTTAATAATATGCCATATTCAATTTTCAATTTGGAAAGATTTTGAAAATACGGCAATATTTTGTAGAATCCTTTTGAACTTGTTTTGCATTGACAACTGATTTCATTTAATTTTTTAATTTCAATTTCAATTGAATTTCATTTCAATTTTATTTCAATTTCATTTTAATTTCATTTCAATTTCATTTTAACTTCATTTCAATTTCATTTTAATTTCATTTCAATTTCATTTCAATTTCATTTCAATTTCATTTCAATTTTATTTGATTTTCATTTCAATTTCATTTCAATTTCATTTCAATTTCATTTCAATTTCATTTCAATTTCATTTCAATTTCATTTCAATTTCATTTCAATTTCATTTCAATTTCATTTTAATTTCATTTCAATTTCATTTCAATTTCATTTCAATTTCATTTCAATTTCATTTCAATTTCATTTCAATTTCATTTCAATTTTATTTCAATTTCATTGTGATTTCATTTCAATTTCATTTCAATTTTATTTAAAATTCTCTTCAATTTTAGTTAAATTTTTCAATTTTAAATTTGTTGTCTACCACATTTCTATTCCATATCAATTTCACTTTCATTTCAGTACGTTTTTGTTTTCATTTCAAGTTGATATATGATATCATCCTTCGCATCCTTCAATTTTGCATATCACTCCCACTTCACTTCACTTCACGTTTCACATCCTTTTCACTTCAGTTTCGCATCAATGTCACATTCGTTCCCATATCACATTTACTGTACATATTCCCGTTTTAATTTCCATTCCGTTTGCTTCGATTTCATTTCATTCATTTTTCCTTCTTTTTTGTTCTTTTCTTTGTTCTTTCAACTTTCCATTCTTGGTTTGGATTAGTAAGCCATCCAAGGATTAAATGCGTTTCTTTTCTTTTGTCCGGATAAATATGTAGCAATTAAATTGAATTGAAGCCCCTTACATACATACATACATACATACATATATACATTCAATTCCAATCGATCGTTGGCCCAAAGTTGTTGGTCGTTGCTAATGAGTGCCAAGGCATGATGATGAAAAAGTAAGCAACAGAAGCAAGGACAAAAATATATGGAAGAAAGAGAAGAGAGAAAAAAAAAGAACAGAAATTGGCTTCACTGGCGCCAGAAGGCAGGATTGGTTCATTGCCATTTGCCAGTTTGCATCCTCTGCTCCCATTTTTGCCGAGAGAATCGAGCTGTGGACTGTTAAATTCACATTGCCATGAATCTTTCGATTCTCGGATGCCTTTGAGTGCAACATTTTGGTTATGGTTGCGGTGTTGAAGCTGGTCCTTGGTGCTAGGACAAAAGGTTTACCGCGATCCAAGGCATCGTCGGCACAGTGCCGAATCCAACAATAAATCGTTTCATTTTTCTTTGGCAACTTTGGTGGGTGGTCAGTATAGTAGAGAATGACTATGCGGAAGATATGGGATTGGGAACAAGGATATTTTGGCTGGTTTTGGCTTCGCTGTTTGAAACTGTTGACAGTTTTATTGCCGCTACCGCGGGCACCTGACCGAAAAGGAAAAAAAAAAGAGAACCCGAAGTGAATCGAAAACGGAATCAACGAGACGCTCGACCAGGCCAGTATCATGCCAGGAGGTGGTGCACATCATCAGGAGGAGCAGTAGCATAAATTGCCAACTCCTTTGCTGTTGCTGCATTCGACATGCAAATATATTCGCCTTCATGTTGTGAAAAGATTGCCAATGCTTGCACTTTTCTGCATTGCCATATCCATGCCTTCAATCCTTTCCATGATTAATACAAGAATGAAAAAACGAAAACAACAACAGCAGCAACAACAAAAACAAAACCAACAGCAAAACAAAAATACCGAAGGAGATTCATGCAAAAAAAAAAAACAATAATACGACTTTATGTATGCCCTACAAGTATATAGGCATATATGTACTTATATATAAGAGCATATATATAAACATTCCCATCAGATATTTCTTTACACACTCTTGACTTTAGCCCAAATCGGCGAAGAAACTCTGTAAAAAGGCAAACAACATTTATTGTCATTCTTGTCTGGATATTTTGAATCATTTCTTCTAATTTCAAATCAATTTAAATGGCAACAAAAAAAAAAAAAGATAGACAAAAAGAAAGAAATAAACAAAAAAAAAAAATAAACACTTTTTTGTCTGTTATTCACTTTTCTTCTTATTTCTTTTTTTTTTTTTATTGTTAACTTTTCTTTATTCGTAAATTTATTTCGAATATATGTTCCTTTTCTGATTTTTATCAGGGAAAAGCATTCAAGTTTGTTCTAGCATTCGCTTTGACTGCATCTCGATGACTAAATGCACGAGGGTCGGTCGATAAATAAGTCTTAACTCTTATAGGTAAATATATTTACATACTTTGAGTTTCGAAATTTCAAAACTTTTGAGTGATTTGATAAGGAAATCGGAAAGTTAAACTTTGGATTATTTCTGAAGTATTTTTTTAGATTTTATTAATACTGAAATAGGATTATTTTAGTATATTATGATGTATTATATCACATACTTGTTATCCAACACAGATCTTTTATATTGTGATCAATTCTAAGGATTTCTTCTAGACTATCTGAGGATCCAGGATCATTATTTTTTATTTAACTTATTAAATGACTCTCGCATAGATTTTGTGTACGTATATATATATATATATACATATATAGGTAGGCGAAGAAGGGCAACAACTTTTTTTCTTTTTTTTTTTTTTTGTTATATAACTTTGCTCTGATTCAATGATATGAAAGAAAGTTTGACATGTGTGGAACAAAAAAAAAAAAAAAAGTGAAATAAGAAAGAAATAAATAAAAAATAAAATAAAAAACCTACATACATATGTATATATCGTATATATGTATATATATATATATATATATTCCTCATTCCAAGCGACAGCAACACGAATTGAAGCGCTGGCAAAGCCAACTTTTATGCCTTCTTTTCCTTAAGAATTGGGGTACGAATCGGTGGAAGGAGTAGAAGGTGTGTGTGTGTGTGTGTGTGTGTGTGTATGGGGGGCAGAAAAGATTGGTAAGATGAATGGAGGTAGAGATGGTATGGGTTTGAGGGTAAAGTGATGCTTGGTTCGGGCCATGTTCAGATTGCAGGCAATTGTCTCGTGTTCCGCCTGATAAAACACAACAAGAACATAAATTTATTTTCACAAAACTTGAAAATGAAATAAAAAATAAAAAACCAGGAAAAAAAAAAGGAATGGAAAAATAAAAACAACAACATGTACTCGTTGATATATATACATACATATATATATATATATATATATATATATATATATATACATGTAAGGCAAAGAAGAAAAGCGCAATGAAATTTATGGGTAACTTTTAGGCTACTTCACCCTCTGGCTACCTCTTCCTATCTTGTATTTTGCCTGACTTTTTCTCCTTTGCGCTTTCTCACTCTCCCACTCTATCTCTCTCTCTCTCTTTCTCTCCCTCTCGCTCACTCTGTCTGTCTCTTTGCGTCTGTCTTTCAGTCACTCTCGTATGCGCCTCAATTTCCGCCATTTGATTTCAAATGAGAAATGCACGCAATTTACGCACTGCAAGCAATTAGCGCAAAAGGCATGAAGAGTCAGGGGGGGCGTGGCACTATGCCGCTGACAACTTTCGACAATTAAGTGCAACAACGTGACCAGCAAACACAAAATGGCGGCCAAGGAATGAACCAATGCCACTAACAGAAAAACAAAAACCCGTTCCGAAACGTTGAAAAACATCAGCAGAAAAGGAAAAATTGCATTTCTCTTTTTTCATCTTCTTTTACTGCTCAACCACACACCAACCCACCACCCCCCTCCCACACACTCTCTTCAATTTTTCCCAAAAATTTTGCAAAACATTTCTTAAGTAATAGTAGAACGTACGAATAGTAATAAAAGCAACAATAAACTTTTTTTCTTTTCTCTCTCTATCCATAAAAAAATAAGAGGAATAAAATGTATTACAATTTTTCCAAGATATATATATTTTTTTTGACAAAATACAGTTTTTTTTTTTTAACATTCTTTTATTTAGATATAAATAATATTACATAATATTCTTAAATATATATTAAAAGATACATAAATATTTTATATTGACTTTTATAATCTGATTATCTGTTGCTTGTTTTATTTGAGTCTTTTCTTGTTTTCATTGCCTTTTTTCTTCTTTTTAATGCAAGGATCATTAAACTATAACATACGAACATTTTTATTACCAACTCAAATGCGGTTTTTATACCCTTGCAGAGGGTATATTAATTTTGGTCAGAAGTTTGCAACGCACAGAAGGAAGCATCTCCGACTATATAAAGTATATATATTCTTGATCAGCATGAATAGCCGAGTCGATATGACCATGTCCGTCTGTCCGTCTGTCCGTCTGTCTGGATCAACAGCTTCTCCTCCGAGACCATAAGAGCTACAGAGCTGAGATTTTCAGCATAGGCTCCTTTTTGCTGCAGGCATTGTATATCTCGGAATCATCCCGATCGGACGACTATATCATATAGCTCCCATAGGAACGATCGGTCAGGAATAAGCTTTATCCTCAATAACTCCGTTGTTTTTTAACCGAATGCCACGAAATTTGATATTTATGAGTTTAATATGCTTCTTGATACTTCAACCAAGTTTGATCTGAATCGCACGACTATATCATATAGCTCCCATAGGACCGATCGGTCATGAATAAGGCTTATCCTCAATAACTCTGCTGTTTTTCAACCGAATGCCACGAAATTTGATATTTATGAGTTTAATATGCTTCTTGATACTTCAACCAAGTTTGATCTGAATCGGATGACTATATCATATAGCTCCCATAGGAACGATCGGTCATGAATAAGGCTTATCCTCAATAACTCTGCTGTTTTTCAACCGAATGCCACGAAATTTGATATTTATGAGTTTAATATGCTTTTTGATACTTCAACCAAGTCTGATCAGAATCGGTTGGCTATATCATATAGCTGCTATAGGAACAATCGGTACAAAAAAAAATTTTGTATGAAAAATTTTTTTCCTCAAGCTCAAAATATTGAATTTGTAAATTTGGTATGTTTAATTTACAATAATGCTTCTGGTGAATTATATAGAGAAAATCTGCAAGGGTATACGAACTTCGGCACGGCCGAAGTTAGTCCATCTTTCTAGTTTTTTTTTTGAAAATGTTTTTATTTTCCAAAATCTTTGCCAATTACTCATTCATTTTTGGCAACAATTTTGCATATTTATTTGACCTTACGAATAATAAATTTTGCAAAATAAAATAAAGATATAAATCTTTCGAGAGAGAGAGAGAGGGAGAGAGAGAGAGAGAGAGAGAGAGAGAGAGAGGGAGAAAGAAAATATCGAGGGGCTTTAAAATCAGTTTCGATAATTGAAAGAAATTGCATTGAAGCGAACAAACAAAAAAAAAAAAAGAAACAAAAATGTTTGTGTATATATACTTATGTGTGTATGTATGTATGTATGTATATATTCTGATTCTATTTTTGACTTAAGTCGCATTTACTTGGTATTTCACGACCATCAATATTTAGTCAAAGGTGAATACAATGGTAATTGAAAGAGAAATGGAAACCCGTAGATGGATTTTTGACAAACTGGCGGAAGAAAATTTTTGCAGCTGACATTTCACGGACCAGGACAAAGGACATTGAGATACAGATAAAAATGAGAGATGGGTGAGGGGGGGAGGAGAAGAAGTAAAACCTTAAAAAGAAGCAAACAGAATAGACAACTTTAATGAAACGAAACGTATATAATAGAAAAATGAAATAATAATAATGCTTTAACGGGCAACAATGGCAAGAACAATGAGAAAATCAGGACAAAAGCTGAAGCCACTCGTCGCGTATTTGTTTAGTTGATGTCCTTAGGAAAAATTACATTTAGTTTGTCTGTTTGTTTGTTTGTTTGTTTGTTGTAATTGGTGTTGTTGTTGTTGTCTTCGTTGCTAAGCTCTTGAAAGACATCACACAGAGAGACATAGAGAGAGAGAGAGAGAGAGAAAGAGTGAGGAAGGACACTTGTTAGGACTCTCAACTCATCTCAACATATGTATAAAAGGAAGCAGATGAGAAGAAAAAAAAAAGCGGCCAGAAAATGAGCGCAGCAAGAAACAAAAAGAAACAGGGAGACAAAAAAAAAAAGGAAAACGATCTAAAAACAATGAACATAAGAAACAAATAGAAATAGAAGCAACATTTTTATACCCTTGCAAAGGGTATATTAGTTTGGGATAGAAATTTGCAAAGCACAGAAGATGACAGATCATATATAGAGTATATATAGGTTCTTGAGCAGCAGGAGTAGTCAGTCTGTCCGTCTATCAGGATCAACAGATTTTCCTCAGTGCTGAAATTTTCAACATTGGCTTCTTTTTGCTGCAGACATTGTATATGTCGGAATCATCCCGATCGGACGACTATATCATATAGCATACCATAGGCAGGAGCGGTCATGAATCAGCTTTAGCCTCAATAACTCTGTTGTTTTTAAAGCTAATGCCACGAAATTTATTTATAATATACATAATATTTGTGAGTTTAATATGTATACTTATTAATACTCCTACAAAATTTCATCAGAATCGGTTGACTATATCATATAGCTCCCATTTTTGAACTAGTAAATTTCGTATGGATAGAAATTTGTCTTTGTTGAGTTGTAATAGAATTCGTTGACTATATGCTATAGCTCGTTCCCTATATACATATGTATACTCCTTATTGGTTGTGGTAAATTGTATAGAGTATAGCGGCAGTTAGTCCATACTTCTATTTTTTTTTAAATATTATTGTTGAAAGCCAAAAACAATTCCATTCAACAAAGCCAACGAAATTGCAGCGTAAATTTTTTTTATTTTTACCTCTTGTAAAATCACAAAGAATCAGAGTATATACTCTCTATATATATGGAATACTTATACATATATCTTTTATTTCTTATCTCAATTTTAGGTTAGTAATATTTCAATCGTCATTGAATCATATTTGAAATATCTTATTTCAATAAAAAAAAAAAATTGTTTCATTCTCTTTCAATGCAGTGTCAATTCTCTTTCAATGCTTTCCACTTCAATTCAATGGCCATTGATTGATGTTTCAATAGTTGTTCAATTCTTGTATATCTTTTGTTCTTTTCAAATGCATTCAAGTAGATTTACTGCTTAAATTATTATTGTGATTTAATGAACAATAAATTCCAATTAAATCAATTAGAATTATGATTTAATGAACAATCAATTCTAATTCAATGATCGTTCAATATGCATTAAATTCTTATTCTCATTAAAAATGTATCCTAATTATATAGTAAACATTAAAAAATAGTCATAGTTAAGATTTAGTCAATGTAATGTTGTTATGTTAGTGGTAATAGTACCTACTAAAATTCATAATAGATTTTCTTATTATATAAAATTAAATTTCAGTTTCCCATTGTGTAAAATTCTTATATGAAAAATTCGATTTATTTATTTTGTTTGTTTTTTGTTTGTTTTGAAAAATTTGTTCTAGCTTAAATGAGGTTATATAAGCGGGATTCAGTAGTCGAGCTATTTATATACTATTTGTCTACATATGTACGTATGTATATATCTATATATATTTGTATAGTGAGAGAGAGAGAGAGAGGGAGAGAGAGCTTCCTGTTCCGTCTTGTTTCAACAAAAAGACAATAGTGGAAGTCATAGTGGAAGGTAAAATGGTGAAAAGGCAACGACACGTGCACCCACTTGGAATCATTTCAGTTTCATATCATCCCACCCAACTAGATCTTCTTCAATGTGCCATATTAACTATGTAAACCTAAACCTGCTAAGCTTAAATTGAGCTCATTGTTATTGGAAGTTCATATAATATGTATATATGTATGTATATAGCCCTTTTGTTTAGACATTTCAACTTTTGTGTCTATGGCTAGAAAATTCTATACGTTATTTAGATCCCATTGTACATTAAGTCTATTATAAGATAAAAAAAAAAAAAAAAAAAAAAAAATAAAAGTTAGTTTCATAATCATTCAATTAGTCGGCACATAATAACTAAGCGGATTGCGTCATACGGGCCAAGAGACCGGAGAAATTTGTGCTTGAAAATTCTTCTTTACAACTGTTAAATTTAATTTGATTTATATTTAATTGTTAGTTTTGTGATGCGAAAAAAAAAACAAACTTTTAGCTTATTTCCGCCACAGACATCGGCATTATCTTTATTGGCTTCATCATTCAGTTTTGTCGTCATTGTCAGCATTTTCGATGACTTGGCACAATTGGCCAGTTACTACCTTTTTTTTTTTTCTTTTCTTTCCTTTCTATTGGTAATACCTATAAAATGGTAGAGTATATTGGCTACTGAATAACTAAATATATATACATATATATATATATATATATTATAAATTAATTATCTATATAAATTGTTTAATCAAATTGTGTCTAATCAAAATTTCATTGCTTAGTTTACAATTTAAATAGTTCTCAATATATTAATTGGTTAACATTTTATTTCAATTGCCTAAATAAAAGAAAGAAACGAATTAAATAAATACATTCGTATATGTTATTACAGGGTACAACTCTATTGTATTTATCTTAAATAATTTTCTTTATTACCAATATTTTTTTGATTTTTTTTTCTTCTCTCCTTTTGCTCATGTTTATGGTCCATTGACGATGTTTTTCTTGATGATTTTGCTTATGTGAATTTAATTTACCGCAACGGAGACGGACAATCCAACGTCTCCGTCAAACAAGTCAACAAATTGAGCCGGCATTAGCTTCACGCGATCGCAATTATAATCAAGTAAAATATTTCATACATTTAGATTATATATGTATCGACAATGGCATACCCTATACCTACCCCATAAGGGGAAAAGAAAATGGATTTTATAAATCTTTTCTTTTTTTTTTTTTTAAAAATCAAATCAAATTTTGATTAACAGAAATGCTAATATACCCGCATCGGTTTGGCATATGTAAGTAAATAATCATATATTAATGTTTATATAGTTTATGTGAAATAATTATAGAAATAGATATGTATATATATATATATATATATATATAAAGTCTTTCACTTTCAATTGGCAAACGACAATTAGTAATTGGCTAATGGTAAATTTTGTTTTCAATCATTTGTGGTAATGAGTTTTGATTTCTGGCAATTGGCAATTTTTTTTCTTTTTTGAAGGATAGTGGGCGGGAGGGGCGGTGGAGGAGGTTTATATAAGGCAATTTTAAAATTTAGAGAGAGAGCATAGCAAAAAAAAAGCGGTGACTCTATCCGCCCTCCATCACTTTGTCAGTTTCAATCCGTTAAACATTTTTCACAAATTTCACGCATTTTTTCCCGTTATTTGCACTTTTGTTTTTCTTGCCCCATGTCCCCATCGAATCACACCCCCTTGGAACCAAATCCTTTGGCTTTAAATCCACATAGTTCATGATGGTTTTCTTCTTCTTTTTTCCCTTCATGTTTGTTGTTGTTGTTGTTGTTGTTATTGTTGTAGATGCTTTTGCATTTCATTCTTCTTTAACTCAGAGCCAAATTCCAATGCTAATTCTAATTAAGCGCATTTGATGAAGTAAACGTGTCCCGAGTTTCTACTTCATAAAGGAAACAGAACAATACACACACACACACACACACACACACACACACACACACACACACACACACACACACACATACAGACAAAGAGAAAAAAAGGAAATAAGAAAAAAAGACGAAGAAAAGAAATCCAACTGGGAGGAGCAACAAAAAATCGCTTCGTTTGGAGATAAAATTTCAACGCGCACGGCGCTCATTAAAAACTTTGGTGGCAATAAAATAAAAAAAAAAAAAAACAACAACAACAACAAAGAAAGAACAACACCAAGACAAGACTGAAAAAAATAAGAACCAAGCGAAAGTGAGAAAGGAGAAAAGAAGAAAAAAAAAACATACCAGAAGATGAATAAATAAAATAAAATGTGTAAGAGCAAGGAAAATTCATTGTCATTGTCAAAATAAATTTTCCTTTTGAAATCCATTAAAGGTTTCCCTTTCCTTCAATACCCTAAACCATCCCCTCCACCTCCGCATCTCCCCAACACCATGCCTCCCTTGACCAAACTCCGATTCACCATTTGAGAGGGAAATTGTTAGAAAAGTGCAAAAAAAAAGAAAGAAAAAAAGAAGAAGACCAAAGAATAACCCGAAGAGAGATGAGAGCAAAGACGAGAAGAAAAAACCGAAATTCAAGAAAGAACGGGGCAAAAAAAAAAAAAAAAAACAACAACAACATAAGAAAAGAAAAATTGAAATTATTACAAAACTTTTGTGATTATCTCGGTTGCCTTAGCCATTCCCTTTCATTCTCCAACATCCAACAACCATTCCCCATCGTCATTCTGATTCCCCCATCCCACATCCCACATCCCACATCCCCATCCTCATCCTCGTGATGTCCTTGGTATCCCTATAGTAGGTCTGCCTATTCGGCAGTTTCGCCAGTTCTGATGGAGCAAGAAAAGAGAAAAAAAAAAACAGAAAGAAAGAAAAGTTAAATTTGTTTCGCCCAATAACTGTCAATGCGGCAAGCGTTTGGGCGTGGCCATTCGCTCGATTGCTTTCGACAATTGTTGCACGCCACAAGTTGAAAGCCAACAGGACGAACCGAACCAGAAAATACCCAACGAAAATTGTTTCCAAATGCCACTCAATTAAGTTATACTACGTTAAGTCCAATATTAGATCGGATTAGTCAATTTTTTTTTTTTTTTTGTTTTGCAGATGAAATGATCATGGCAACAAAAGTGATTTAACCAACAACAACAAAATGTTACAACAACCACATGATGTCATCACCATAATAAAATAAATGAATAAATATTTATATATATATATATATATATCTACTGCTCATTTTCAAATATAAATTAAGACCTCAAAAAAAAAAAAAAAAGATTAAGTAAATTCAAAATATTTATGGTAATTAATTTAAAAATTATAATTATGAAATAAATAATTTCAAAAATTGTATATTTAAAATTAAACAAAAAAACAAACAAAATACATTTTATTTTAAATATATTTTTATATACCTAACTATTATATCATTTATATATACCTACATATTTCTACTATTCTATTTATTTGATATATGAATTTTTTATACATACTTCATATTCCAATTATTTATATTTATAATATAGATATGATATTTTCAAATATTTAAACGAATCGATTGAAAAATAATCTCATATTTTTATATATTTTATTTATAGATATATCTATATATTTAAGCCAATTGTAATATAATATAGATAATAATATATAAAAGATATCCAAGATATCCTCTCTCATATCTTTAATTTTTATATATTTTATTTCTATACATATTTACATATTTTTCCAACAATTGTTATTATTAGTTATAAATTATATATAATATTTTTTTATATTAAACGAATTTAAATGGAAAATAATCAGGAACTTTATATATTTTTATATTTTAGTTGTTGTGTTTGTAAATATATATTTATTCCACTGGTGATATTATATATATATAGGAATGTATATACATATATACATACATATATATCTAATATTTAAATGAATCGATTGAAAAATAAACTTGAAAATCTATTTTTTTTTTATATATTTCTATATATTTTTTTTTTCATTTTCCTAATGAAAATTTGATACATTTTTATATCTATATTTATCTCATTAGTGATATTATATATGTGTATGTAATACATATATATATAATATTTTCTAATACTTGAATGAATCGATTGATAACTAATATTAAACTTTTATATATTTTGTTTGTATATATATATATATATATATATATATATATATGTTGATATTATAATTGTAATGTAAATAATCTCGAATTTTTAGTAGCATGTAAGAATTAAAAAAACGAATTTTTAAAAAGTTTTTCATTCTACAAAGAAACAAAAGTTAAGTTAATTAACAAAAAAGCATATCAAGATTTGTTTACAATTTAACTGAATTTTTAAAAGATATACATATATATATATATAGTGTTTGATTAGTGTTGCTAGTTTGTTCATAGAATCGTTATACCCGCATTACTTGATCTATTCGTATAAACAAAATCGACGTTAAGAAAACAGATTTTGGTGGTAATGGTGGCCTTGCCGCCTGTCAGTCGCTACTCCTCGACACAGGCCACTTAATATAGAGATTTATGCTAATCAAGCAAAAAAAAAAAAAAAAAACAGCAAAAAAAAAAAAGTATTTGCCAGAGGGAAGGGGAGCGATGGCCCCAACATTCTTCCATTCTCCCATTCTCTCAATCATCAGCAGCATCTATGTTTCCATCTCCGTCTCCATTTCCATCTCCATCTCCATCTCTTCATCATCTTTGGCTGGACTGTGGACTGTGGACTATGGGGAGCATCGTCATTTCAAAATGAAAGTGAAAATTCTTATGTAATATGCTAATATTTCTTGCCGCGCCTCTTGAAGATTCCGAATATTTTTTTTGTTGTGTGGATTACGAGAGATTTTTTTTCTCTCTGTTGCTGTGTCGAGAAAGCGAAAAAAAGAAGTTTGTTGTTGTTGTTGTTGTTTTTCCCCTATTTATTTATATTTTAGTTTTTTTTTTTTATTTGCTTTTTCTTTTTCTTTTTTATTTTTTTTTTTTTGGGCAATTTAATAATCGACAGGCTAAATAAATACGAGGCGCGGCTGAAAAGTAACCGGTCTGGCCAATTAAGAAAAACATGTTAAGACGTGACTTGGAATATTCTTTCAACTATTTTTTTTTTAATTTTTGAAAGTAATAAAAAATAAAAAAAAAGAAGAAAGAAAAGGCAACAGTCGAAAATCAGCTAATATTTTGGTTAAGGAAACAATTTATGTTAGCCAGGAATAAAATGTAATATCCGATTACGAGTCCATCTTTAAGGATTATTTTGTATTTAAATAAATCGTCATTGTCAGCTGTGCTGAGATGAGATATATATATATATATATATATGTATGTACATATATATACATATATTTAAAACTCATTCTTAACGGAAACATGCAAATAACTTTTTATATTAGAATTTCATTGATCTTGTTTGTAACTTTTCGATTGACCTTCGCATTCATAACACATTGCTGCTGCTGTTGTTGTTGTTGTTATTTCTATAATATATTATTTATTTATGCACACTTAGCCATGTTTGCGCTCAAATTAATTAATTAAATTTTAAATGTGCGTGTAAATAGAAAGTTTTATGCGATTTTATTTTTAATATTTATGCATCTATTTAACTATTTAGTTTCGTTTTTTGTTTTCTTCTTCGCTTTCGTCTCTAATTTTTTATTTAATTTATTTATTTTGGGGATCGCTTTAAAACAATTTATTAATGCACATAACTTTGGATTAGATAACTATGCTAAAAAAAAAAAGGCAAAAAAAAAAAAACTAAAATTAAGAGCAATAAATTAAAAAAAACACATTTTTTTTTTTGTTGCGAGAGCTTGCATATTAAAAATCAATTAATCTAAAGAGATAACATTTGATTATTATTCGCTAAAAGAAATGACAAAAAAAAATGAGTAGAAAAACTAAAAAATAAAATAACTTTAGTTATGGATTATATTCGATTAGGCTGAAACTTTTAATACACTTTCAAAAATTCATTTTCATTAGGCAATAAACAAAAAATAAAAAACAAATCCATTCTTATAATTATACTTGCAATCTTTCTCTTTCTCTCTGTCTCTCGCTCTCTCTTTCTCTCTCTCTCTAGCTATTTTTTTTTGACAAATTTCTTTTATATAAATTTCTATTTGTAATCTATTAAAAAACGTTTATTTTAAAGCTCTTAAAATTGTCTCTTTTATTGGAATTTCAATAGATAGATAGAAAAAAGATTTGAAACCATTTATCAACAGATTCTCTTTAACGATTAAATTTGTTTAAAATTTTTTAAATATATTAAAAAGTAAAAAAATTTGCTATTGTTTGTTTGTCCATTATATATATATATAATTGCATCTATATAATACTCAATAAAATAATGTGAAAAGCCAAATTAATCAAAACTGTTGCAGATATATAGAAAAACGATTTAACCCAAAAAAAAAATGTATGTCCAATTAGCTTTTTATACCCTGTACCCGTAGGGTTCAAGGGTATATTAAAGTCGCTAAAATGTATGTAACAGGCAGAAGGAAAATTTTCCGACCCCATAAAGTATATATATATATTCTTGATCAGTATCAATAGCGAAGTCGATTGAGACTTGTCCGTCTGTCTGTCCGTCTGTCCGTCCGTCTGTCTGTCCGTCTGTCCGTCTGTCCGTCCGTCTGTCCGTCCGTCTGTCCGTCCGTCTGTCCGTCCGTCTGTCCGTCCGTCTGTCCGTCCGTCTGTCCGTCCGTCTGTCCGTCTGTCTGTATGAACATCGAGATCTTGGAGACTATAAGAGATAGAGCAACCAAATTTTTTTTGTAGATCCGTATAGTGTGCAGGCAGATCAAGTTTGTTTCAAATTTTTGCCACGCCCACTTTCGCCCCCGCAAATTAGAAAAAACTATAACTAGAGTTCTATTAAAGCTACAGTATTTATTTTTGGTAGACCCGATTCTATAGCCAATATGTACCGTCTGACCGAATTTGACTGAAATCGGCCAATAAATATCGGAGATAATACGTATATATGTTTTGTACTGAAATTCTATGGGAAGCAGCAACTGAAATGTGTGAGCGAGATAGCATGCGCATGCATGTTGCTTTGTACCGTATGACGCATTAGTTTCGTTCACTGATATGAGTGAGCGAGAAAGCATGAATTTGGTGTTTGGGCTTATTGCGAGAATTTTTTCAAAAATTTATATTCAATCAATGGGGATTTGGAAGGAGTCTGTTTAAATTAAATATCCTTTTTTGGTACAGGGTATACTCCAAGTCGGCAGAGACGACTTGCTTGCTTCATTTTTTATATGTATATGAATGTTTTTATACCCTATAATAGGGATATATAGGATACATATAAGTATATAATTTCTTGATCAGCATCGATTATTCCCTTTTCATTCTATCCGTTCGTATAAATACCTAAATGTCTGATACGAAATCTATCAAATTTAATATGAATATCCGTCTACAATTACATAAAATTTCCCTGTTATTTAGTAAAAGCAATTAAATAAAGATAAATTTACATATCCATCATATCCTCACCTAATAATATAGCCAATATAAACCAACTGACCAAATGTTTTTTTTTTTTGTGAAAATCGGATAATAAATATTGGACTAAAACAATTTCTGTTATGAGTGAGCGAGATAGCATTAAATTGCTGGCAATTTCAAGGGATTATGATTATATAAAGTATCTCTACTTATTACAGGGTATAAATATATAGACAAAGTCAACAATTTGCTTATTTCATTTGTATTAATTTTAATTACATTTTAATTACATCTAATTACAAAAATATTAAAAAAAAATATATATATATATATATTTATTTAAATTATCGAAAGTGTTTTTTACTTGAAGCGAAAGCTTTAACTATGAGACTCTGCTGGACCCAAAAAAGGGTGGGCAGCAATGTTGGACCCTTCAGTAGGGATTATTGCAACAGCAGTTCTTAATGAGAGAATGTTCGTAGCAGGATTTGGCATAGAGTAGCGAACAATCGTAAAAGTTGCATTGCTGTGGACGCAATTGGGGCATGGCAGCTAAAATGAACGAAAAACCGAATAATGTCAAACGCAAATTAATTTCAACAGTCACTCTTTTTTTTTGGAGGGGGGGGAGAGGGGATATATGTATATGTATGTATATAGGTAAAAATGCATTAAGCTTCAGCGGTTGAAAATTGAATAAAATTAATAAATGCAAAGCGATTAAAAATCGCACATAAATAATGTTGCCCAAAGAGGCATTAATGCCATTCAGATTCGGATTCAGATTTCCATTCAGTTTGCTATGGTTTAAATGGTTGATGGTGTGTGTGTGTGTGTGGGGGGGATAATGTTGGTTAGGGTTCCATAGGAGGAGGAGGTCATAAAAGCCACAGCAGCAGCAGCAGCAGCCGCCGCCGCCGCCGCCGCCGCCACCGCCACTGCCACTGCCACCACCATTGATTAATTACCTGGAAAATCGCAGCAACAGGCATCGTGTATCATCTTGTGTGAGCAATAACTGTAAACGGATGAATCGCATAGCGGGCAACCGGACTGCTGGGGGGAATAGCCCGGATTATAGCCAAAGCCAGAACCAGGAGAAAAACCACCAATACCATTTCCACCCAAACCCGGTCCATTGATACCATTTCCACCCAAACCAGGTCCCAGGCCATTACCAAAATTTTGACCACCAAATTGACGAGCTGCAGGCAAATTATTATTAAACAAAATACGTCATAATTGTGAATAAAAAATATTAAATAATTATCGCTATAAATATATTTTGTAAAAAGAATATATATAGTTAAAAGCTATAAGTATTAATCTGATGATTAAAATAAGATTTCAAATAAAAACGCCTTAAATAGAAAATTGTATATAAAAATGTATATTAATTAAATGGTATAAAACATAAAAAACAAGGTAATTATAAAGCAAATAGTTTACTTAATATATAAATAACTAAATCAATCTGACTTTGATTTACCCAGTATGAACTTTGATATAAATTTCCATAATTATACCCTTTACCAATACCCTCTAATAGCCATGGGCTAAAATATTATATTAAAGTCACCGAAGTGTGTATGTTATAGGTAGAAAATAACATTTTCGATTCCATAAATTATGTATATTCTTGATCAGTATCAACAGCCAAATCGATTGAGACTTATCCTTTTTTCTGTCTGTGTATATGAACATCAAGATCGAGAGCTAAAGCTATAAAATTTATTTCTAAGATCCATCTAGTATATATATGCTGGCCAAGTTTATTTCAAAATTTGACCACGCCCTTTTTTTTGCTACCGCAAATAACAAAAAACGAATAAATATAGTTGAATTAAAGGGTATGGTATTCTTCGGCTCTGTCAAGGGAATTTTTTAACAAATTTTATATTAAATTAAAGCCGATTTCGAGTTAGTTTGTATAATACAAAATATTTCTTAGAATATTTTTCTCAAATTTTTGAAGTTTAAAATAAATGATTAAATAAATTGATATAACGATTTAATAATAATATAATATAAAATTATTATTATTATTTAATATTGTAGTAAGTTTTTGTATTTTAAATCTGGGCGTGGTAAAATTTGTTCATATGTTACAAACTGAGAATTTATAATACATTTTTTACCTATAACTGGAAAGTTTTAAAGAGTGCATGCTGATCAAGAATATATACCATAATTTAGCTAATGTGATCGGCAATGATTTCTTTTATCTATTATGCAACTTCAATTTATTCATATATATACTATATATAGTAAAAGATTCTAAGATTATGTTATGAATAATTATGAATAACTTTCAAGTAATTTCAAGTACAGTGAAACCAGTCATAACAGTTAACCAACGAAAATCTATATTGGTGAACATCTTTAGAACGACATTTCCATAGACATAGACAGATTAATCATTAATCATTAATCAATGATCAATGATCGATGATCGATGATCAAAAATGATTCAAAACAGGTAAATCCAACAAAAGAATAAGAAAAGATTATATAATCTTATAATAGATTAGTTAAGTATTTAGTTACATAGATATGTTAACAAATTGTTCAATCATTTGATCAAAAGATTTATATAGTATACATATTGATATATATATATAGTACACACCTGAACTGTCCTGTTTGGTTAAACCACAACCGATCATTGCCAATAGCAAAATGGCCATAATGTGAATGCGAATCATTTTCTTTTACCGGATTCCTTTATGTTGTTGTTGTTGTTGTTGTTATTGTTGTTGTTGTTGTGTTTTTTGTTTAAATTTCAAAATTTAAGTGACGATATGCGAACGCTGTTGGGTTATTGGTGATGCTGTTTAGACAGTTGTATGTTTACTGATCAACCGATCGACTGACTATTCATTCAATGATCTGTCCATCTCATCCACTTATTCATCTATGTATCTATCTATCGATTCATCTATATATCTCACGATTGATGTTTAGCTTTCTTCGCTTTCAATTTTCGTTTTGCTTTTGTTGTTATTGTTTTCTATAGTTTTATTGTGACAAATTTGATGGCATTTGAGACATATGTATGTATTTATATATATATATATATATATATATATGTAGTAGTGGAAAGATCTCTAATTTCTGAACGAAAATTTCAATATTTTACTTTCAAAATAAATAAATACGAGTATGTAACGAAAGTTAGGTAGGTGTAAGATTAAGTAGATGGGGGGGGGGCGGCAAAATGACAAGTTGATTGGCAAAAATTTGTGTCAAAGATGTGGGGGAGTCTTAAGAAAAAAAAAAAAAAAAAAATTGAACCAAATTCAATTCCAATACCAATCGAAATTCCAATCAAAATTCTCATTCGATTGTCACACATTTGGTTTGAACTCTTTTCTTTTCTCTTTCTTTTTTTTTTTTTTTTTTGGGTTTTCTTCTTTTGGAAATCAATTAATGTTGCTCTTCGGTTTAGGAATTTGCCACCTGCAGCTGATGCTGATGCTGTTGCAACCTTTTCAACTTTTACTTTTCTATGTTGTCCCTCCTCTCTATATCTTTCTCTCTCTCTCTCTCTCTCTCTCTCACTAGCATTGACTATTTCAATCTCTTTCTTACTCATCAATTTCATCTGTTAATTGCTTCAACTCTCAACACGTTTACCTGGCATCAGTTATTTTCCCAGCATCACGGAAGCACACACACACTGCACACACACACACACACAACAATAACAACAACAACAAATAGAGGGGCTCCGCTTATGTAAAATTAATAAGACATAAAAATAAATTTCGAATTATGCGCATAAAACAAACATAAGAAACGATTTTGTTGTTTATCGTTTAAAGCGAAACGCAAAGTAAAAGTGTTTCATTTTGATTGCGGCCAACTGACCCGCTGACAGGGCTTACAAAAGAGAGGGGGAGGGGGGGAATGGGGTAGGGTAGGCCATGAGATGGTTAATGTTAATACCTGCTAATTGATCGTCGGTCTATAATCTAGGTCGGAATTTTTTCATTATGTTAATTGATAGAAATGATGTTAATCAATGAAAATATAAAATTGGTTCAAGATTTGATCTTGTTGTGGCAATTGATTGACTTTTGCCTGGCAAACATTATTGAAATTATTTAAAAAAAAAATGTAACGCATTTGATATACACTTCTTTGGGCTAGAATTATCAAATAATCAAAATAAATAAATTAGAAAATTCAAAATAAAATGCAATCTATCGAATTACTCGTATAGAAAATATAAAAAACTTTGCATTAATTAAAAATGAAATCAAAAAATAAAATGTCTCAGAATAAAAAATGAATTGTACTTCTATATAATCAAAGTGTATATATATATAAATTTATACGTATATACATACATATGTATGCCTTAAGATCATCTCATCTGTTGAAGGGTCTAACTATTTGTATACCCTCTACCCATAGGGTAAAAGGGGTATATTAAATTCGCTAAAATGTATGGAACAGAGAGAAGGAAACATTTTCGATTCCATAAAGTATATGTATTCTTGTTCAGCATCAATAGCCGAGTCCATGTAGCCCGTCCGTCCGTCTGTCCGTCCGTCTGTCCGTCCGTATGAAGACCTAGATATCAGAAACTATACGAGCTAGAGCTACCAAACTGGGTGCCAACATCCATATAGTGTCATATAGTTTGTTTCAGGTTTTCACCACGCCCACTTCCGCCAACCCAAAATAGAAAAAACAATAACTAGATTTGTATTAAAGCTATAATATTTATTTCTAGCATCCTCAATTATATAACCAACATATATCAGTTGATCAAATTTCGTTGAAATGGGAAATAATTATCGGAGATATACATACATATATGTATGTATATATGTTCTGCACTGAAATGCCATAAGCAGCAGCAGCTGAAATGTTTGAGCGAGATAGCAAGCGTTTTATAAAACAAAATTTACAATCAATTAATGGCTAGTTCGAAGGAATTTGACTTAATGAAATATCTCTTATTGGTACAGGGTATAGTCCAAGTCGGCAGGGACGACTTGTTAACTTCATTCAGCTCTTTCTTACTATCTCTGACTCTTTCTGTCTCTTTCTCTGCCTCTCTCTCTCTCTCTCTCTGTCTCTCTCTCTCTCTGTCTCTGTCTGTCTCTCTCTCTCTCTCTCTCTCTCTCTCTCTTGCTCTTTTATTTTGTTAACTTACTGATGGTGGAGCTTTTGCCAGATTGTGAGCCACAATCATAAATGACTCCCAAATGTAATTTCATTTAATTAACTGACCACTTTTGCCCAGAAGTTGGTCTTATATGAGCTAGTGTATATGTGTGTGTGTGTGTGTGTGTGTGTGTGTAAATGTGTTGCTTTTGTCCAGTTGATTGAGCTGCTTACCACAACAACAACAACAACAACAACAGGCAGGGCATTGGGCAAGAGGGCAAATACAATTTGAATGCAACTTTAGAAGATTTTGCCTCAAGACCTCATGGAAATTGTGTTGAATGTCTGTTTCTCTGTTTCCCATATGATTCTTTTCTTTTTCTTTTAGTGGATGAAAATATGAAGTGTTCGTTTTCATTTTCATTTTCTTTCATTTCCATTTTCATTTCCACTATGTTAACAAAACCAAATCGGAGCTGTCAACTGCTTCTTAGTGAAAGAGTTTTTCTATCTGTGAAATGATCACAATCACATTTTGTGATGTCATCACTAGCCCTTAAGATGTATGTACATATGTATGTATGTACATATGTATGTATGTATGTACATATGAATACAAATATATAGATGATGTTCAGTAGTTGTTTTGGCATCTTTTACCTGCCCTTAGCCTTTCCCTTCACCTTTTTTTTTTTTTTTTTTTTAGTTTAGTTTATTTCAAAGCACGCATCATGTCACAATTGAAATCTGTAAGCCAAGCCGGTTCTGTCGACTGTATATCTTTGTATGTTTGTATGTATGTATGTATGTATGTATCTATATATGTATGTATGGCCATGTATCTCAATTTGTAAGTGCAACATCAACAAGCAAACGGCCTCTGATGACAGCAGAATAATGCCATTGCTATGCCAGCGTCGACTGCGACGCAGCTGAATCTGAATTTGTCTCTGTCGATTGAGATACGTGCGTTGCTGTATCTTTAAGATACATATGTATGTATGTATATATATATGTATGTATATGTACATGTGACGTAACTGCAGATGTCGCATTACTTTTACCACGCGCGATGCCTACCACTCCCCCTTCCTATGCTCCATCTCCTTCTCCCTATCTCTATCTCGCTCTCCCCGTCTTACCACATTGCTGACTTATTTATTGGTTTTCGTTTCGGTTTCTCGCTTGCGTTTGGAATTTTTCATCGCATTTATCTTTCGCCTCGACAGTGTCTTCGGTTTTTTTTTTTCTTCTCTCTTTTTTTTTTTTTTTGTTGTATCTTCGAGTTAACTTCTGGTGCAAACAGGCCACTTTCCAGCAACGACCTCAATTAAATGCATGCCACGCCCAGCTGTCGCACCTGCCCAAAACCTCACCCATCCTTTAACCATATATGTACATACATATACATATATCAACAATATTCTCTATATATATATATATATGTATGTATGTACATATATACATATGTATAATCGTATCTATTTATACATATGTATCTATGTATCTTCTACCCTTCACTTTTCATGTGATGGTCATGCATTATTTAATGACCGCAAAAATTCCCTTTTTTGACATGACAAAAAGAAAACAAAATGTATGACAAATGATAGGCCTACAAATTGGTCAAGTCACTTCAGTTAGTTATATGTTTATTCAAATTGCAACTAATGCTTAGTTTACCACACTATAGGAGTAAAAGTACGGCTAAGGATATGGGTGGGACCTAGGGGTTAGAGTAAGAGTTAGAGCAAGGGTAATTGGAGGATATTAAATATTTAAATTGCACAATTTTTGCATACTAAATGTACATTCTATTTGAAATTCCTGTGAATTTATATTCTTTAAAATGAATTCCTTTTCCATTCCTTTGGTTTGCCTAAAAATTTGTACTAAGTCATAAAAGTATACATATGTATATACGAATATATGTATGTATCTAGAATATATATATACATACATACGTATATTGTATATATTTCATTCTGCGAGCTTAATTTCACTTCTCCAATTAAGATATGTAAGTATATAAATATATATAAATTCTGTTACGTTCATGATTCAAGTTTCAACATAAAAATTATTTTAAATAAAAATAATGAAAAAAATAAAATAGAAATAGTTTTAATAAAAGAAAACAAAAACTTAATTACTATTCAGATCTTGTTTATATTATTCCAATGAGATAACTATGTATATCATATTATATAGCCGCCATTCGATAGATTTTGTAAGTGCATTAATAATTTCAGCATTGTATGTTTTTGTATTTGTTTCTGTTTTCTGTTTTTTTTTTTTTTTTTTTTGTATCCACTGTTGTGCAACAACAATTTATCAACAATTTGATTTATTATAAATAATAATACAACAACAATTGTGTCTCAATTCAGTTGACTGTTTTATTCGAATCGTTGATATTATTGCCGGCTAGTATAATGCCAATATTTGTACTCGCACGAATTGTTTCATTTCAGTTTTTTTTTTCTTTCAATGTTTGTTCGACTATTTGCACAAGTTATTACCAAAAATAAAATGTACATACCATAAATACCAAAAATATTTCTCAAAAAAAAAAAAATGAATCAAAAGTTGGAAAAAAACCACAAACAAAAAAAAAATGAAAATAAAAATAAATAAACAAACTGCAATAATAAATATTAATAAAAATTCACAGACAAAACAATATCAAAGGATGACATTGACGAATCATAATGCCATTTATTTATTTTTTTTGTTTGATTTTTCAAATTATAAAGAAATAAACTTAAATTCTATATGGATAAGTGGAAAAGAGAGAATTCGTTTGTTTAGTTAATTTAATTCAGGGCCATTTTTTAAATGAAACATTTTAAAAAACAGGAAAAAAGAAAAATATATAAATAAATGTTAAGGTTAAGGGGAAAATATTAATGAGAAAATTTTAATTTAATTAAGTAAAAGAAAGTACAACTTTTGCACACTGTGAAAAATGTTTAATCAACTATAAAACTTTAGTCAGTGGATAGCAATTCAATATACTTATAAAAAATATAAAAATGTATAAAAAAAATACTTTGAATACTAGAATACTAGATTTGGTGATCATTCTGACAAAATGTTATAGTCGAGTTTTCAAATAATAAATACTTTATAATATTATTTTGAAAAATTCATTCTGATCTAAACTGATTTAATGCTTCGTATTACATTTGACCTAAGCGATTATAATTGAAAGAGTAAGTATGTATGTATGTATATGGAAAACAGATTGTCTTAAAGTCAAAATTCCATTTTATGAATGGATCAAAAAGACTTCAACATGTAGTAGCATTTAAATAAATTGAAATAGTATTTAACGTATTGGCTTGGTAATTTCTTTTATTTTTGGGAGATATTTTGTTACACAAACTAAATTAAAATAACTTAAATATTTAAACAAAATCCATATGCTTCTCATTTTCCCCTGCCCTTAACAGAAAAAAAAAAAATAATTCATTTTTTGAAATAATAACAAAAACAAAAAGAACCGGAAAAAAATGCAAAAATGTGTTAATCCCTTCGGAGAAATAGAATTCAAGGAAGGACTTTTGTCCATTCATTTCCATAAAGTTTAAGAGTACTTTTAAAGCTACTTTCTTTTGTTTGGTGTATGTACGTACATATATATTTATTCATACATACATATATGTAAAGAGCTGGATGGATATAAGATAAAGATAGAGATACTGACTGTATGACGACGACAACAACAAGTTTGCATACACGTTTCCATAGTTGCCGAAATGACGAAAAATATGCAAATAAGCTTTATTATTTGACAGTTTTCTATAAAATGCAAAAGCCACAAAAGGCAACAGGGACAGCAACAACAATAACATTAACAATAAAAACAACAACAACAACAACAACTTCATCGCCCTCAATGAAAACTTTTACTGTGGATTGGGGCTAAGACTGAGATAGAAACAGAGGTAGAGTTAGAGTGGCGGGGGTATAAGAAGTAAAGATAGCAAGAGAGAGCAACTGGGGAACCGTAAACTTGTCCATCCAAGAGAATTTTGCAGCACTGCGTGGGAGTACATATGTATGTACATACATACATATACATGTGTACATGTGTGTGTGTATGTGTGTCTGTGTGTATAAAGCACCTACATCATCTCCAAAAATCACCTCTTCAGCTTAAGCTTCTACATTTGATCTACAGTTGTTGCTGCTTCTGCTTCTGCTACTGCTTCTGCTACTGCTTCTGGTGATGGTGGTGTGTTCTCTTTATCCTCCTTCAACTACTACCACATGTATGACAAACCGAAATGCAATAAACAAGTTGACAACTCTGACAATTTTGACAAGAGAAACATGTTAAATGCTCAGAATTATGACAAGCGACAAGGAGTCGAAGCTGAAATGGAAATGCCACCGAAAGCAAAGGCAGAACAAACAGTCAAATGGCATAAAGAATAAGTAATAAGCATGCAAATGTTAGTGAGTGAAAAAGAGATACCCCTAAGAACGAATGAAAGAGTGAGAAAGGATAGAAAAAGAAGAGATGGAGAAACTGAGTAATAAATGAGGGAGATGGCAAGTCTCTTGATACAGATATAGTCACTGTAACACTTACAGTTAGAGTTACTCTTCCTCCACTGGCTAACTCATGGATACGAAAAATTATACTTTTTGCAAGCACTCGCTCGCACTTGACTTAATTACTCACAAAACAAGACAAACGTACACAAACACACACACACACAGACACAAACACATACACATAAAAAGCTCATACAAAGAAATGGAAACAAAAAAATAGAAATAAAGGGAAAATGTACCGAAATATAACTCGTACATACATACATATATACATACATACATACATATGTACATACATAAGCAGAAAATCTAAGCAATATCAAACGGACTGTTGCCATCCATTTCCAACACTACTCGGCCTTCAATTCACCCCATTCCCAATTGTATACTCTACTACCGTTTCTTTACCATTTTGTATCTATGTACATACATATGTATGTATGTATGTATTTATGCATCTAAGTACCGTATCTCTGCGTCTTCTTTAAGTGCCATGGAAAACCATAAAAGTTGTTAAGGAAGCAGCAAACTTTCAGACTAAACAAAGTAATTGATGAAGTTGACGTCGACACAACAACAAAAACTATAAGAGAGAGGTGCCCGGTTTGGGGGAGTAATAATATTACTAAGTAGTAATAGAAGAAAGTAGGCACAAAAAATATATACAATACATATATATGTATATATAAATAAGTACATATGTATATATTTAATATCCTACCCTAGAGACATGACCAAATCACTGTCAATCCATTTTGTTGTTTAGTTGAAAGATTTTATTTGCTAGATGCCAATTTCGATAGCCAATTTAATGCATGCTTGATAAAACGATTTGAAATTTATTCAATAGCCGATCATGAATTTATTTTATGGTAATAGTTTACAATTATTTATTGTAATTTTGTTTTAGTAAAAATAACAAAAAAATAAAAATAAAAATAAGAAAATAAACATCGATATATGTATGTATGTACATGCATGTACATATGTATGTATGTATGTATATTTTTTAATTCAGTTTATTTTGATTTAAGTCAAGTTTAGGTTACTCAATTGATTTAGTTCTATTTTCATCAGTACCTATAAAAATCCCAGAAGCTAACTAAACTCATTTAACTAATTTGCTATATATTATTATTATTCTTAATATTAATATCATTGGCAGTGAAAAACAAACAGCTTTTAATCATTATTGGAGTTTAATCCATTTTATTTAACCAACTCGCAAAAGTTTTTTTTAAGATTGAGAATAAAAAATTTGCTACTTTTAAGATTGCAACACTTTAGCTACATACATACATACATATGTACATATATATATTATCGTCACAAGATTCTGTTTAGATTTACCATTAGCCAAATGCATTCAGTTTAACACTCAAGTGGGTTAACATGTGTGTGTGTGAGTGTGTTTTAACGGGCGATAACAAAGGAAGTTTCCTTCTTGTGTGTTCCTTTATTTTATTTTTTTTTTATTATTTTTCTTTCTTCTTTTCCATTTTTTTTATTTATTTTTATCTTGTATTTTTCTTTCCATTCTATATCTTTGTTTTTTTCCTTTCCGCTTGTTGTACTTTTAAAGCGCCTTTGGGCAGGAAATTTATTTGCAACTTGGGTGAAATTGATTTGCAAATTTACGAGTTACGCAGATAAAGGGACGAACCACTTTAGGCCCACTTTTATTTTCGCCTATCTTACTGAAATGAGATAAAGTATATGTATTTGAAAGATACAAAATTATGACAGCACGACGATTAAATAATTTTATTTATACATTGTTGCTGTTGTTGCTGTTGTTGTTGCTGTTGTTGCTATTGCTACTATTACAAAGTCAACACAATGAAAATGGCCATCCACCGAGCTTGTCTTGACTTTACTTTTAGCTTTAACTGTTTTGTTGTCGTCGTTGTCCGGCTACGTTGCTATTGGCAACATTTGTTTGTCTTTTAATTGTTTGCTTTTATTGAAAATGCTATGCCATAGCGCTAATAAAATTATGCAAAAGTGTGTCAAACAAACACAATCGATGGGCAAACAAAACCACAGAAAAATAAAAAATAATAAAAGAAAAAGACAGCAAGAAAATGAAAAACCCGAGATAGAGATAGAGATAGAGATAGAGAGAGAGCCCAGTGAAGATGGGAAATTTCAATGTATTTATGTATGTAGTAAGTGCAACAATGGCAACAACAATTGATTACATAAAATGCAAAAAAAAAAAATGTTAAATGCAAAAAAATGTGCTTTATTTTTATGATAATTTTCCATTTTAAACGAATAGCAAGTTATTGCGAAAGGAGGTTCAGGGGCTAAGTCAAAAGGTTAGTGTTGTTGTTGCAGCTGCTACATATTGTCTAGGTCAAGGTTTGTGGGATCAAGTTTTGATTTACATAAGCTAACAGTATTTGGCCAAGACCAATGTATGTAAGGAAGTGCAAGTTAGTTCATTACCAATTTAAAATGTTTAATAAAATATTTCTATTAAGAGGTCATGAGTCATGACTCGTCTGTACATATGTATGTACATAAATACATACATATGTATATAGTATGTATATGTGTATATGTATGTATGTATATATTATATGTAGATCATAATGTTAAAGATTATGTAAGTTATAATTTTTGAATCTAAATCTAATTATAACAGAAATAGTTACAAATTGATAAATGCATAATCCATATTGAATCCCTAATTTGAATGTTTTGAGTATTTAGATTACTTTATGCATACAGTCTCGATTATCCGTAATGGTCGGGACCTGAAGCATAACGGATAATCCATTTTCTCGGTTAATCAAATAACAATATTCTTATTACTTCACAAGTAAACATTAATTTAAGAAGTTCATGCACATTTTTTAATTTATTAAGTATGTAGACATTAAATTTAATACTAAAAACATGCGGCAAAAAACTTTATAACTTCTTAAAAATAAAAATGAAGTAAGCAAGTCGTCCCTGCCGACTTGGAGTATACCCTGTACCATACCATTTTATTTCATAAAATCAGACTCCGTCGAAATCCTCATTAATTGAATATAGAAGTAGAGGTTCCTTCGAAGTATTTGTTATTCTTTTGAAGGATTTTACCAATGTTCTATAGGCTCTAAGTTGGCCATCTTTTGGCCGATTTCGAAAAGTTGTACATCAATCTTCTGGATAATTTCCGTATTAAAAAACTGCATTAAAAGTTGAAAAAAGTTAAAAAAAAAAATTTTGACCGGATTTTTGTAAATTTTTGCAGTGTAACCATCGTTAAAATTTGCGAAAATCGAGTTGAAAATTAGTTTTCCAGATTTTTATGCTAATTAAAAATGGCGATTCTAAAAAGCAAATAAAGACATAAATTTTCAAAATCAGACGAGATTTGACTGAATTGGAGCCCTCTGAAGTAAAGTTTCCTTCGAAGGATTTGTCCGTTGTCCTTCTTTCGAAGGATTTTACCAATGTTCTATAGGCTCTAAGTTGGCCATCTTTTGGCCGATTTCGAAAAGTTGTACATCAATCTTCTGGATAATTTCCGTATTAAAAAACTGCATTAAAAGTTGAAAAAAGTTAAAAAAAAAAATTTTGACCGGATTTTTGTAAATTTTTGCAGTGTAACCATCGTTAAAATTTGCGAAAATCGAGTTGAAAATTAGTTTTCCAGATTTTTATGCTAATTAAAAATGGCGATTCTAAAAAGCAAATAAAGACATAAATTTTCAAAATCAGACGAGATTTGACTGAATTGGAGCCCTCTGAAGTAAAGTTTCCTTCGAAGGATTTGTCCGTTGTCCTTCTTTCGAAGGATTTTACCAATGTTCTATAGGCTCTAAGTTGGCCATCTTTTAGCCGATTTCGAAAAGTTGTACATCAATCTTCTGGATAATTTCCGTATTAAAAAACTACATTAAAAGTTGAAAAAAGTTGGAAAAAAAAATGTTGACCGGATTTTTGTAAATTTTTGCAGTGTAACCATCGTTAAAATTTGCGAAAATCGAGTTGAAAATTAGTTTTCCAGATTTTTATGCTAATTAAAAATGGCGATTCTAAAAAGCAAATAAAGACATAAATTTTCAAAATCAGACGAGATTTGACTGAATTGGAGCCCTCTGAAGTAGAGGTTTGGCAACAAAGTGTATCAGTTTTAATTTTCATTGTTTTTTTTTTCAGTGTATGTAATTGTTAGATAAATCTGATATATGTTTACTTTTTCAGTCTCTTAACATTACAAACAAAATATATACATACATATATACATTTTCCTCTCTAACGATTGGTTTTAATAATCACCATTTTGCTACACCTCCCCCCCCTTACCGACCTGTTAGTTAACTGACCCCCTCAACTAGCCAGCATTTCCCCTTTTGATTACCACTGATTACAAGCTTTACAAATGGCCCATTGGCCAAAAACCTGGCCCAAGCACAAGTCAAAAAAAAAAAAAAAACAAATGCAAGTAAAGGTGAGAACAGGGGAAGGGGAAAGAAAATGAGTACGAATACGAGTACATGGCCCGGAGAAGAAAAAAACCAAGAAAAAAATGAGAAGAGAAAGAAAAAATACATTACCAACATCATTTAATGAGCTCAACTTGTTACGGTCTTTCTTATATCTTTCTTTCTTTTTCTTAAAGCACCCAACCCTCCTACCCCCCCACTCACATTTTCCTTACAATATTTTGTTTGTTTTGTCTGTATTTTGGGCAATCTTTCGACATTATCAAATCATTGTAAACGCATCCCGGATTAAAAAAAAAAAAAAATAAAACACAGAAAAAAAGAAAAAGCATTGCGATTGGCATTTATGCAATCATTATGTTTATATTTTTGATGCGATCACGCCCAAGTGTTAAATGGCCCATTGTAGGTAATTGCATAATAATGGACAACAGCAGCAAGAGCAGGCCAAAAGTTGGGCAATCCCTAAATAGTTGGAGACGAATCATTTGGCATTTCTTTTCGTTTCTTGTCGTTCGTTATTTTATTTTTCTTTTTTTTTTTTTTGTCAGTATTTGCATTTCAATTATGCATTGTGCAGCACCCGATACGACAATACCAAGACCAAAAACCCAAAACCCAAACCCAAAACCCAAATCCAAATCCAAACTGTAGACGAGGTAAACGAGCAGACGCAAAAGCAATGCCAAAACTAAACAGACAACAGGTAGACAAACAAAACAAGGGCAACGTGAAAGCGTGGCTAACGTAAAAACGGCCAGAAGATGAAGCCGAAAGCTGAAGATGAAGTTAAAACCAATGATGTTGCCTTGCTCCTTACTCCATGAAGATGCAACAGCGCACCTAAGTCAATAACCAACCAAAATGATGACAAGAGCAGCAGCAGCAGAAGAGGAACACCGAAATTTTAATACTCTAACATCGAAGTTTCAATGGACCTCATAGAGAAAAGATATTTCAAATATATCGAAAGTTTGCAAAAAATGCGATTCATTCAGTTAATAAAATTTAATTGAAAATAAAAATGTGACAAATCTTAATAAAACAGTCATGTAAAATTAGGTAAAGTATTTGCTAAGATATTTTTTTTTTTTTTATAATATATAAAATATTTATTTTAAAACGCCATAAAATTATATATTTTTCAATGATGATGTCAACATAATTAAAAATTTATTTTAAGAATTACAAGAATATATGTATATATGTATAACAATTATAAGTAAACGAATAATTCAAAATTATATACAAACTGGCATACATACAGACCACAAATTTGCAGTACAGTGTTATCAAGTGTATAAATAGACCACATAAAATGCAACGTACCATAATTTAATGGGGCATAGTTAAAACTATTTCAATTTCGATTAAAATGTTAATTAAAATAAATTACATATGTATTTATTCTTGCATTATGACACTTGTGGTCATACGTTTGGCTATAACAGATGTACCCATCGTTTTGATGGTATCCATACACAAAGGCGAAAGGTGCGGAAGTGCCCGAATGAAGATGCGAAAATATTTGCATACGCAAAAATGTGGCAAAGAAAGTGGCGAAATACAGTGATGCTGGAGCACAGTGAGGTGTAAAAGTATGTGTACCTGTGTATGCCTGTGTGTGTGTTTGTGTGTTTCTGAATAAGCAAAACTATAGTTGAAATACTTGTGTAATTATGGCAAATGTTATTTGATTTTGGTTACCATTCAACTCACCTCTCATCTTCTCACCGCACCTTCTCTTCTCACCACTCCTCTTCATCAACAACTTCAAGCTATAAAATAAAATTTATACACAAGGACAATGGTTGGCGATAGAATAAATTGGGGGCATGGTTAGCTGCATACATACATACATATATGTACATACATACATACATACATATATATGTACTACTACTTCTTTTTTTTTTTACTTACACATTTTTGGTCTAGTTATGTTTGCGCTTTCGCACAGCAAAAAGTTCAAACAAAAATGGTTGAAAAATGTTGGTAAATATAATTCAAAATATAGAGATTTTACATGTTACCCCAATATGACCACCATTATGTTGGGTAGTAATTAGACATAGACAGGTGTTTTGGTAAAAAAAAAATTTGTTAGGATATGTCCGATTAGGGGGGTGTGCATCTATATATAGTTCAATTTCTGGTTGTCCACATTGCTTTTCAAACTGTATCACACAGAAAATCAAACAAGCCAGCTTATGACATATCAAACACAAAAGCACATATCGCATAATCAGCTGCCGTTTGAGTTGCAGTTGGAACCCTTCCTCCCCTCCCTCGCCTTTCTCATTCTCCTTCTACCATTCCTTGTACCAGAATGGTTTACTCTATTGCAGCAGCTGTTGCTGATGGCTCTCAAAAGTTGCCATGGCAGTCAGCCGGCGGGATTAAACTTGGTGCAACGGTCACAGAGAAGAATGTGCGGTGTGTGTGTGAGAGAGAGAGAAAGAGAGAGAGAGAGAGAGATGAAAGCACAAACAAAAGTCTGAACACGTTTCATGTTGTCAACTACCAATAGTTGGTAGAGCTTTGTTGCTCTTGCAAATGGAACGATGTCCAATTGTATGATAGGTGGGGCCATAAAGGACAAAGGAGAGGGGCAGGGAGGCGGGGGGGGGGGAGGGGTTGATTTCGTTAGAGGAAATGATCGGCAGTTGCATTTTGATTTTATCAGCCCTAAGCGAATACAAATTGTACCAAAGTTCAACTTAATCATGAGTCAAATATGTTGAATGAATGTGAATATGAATGGAAAAACCAAACGGATTTAATTCTCAATAAATGCCAGTGAGTCAGCACAATTCATACATATGTATGTATGCATCATACATACATACATACATACATATGTATGTTTGTATGTATTTATTTACTTATATTTTATTTTTGATTTATATTTTTCATAGATATTTTTTTTGAAAGATGTTTATACTTACATAGATGTATATAGGAATATAATATTTTAATAGTTGTAATATTTTCAATGCCCTTTTTTATACCCCTGCAGAGGGTATATCAGAAGATTTAAACATTGCTAGTTTTATGTACTTCTTAAAAATTCAACAAAGTTTTATTAGAATCGGTCGACTGTATACTATAGCTGCCATAGGAACAATAGGACCAACAATTTTTCATGGACAATTTATTGGACATTAATTATAGATTTGACTAGTGTTACTACTTCTGGTAAATTATATACATATATGTACATAGTTGTTGTAAAGTCAATCTGGAAGATTATACGAACTTCGGCACGACCGATGGCCTTTAGCCTATCTATCTAGTTTTTAACTATATTAAAGACAATTACTAGAAACATTATTCAATTGTACCATAGAGATATCATTTTATATCGGCAATAATCTGCAATATGTTATTGAACTATGTATATATTAAATTACCTTAAAAGAACATTTTAATATCTAAGGGTAATTCATAACAGATCAAGTTGCCCCTCGATTATACATTTAACATGTACATATGTATATATGTATGTCTGTATATGTACACATGATCAGCTTAAATATGAGTTTTTTTTTAAAGGGTACTTATTATACATGTATGTATATGATTAAAAAGGAAAACCATAAAAGAATCATTTCCTTTTCAATTTTGAAGGCTTTTTTGGTTTGTTTTTATTTACGTTTTGGATTCTCATTGCTTGAATTTTTTTCGGATTAAAAAATGTTTGTTTTGAAATTGACTCTGTGGCATTTTGGAATATCTGCTGGATTACAACAAGGTACATGGATTCATCTGTTGTCCCTTGTCGTCTGTGAATCAAAAAGGACAAACCAATTTTCAAAACTGGGATGGATACGAGTAGTTAAGAGTTAAGACAGGTGGGGCCGTCGGTTGATTTCTGATTTCTGTTTTGGCTACCTACAAACCTGGTTACAATAAACACAAAATAGACAATAGACAATGCATTGAATCTGATTGCTGGATTTCCTCTTGCTTAACTTTTACCCACATCCCTCTCTACCCCACCTCACTTCCCGCCCTCACTCTCTCTCTCTATAGATATAGATATATATTTCTTTTGCCCTGAGGAGACCTCAATAGTTGCTAATCGAAAGTAATAGTCGTAATGAAGTTTCTGTTGTTGTTGATCCAGCCAAATTAAAAACATGAAAGACAGAGATATAGAGGGAGAGAGAGAGAGAGAAAGAGAAAAAACAAAATCAACACTGGAATCGACACACAGGTCCAAAGTTGAGAAGGGCGCCTTAAGGCGTTGGCTTGACCAGTGAAAGTTAATTGAACGGACGCACAAAATATACATTATCTGGGAAGTGGGAACTAAACTGGCTACTATGAGATCGATCACATATCCACAATTCACCACTACATTGAATCCACTAGCACTACCAGCATCGTCATCATAAGAGATTTGAGTGATTAGCATTAGCGATTGACAGGTTTAAGCAGAGATGAAGATTCAACGGATGATAGGGGGCAGGGGAATACTTTTGGGGCGTTACCGTTACATAATGAAGACTTCCATTATGAAGACAAGTGCATGACGACGCGTCGTTCACTTCCCATTTTCCTCTCCAACTCCTTGCCTTTTGCCAGCAATTAAAAGGAGAAGTCTGCAAATTTAAGAGCGGCGACAATTTTTGCTTTCCAACTTATTACATATTACAGATTTTTGGTTTTCTTGTCCGCACAGTGGAGCAAAAGTTAATGTGACAAAATCATAAAAACTATCATAAGTGCTTGGTTGAATAACATGTTATTTTGTATTGTTAGAATGTCAAAAAGAATATGAAAGAGTTGATGAATTGGAAAAACATAGTTATGGTGTTTACACATACATAGATCATTTGAAAAATAGTAAAAATGGAAATTGAATGAGTTCAGAAATTCCAAGAAATGGCAATGATTGCGTTAATTTAATAAATCTAACTTTAAAGGGATATACTTTGTACATATTTAAGTATATCTGTGTAATCTATTTGATAAATCGGTTTTTAATATCAAAATCAATGTGCCAATGCGTATATGCCGTTTAGCGAGTTACCTTCTAGTGTATGCCCATTTTGCGCAATGGGTGAAAGTTGAGGGCCTCTTGGCCAAGTCGCGTCATCTCGTCATCGTTTGCACTCTACATTTGTATACAGACAGCACACAAACTCACACACACACACACAACACACACACCACACACATACACTTATAAATGAACACTTACATTTGATTTTGCAGATGCTTCAAAAATCGTTTTCTTTTGGGGGCCGCTAGTCAAAATTATATGATGAGACAGCTGCATAATTTAAAAGCGTTCGACAAACGTTTCCGCAATGGCATAGCAAAAGTTTAACACCTTTTACTCATTTTTCTTACGTTTTTTTTTATTTTTTTTTTTTTTACTTTTTCTACTTATTTTCTTCTCTTGAACTGAAGACGATTAATATGATAATTTATGGCCGACTAGCAAACGCAACGCAACATACATAAATCTGCAGACAAGCTTTGGGTCGTCTGGAAAAATTTTGATAGAGAGAGTGTCTAAGAGAAATGGTGGGGGGAGGGTATACAAATAAATACCTACATATGTACATACATACATATGTACATATAGTGGGTAAAATTTGTGTTCATGCCACATGAAGATCTCTTTGTTGAGTGTCTCATAATGAGAGAGACCTTCGACCTATTCTCTGCTACATCTCCTTTTGCTCCTAGTGTTGGCTCATTGCTAATGCAAATGAGATGCGTGCGCTCAAATTGAAATGGCAAATGTTGACATCAAGAACATACACACATACATATGTACATAGACTTACTATATATGTTTATATACGCTCACACACACAATCGCACAAAATTCAAAGTTAATCAACAAAATATTTATGTAGAAAATGCGAATGAACCAACAATTCCTATGCCCAATTCCTACATATTTCTATGTTGGTAACTATGTACATAGAAGGAGCAAAAGTAAAAATAGAAGGAAGGAGATGAAGAAGTCGAGTGTTGACAGTAAAAGGGAGTCGTTAATTTTTCGCTTTTTGAGTTACTAAGAGATGGGTTTCTATAGTTCATCAACGATACAACAACATTGTTCGATTATAAATATTAATTTGTAAACCAGCCCTCGCACAAAGTAGCGGTATATAAATATATTTATGAATTTTCTATTCTGCATTCTGCGTTTTGCGATTGTTAGAGAAACGATGAAAACGAATTCGTATGAATGAGATGCGCGCTGTTTCCCTCTCATTTGCATTAGAAGAGCAGTCGAGTAGTAAGAAGAGGAGAATGGGGACGGGTATGGGGCGCAAATGGTAAATTGTGGAACGCGGAATCTGATATGGTGGGGGGTGGGGGGTTGAAACTGACTGATTAACATAAAATTAAGCGTTCAAAAGGAATGCGGCAAATGGGTTTGAGACTACTCCGCCTGGAACCTGCCTGATAAGGCCAAGGCGCGGCGATAAGCGCATTTAATTAGCATTAATTAAAGCAAATTGCGAGACTTCCAGCACAACAACACACAACATACAAAATAAGTGTGAGAGAGACGGAGTGTGGCATAAACATTAAGAGTTTGTGTGCGGGAGAGAGAGATGGAGACAGAGTTGTGAAAGTAAGGCAATGCCAATGACAATTGTAACTACAATAGCAATCAATGAGTTTTTGGAGCACGCGGCATGACAAATTGCAAATCGCTTTGCTCGTTTTTTTCTTTCTTTCTTCTCTTCTCTTCGCTTCTCTTTTTTTGTTGTGGAAACCATCGAAAGAGAGATTCCAATAGGTGCACAGGTGAAGGAGGGAAGGGTGTTAAGAAGCGGATGCCACCGCAGACTCTGACGCTTTAACGCTCAATATCAAGTGTCATAGAAGCATGGTACAGTGGTACAAGTCAACTTAAATCATATTGCTGTTAAAAATGTTGGCAAATTGAAGTAGATTATACGCTAAATGACACCACAGTGGCTTTGGTTGCTGCCAGTTAGTGCGGCAATCATCTGGACACAGAGAATGAAAGACAGAAAGAAGAAAGCGGATTGCGCAATATTTGCGTCATGGCCTAAACCGAGACCGAGACTGAAACAGAGACAGAGGCTGAGACTGAGACAGAGACAGAGGCTGACGCTGACGCTGACGCTGAGGCTGAGGCTGAGTCGATGAATGTCGACAAAGATAAAGCGCCATAGAGGAAGACGGTGTAAATGTAGAAACAGAGACGAGGACTGGACTCGCATAATTGCGGCTACACCTGAAATCGAAGACCCACAATCCCACGTTTCCCCCATTGCCACCATTTCCCCCTCACTTGATCTCTGTCGCTGGCGCTTGGTAAACCCAAAAGAGCACAAATGTGGGCGAGGCTCACTAGGCAGCGTTTCAGTCAATGTTATAGCCGTTGCTGTTGCTGCTGCTGCTGTTGCCACCACCACCTCTGCCACCGCCTCTGCCTTCATTGCTATTGTCGCTTCATGACATTGGAATGCAATTTCACTTCTTTAAATATTTTCTCAATTGTTTTGTGTAGGTGTGAGATGAGACGAGATCGCTGCTAATGAGAGACATATTTAATACGAATATTGCGAATTTTGTAAAGCAAACGTCAAATTTTTAAATCAGTTCACACAGATTCATCACAGATTACATTTAATTAACCGTTTTCCTTTTTTTAATGAACTAATTTAATTCCTTATGATTGACAGCTTGACTCCATTAAAAGTAAAGTAAGTAGTAGAAGTATTTATATAATTTCTTAAATAATTAAAAGTATTTTTTATATAATCGTTACAAAATACTCTTTATATGTATGCTGCCAAGTCAGTGTATCAGCTTACAACTAAATACTTAACTAACATTTTATTAACTTATTTGTAAGAAAGTAAGTCATTTTTTCATTTAGTACTGATTCAATTTTAATTAATGGAATTTCAAGTAAATGGGATAAATACTTAATTAAATACCGAAATTATGTATACATACTTTAAATACATATTGGACTTTTTTTAACCACAGTAAAATTAATAAATTGATTTTATTGTTAAGCTTGAATTAACTAAATTTTTAGTATGTAGTACATACATACATTAGTAGTTACTATTATTAGTCCATTACAGGAAATTCTTTAATAAAAAAATTATAACTAACTTTTTTTTTTAGCAAGAAAAGTTGTCGATAACTTTTTTAAACTTTAATTGCCAAAGCCAACAAATAGAAATAAAATCATTTTTTTATACAAACTTTAATTAAAAATAATCAAATTGTAATGGGTAATTTGAAATAAATCATTGTCGAATGCATTCGGTTGGGTTTTATTTCCCTCTATTTTGGCCCTTATGATCTTACCATTACCGTTAAAATCAGTGTCGAACGAAGCCCTTGGCCCTAAACGAGGTACAGGTACAGTTAGTTGGGACCCTTTTGCACATTTTTAACACAAAAACGAAAGTAGCTTTTAACTTTTAAGCACTCGAGGAAGTAAAAGCGCAAATAATTGCGACCGACCGACCAAATACACAAAAATACAAAAAATCCAAGAAAAAAAAATAACCAAACAAAAAAAAAAGCAAGAAACCTGCAGCAAGCATGACAAAAGCAAAAGCAGGCAACAGATGCGGCAGAAAATATTGGCACTTAACTTGTGTTGTTGTTGTTGTTGCTGCTGTTGCTGCTGCTGTTGCTGTTGCTGGTCACATGCTGGCCATGCGGCACCCGCAAGATGCAACAACAGGAAATACAATGTTGGATACAACAGCAACATTAGCAACGACAACAACAGCAGCAACAACTACTGTGAAGTAACTAACTAACCTGGCCAGAAATTTGACCAAAAGATGCAACTAAAGCTGCGAGTTGGCTTTGTTGCACTTTAGTTTAACTCTTTGGATGAAGGCCTGATTCATCCGTGTTTGGGGGCCACGCAGTTGAGTCAAGTCCGGTCAATTAATAAAGGTAAATCAGCAAAAAAAAAAAAGAAAAAATTCAAATGTTCCCCAGTTTCGTTCCCATTCCCTCTCATAAGCCATAACCGTAAACTTAACCATTCCCGTTCCCGTTCCCAATCCAAATCCGGAGTTATACCTGTGAAAGCCAACAAGTTTTTTGTGTATGTATGTATGTATGTATGATGTACATATGTATGTATGCATGTAGATATATTTTTTTTTCTTTCTGAGAGGCTGGCCAAAGATAAGGCAGGGAGAAATGACTGTGAGTTAGCCCAAGAAATGCAAATGAAAGCGAAATCGAATCACGCGAAGGCCGACTGACAACCGTCGACTGTCGACCGTTGCCTTCGACGTCGAAGTCAAAGTCTCTGTCGCTGTCGCAGTTGCAGTCGCAGTTATTGCTGGCGTCGTGTCATCGTCGTCGTCATCATCCTCAACGTTAAGAGCAAAACTTGATCTCGGCACTGGCTATGCTGTGCATATGAATGACTCAACAAAACTCGACGAACAGACAGATAGACAGACAAACGGAGACACTAACAGACTTACAGTGAGTGTGAAAGAGATAGAGCGTGAGAAAGGCACAGCATAAGAGAAAAGATGCCGCCGGCATCAAGTGTAAACAAAAAAAAAACTTTTATTCTACATTGTTAATTTATAGTAAATATTATATAAAATGCCGTTAAATCGAAATTAGGTCAAATATCTTTTAATTATGTAAGATCTAAAGTATATATACATATGTATTACATATATTTATACTACATATGTGTACATGTATTAATGTATCCGTTAACCATATGTCTCATGGGTTTTCCCGAACCTCCTTTTCGCAGAGATTTTCGTTTTGCCTGCATTTGCATTTACCATGTGAAAAAAAATGCCAAACTGGTCGCCACAGACAGAGACAGATAGACAAAGAGAGAGAAAGAAAAAAAACGATAGGTAGTGGGAGCGACTCACTCTCTTTGTTTCTCTTTTGTCTATTGCTGCTGTCCCTTTAACTAGGCACCTTGCTCTTGGCTCATGGCTTAGCAGTTTGTTTTTTTTTTTTATTTTTGTTATTTTTTTTTGCGTTTACGAAATTTCTTCACTTTCGGTTTCCTCTGCAACTGCGCAGCCGACTTTGGCATCGGCATCGGCGCTGGAGCTGAGGCTATTACCTATATGAGCTGGCGTTATCATCTGTGCGGCAGCATTTTGAACTCGAGAGTGACAAGCGACGGACCGAATATCTTATATATATATATATATATACATATATATACATATATGTATATATCCCCACGTCGAGTGTAAAGAAGCGATCCCGTGATCTGTTCCGCGTTGTTTCGGTTGTTTTCTGCATCTATGTATCTATTACCTATAAATATTTTTTTTCTCGTTTTAAATCAACACAAAAAATAAAGAAACATCAAATAAGAAAATACCAAAACTCCATCCTCAAGTGAAGTTAAAGTGTTAAAAAATTGTAAATTTTTTGTTATTTGTTTTTATTTGTTTTGAAATTGGAGTTGAGAAGCAGAAATATCAACAAAGGAAGCGGCGAATCAACCAAAAGGATAAATTATTTCAATAATCATCAGCAAACAGCTCATCTCTGGCATGGTAAAGAAGCAAATGAAGCAAATGAAAAAGATAAATAAAAGAACAATAGTGAAAGAAAATAGAAAGGATAAGAAATAATTTAGCTAATTGGAATTAATTGCATGCAAAAAAAATGAGGGTTCTGACCAAAAGAAAAGCACTTAAGTCAAATATAAATCGCATAATGATGTTGATGATGATGATGTTGATGATGATGATGATGATAATAATCATAACAATAAGGAAATAGATAACAAATCAAAGAAATAAAAAGGACACTTTATTTTTTCATTATTATCAACATCATCATTATCATCTGCATCATCATTTTTATTATGCTGCTTATCTATATTGACAGCTACGCATGCGCACAATTTTTCTGACCTTGCCCACGACCTTGATTAATTGATAAGGGTTCATTCCCACACCCATTGAATTGTTTTAATGAAAATTGATATAGGATACAAATCCCAGGCACAAATCCTTTAGCCAGATTATTCATTTGCTTAACTGGCAGGCAACCGAAGCCTTTTTTGTTTTTGTGTTTTTTGTTGTTGGTTTTTTTGGTTGAGGCTACCAAAACATAATTTATTCATTATCGAAATTGATTCATAAATAATTTCGTATTCACATTTTGGCCATGTTCTATTGTTGTATTGCTTCTGCTGTCGGCATTGTTGTAGACGCAAATTTAATTAACGCAGATTACGATTCTCGATTTTCTGTTTTTTGGTTGGGTGTGGAGAGGGGTGGAGAGGGGCGGGTTGGTTGGTCAGGTGAGGTGAGAGCACAACAGAAGGATAGGACGAACAATAATAGAAGGGCGTGTCTCAGCTGTGCCCCAAATTAAGGCCATAAGCAATGAGTCCCACAAGGCAATAATGAATTGTAACAAGGATGCTTTGGGTCTCTCTCTCTCTCTCCCTCTCTCCTCCTCTGTCTCTGTCTGCAACTCTCTTAACCCTTGCCTATATTCTTGTTTATACATTTCGTTTAGTCTCTCTTCCTACATGTTAGTCAGTCAGTCAGACAGTCAGTCAGTTTGTTGGCGAATTGTTCATCTTCGAACTGAATATTTCATCGTTTTCTTAACGAGAGTGAAAGTTCGCCGGCTGCTGCTGCTACTGCTGTTGTTGTTGTTGTTGTTGTAGTGGTTGCTGCTGTTGTTGTTGCTGTTGTCGTTGATGTTGCCGTTGTGTATTATTGCTGTCTGGCGCTCATTTGTTTTGTCCGTCTGTTTATTTGTTTGTTATTGCTGGTGTTATTTTTTGTTTCATCTCTTTCTTCTTCTACTATTTTTTTTTGTCAATTGTTTAGCATCAATAACAAATATTTGTAAGCTATGCTAATGAACAACAAAACAAAACAAAATAGAAGCAAAAAGAAAAAAAAAAACAAAACAAAACTGTGAACGAACGAAAGTATTTTAAGAGCAATAAGAAAGTATTCAGGTAAAGATAAACCTAACTCCAGTATTTATACACTTGCTCACACACACTCTCTCAATCAATATCTATCTGTGGATATATGTATACATATATGTATATATAGAGAGAGAATGATAATACTTGGATAATTTATTTTTTGCCCGTATTTCCATTGAGCGACCAACTGACTTAGTAACTTTGAAAATAAAAGTTGATTGCGAAAATAAAAACAATTCAATGAAGTTGCCACTGCTACTGCTGGCCACATGCGGGTCACTTCACACGCTTCACAGACACAATGCTTCACCTACTCCACCATCACCACCACTTCCATCTCCTCCATCTTTTACCTTGAAACCATACTTCATACTCCATACCTTTAGATCCCCCCCCTCACTCTCCCCTCACCTACTACTCCAATCATCTTCTGCAACCATCTAACATCTCACACTCTTTTTGTTTTAATTGTTTTTGCCATTTCTTGTGCATGGCTTTTATAATGTATTTTCATTATAATTTCACTGCCAGCAGCATTTGTGACACCTACTCATCCTCACGACTGACGCCTCAACTTACAAAAAGCAAAAAAAAAAAAAAACAAAATTTTTTTAAAAACCATCGAAAAAAAAAAAACTCTACAAAACAGCAAAGTGAAAGTTTTCTCTTTTGTTGAGGGGGTCTTTTCGTTGTTGTTGTTGTTGTTGTCTCTTCTTTTTCTGTTTCTTCGTTTGGTCTCTTCTTCTTCTTATGACATTTTAACGCTGCTGGCCAAAAATAAAAATACACAAAGAAGAAAGAAAGAAGAAAAAAGAAATATCTCGTTGTTTGTGGTTTATTGTGATATTCAATGCGCATCGCTGACCATTACCTTTATATTGAGGTGCGCCACAGCAAAGCTGATTGCCCGCTAACCCTCTCTCTCTCTCCCCCCCCATTCCAACCCCCCTCCATCATACAATTTCCCACAATTACACATATGTATGTATATATGTATGTATATCTACCCATCACATCAACTGAATACAAGTGTCTTATGCAATATTATGATAGAGTAAGAGTAGAAGTGAGAGAGTAAATTATATAATTAAAGAAAATAGGAATGTTGTATTAACATTTAGATATAATTTTATATATATATATATATATATATATATATACATATATATACATATATACATATCAGTGTTTTTGGAATATTTATCAATGTGTTAACAAAAGAAAATGCCACTTGACATGAGCTAAGTGAAAAACCAATGCAATTGGATGAAATCAAAGTATATATCTGTACATTTCTAGATATCCATATATATATATAAATATATATATATACATTAGTTGGCATTACAAAAGCAAATAAAATTTCCTATATAATTGAGTTTCGGAAATTAATAGATCGGCTGATTGATTGACTGATTAATAAATATTTAAATTTTAGATAATTTCTTATATTGTTTACTAAATATTCCTTTTTTTATTTTATTTATTTAACATAAAATGATATTTAAATAAATAATAAATAATAGCTTTTAGATGATATCTTTCCAAAATGAAATTGAAAAAAAATATCAAAGAATTTAGAATTATTTACACATTTATCAATTTATGTCTATATCTATCAGATAGTAGAAATCTTTACTTTATATATGTACAAACATACATATGTATGTGAGCAATTAAAATAATTAATAACTGATCAGTTTATTATATAGAAATCTCTACATATATAAACTGAATCTGGACTATTTTCAAAAATATTGAAAAATATTTAAAAATTGAAATTACTAAGCGAAATAAATAGATTAATTTATTAGTTTTAAAAGAAAAGTTAGAACAATTTGAAAGTTTAACTTAACTAAAATTTAATTGGAGCAGCTTTAAATACTATTTATTTACAATATATATATATATGTATATATATATATATATATTATGTATTTTAGCCATTCCAATCACAATCTTGGCCCACCTTTCATATATGTACATTTGATTTGATCGATAAAATTGCAGTCAAGTCACTTAACGCATTTCGTTTATTTATTTATTTTGATTTTCTTTTATTCCTCTTTAACTTTTTTTTTTATATTTTGTTTTTTGCCAAATTGACTTCCCTTTCTCATTTTGTACAAAAATCAGCTAATACGCGTATCGTGTGGAATATATATTTATCATGTGGCAAAAGAAGAGACCACAACAACAACAACAACAACAACAACAACTAAAAACCCACACCAACAAAAAGAAATAGTTAATGTTGATAGTGCTATTTTGTTGTTGTTATTGTTGTTGTTTTTTCTTTATTTTTTTCTTTTTTGTTGTTAAACATAAAACCAATTAAATGCCGCCTGCTCTTTGTGTGTGTGTGCGTGTGTTGTTTATTTTGTTGTTGTTGGTTTTGTTTTGGCCCAAAGTAACCGCTCGGTCGCCTCTTGAATTATTGATGATGATGACAGCGAATACGTTGACGATGATGATTATGGTAAAGGGTTGTGTGTGTCTGTGTGTGTCTGTGTGTGTATGTGTGTGTATGTGGGGAGAGAATACGGTTATAACTCAATTATGTTTTAATTAGAGCGTAATATGACAATTAGAGGGAGACGGCAGGAGGTTAAGTATGCTGTGGTAAGGTGAGGTAAGGTACATATGTGTGTGTGTGTGTGTGTATGTGTGTGTGTGTATGTGGGTGCGGGTCAAATATAAAACTCTTAAAACCACCACAAAAGCCTGGGTGCAAATTAGCGCAAATTATTGTTATATAATCATGCGTTTGAAAGCAACAAAACAAAAAAGAAACCACCAATCGTCAGATACAAACACATGATTATATATATATATATATGTATATATATATGTACATATATATATAATGACACCTGACATCACAATAGCCGCAAGCGATGCACGTCAAAGTCAAAAGGGTTGAGGTTAATGTTTTTGGGGTTAGAAGGACATCTGACAAATGTTTTTGTCGCGGTCAAAAGGGTCGAGGCCGCAAAAAGCCATTGTGAAGCTTTTAACAGACGCTTGGATTAATATCTCAATCTCTAAATTTCTGGAGGCATTTTATTTCATTTATGATAAATTGTAAAATACACATATATATATATATATATATACATATGAATCGTTTACCTTCTTATATCTTAATATATGCATCTGATTATCATTTCATAATTTTTGTGTGTGTGTGTGTTTGTGTGTGTGTTTGTTCTTCTTCTTTTTTGATTATTTTAGATGCTGTTACGTTTCACATTATTGACAACATTTTGCTTTTGTGCCGCTCAAGCGGTGCTTAGCGGTAAAGATCTTAAGCGACGCGAAGCGGGTTTCGATACATATGGACCACCACCAAGACCAGCACCACAATATGGACCACCGCCGCAGCAGCAGCAGCAGCATATACCCCATCGTGAATATGGTGTGCCACAGCAGATACCCTTCCGGGAGTATGGTCCTCCAGCATTAAAATATGGCCCGCCTAAGCTAAATTTCTTGGGCGGTGGAGGTGGCGGCGTCGTCGGTGGTGGTGGTGGCGGCGGCTCTTCATCATTGCATGAACAGATAAAGACACATTTTGGTGTGCCCAAACCCTTCTATGGACCACCCCATATTCAGCATAAGCCAGCTCCCCAGTATGGACCACCGAAACCACATTATGGCCCACCACCACCACAGTATGGGCCACCACCACCACAGCCGGCACCACAGTATGGTCCACCACCGCCATTGAAGCAGCAGCATCGTCCAGCTCCTCAATATGGACCACCGAAACCACAGTATGGACCACCACCACCACAACCACTGCCATCGCCGCACTCTGCTCCACTGTTTAAGCCTCCTCATCAACCGGCTACCTCCTATGGACCACCAGCCTCCGGACCATTGAATTTGCCACCCAAGCAATTGTATGATGCCCCACCACCCAACTATGGACCACCACCATTGCCCATTAGTCTGCCTGGACCACAACAAGCCAACTTTAATCGTGTTCCGGAAACTACCATCATTCTGAGTGGCCATCAGGGACCCAGCGGACCGGGACCACTTTCTGGACCTGGACCCGTCAAACAGGTTCAAATACAAATTGATGCCTCTGGCCATACCCACAGTGTGAGTGGATCCCAGGCACCTTTCCATACAGCCTGCGATGGTTGGAAACCAATACCGGCTCCCGTTGGCGCCTATGTTGAACAAAATCATATCGAGACGCAGGGCGGCTACAGCAATGTAGCTCAGGCTCAGGCTCAGGCTCAGGCTCAGGCTCAAGCTCAGGCACATGTTCAGGGTTACAGTGGTGTAGGTGGAAGCATTGTTGATGGTCTCACTGATGAGCAGTTGGTAGCTGTGGCTCTACAAGGCGGAGCTGGTGGTGATGGGGTTCAAGTAGTAACCGGATCTGGACCTACTGGTCCATCACTCGATGCGCATATCAACTCCATTGAATCGGAAGCTCTTCAAGTGAGTGGAAAAGAATATAGATCAATTTGATCAGACTTTGAATATATATAATATTCTAACTTTCTTTCTCTCTCTCTCTCTCACTCTTTCTCTATTTTATATAGGTGTCTATTGGGTCAATTGATGACTCATACACTAAACCACCGCCAGATTCATTTGCTCCCGGTTCGGTGCATGCTCAGAAATATCAGACAATTGGAAATTCTTTGCCTCCACCACCACCAAGTGGTAACTATGGACCACCACCACCACCACCACCGCCTCGTGGAAATTATGGACCACCACCACCTAATGTAAACTATGGACCACCCCCACCACCACCAAGTGGTAATTATGGACCACCTCCACCACCCATTGGCAACTATGGACCACCGCCACCACAATTTGCGGCTCTTACCAGTAATCCAAGCAGTCAATACGGTCCACCATCCGGTAATCCACAGCCAATTCCCCAACATGGAGCCGTTCAGCCCAACAAGCCAGTGGCCTATCGTCCCCCTGTACCAGCCGGTTTAATCGAATCGATTGGAGCCACTGTTCAGCATTTAGATCAATTTGGAGTTAAGCCAGCACAGCAACCACCTACCTATATTCCACCAGCCGCTCATGAGATTGCCCTCAGTGGACCACCAGTGCCAGCACCACAGGCATTATATCAACCTCCACCACCACCATCCCATCAGCAGCAAGCTCCTCAGGTGATATTGCAGCAACAATTGCCACAGCCGCAGGCGGGACCATCTTTCATACATTCGAAACCACAGCAATTTGGTTCACTTCCACCACCACCACCACCACCACCACAACAGCCACAACCACAATACTTGCCACCACCACCACCACCACAATCTGCGATAGTGCGTCCAACTCAGCAATATTTACCGCCACCACAAATCTTTTTCCAACAGCAACAACAACAACAGCAGCAGCAACAACACCATCATCACTCGGAGAATAGCTACAGTGCCTCACAGTATAACCAACAGTTTGTCCACTCTCAGGGTCTGCCTCTGTCCCAGCAAGCACCACGATTCAATCAATTGCCACAGCAATTGCCACAGCAGCCGTTGGTGGTCCACGATTGCGGACATGGACCCAATCTATTGAGCAGCAATGGCTATCAGGTGCAACAGCAGCAGGAACAGCAACAATTTGGCAGTATATCAGCTGCTTCATCTGGAGCATATAATGCCATCTCTCAGAGTATTCCTGTGGCCGAACAGCATACACAATTCTTGGCCGATAGTTATGGTCCACCTGCTTCCGGTAACGATATTGATTTCGATCACACTGGCTATGCCTCACAGAAGAATGCAGTGGCTGCATTGCCCGATGGTACCGATCCTCAGCAATTGCCCGGTCTGGATGGTCTCAATGTGATTTCTGCTCAAAAATCTCAGAGCATACAATTGGGTGCTAATGGTGGAGCCCAATCGAATGGACATGCCCAGAATTTTCAGGTTCAATTCGGCGGGTCATTGAATAATGCACCAAGTTCTGCCACAAACGGGGATCAGTCGGCCAATCATGAGGAGATTCTCTCACAGGGATTACTCCAATCCATTTTGACAGCTATTGAACAGCCGCAGCAGCCAGGTCAATCGTTGCCACAGAATCACAAGGCTCAGAGTCGTTCCGATGAGCATGATCATGATCATGATCACAATGATGAACACGATCAGGAGGAATCCATTGATGATGATCATGAGCATAGCTCATCGAATCGTGTTGAGGTACGTGTACTGCCACCAAGTGATGCCCAGGAGGAGGAGACACCAGCCGATGTTAAGGAAATTGAGCCAATTGTGGCCGCCGATATTGGGGAGGAGGAGAATGCCAAGCATTAAGCACTAAGTCATTAGTTATCATCCGATATCCTCATTTAGCCGCTTTATATAATTATTTATTGCTGCCTCATTAATATCATCGAAATTTTGTTCTTTCTCTTCTATTCTAATGTTCGTTATGATTATTATTAATATCATTATAATTATTACTGTTATTATAATTATACTTCCCTCTTTATAATTGCCTTTATATCCTATCTATCATTCTCTCTCTCTCTCTCTCTCTCGTGACGGACCGACCATAAGTTGCCATAAAAACACAGTGTAGAGGTCACGGGAGAGGGTTAAACGAACGTTACACACACAAACACACACACACCAAGATACACCACAAAGACACACACTTAAATAGAACAAAAGAAGCTATAACAAAAGAGAGTCGAAATCGTAAACGAAATCAGAATCAGAAACAAAATCGGAGTCGGAATCAAAGTTCTAACTTCACAAATGTTTAAGCTTGTGTATAAAATTGATTTAAACTAAATAATTTATTTATTATTATATTGTATTGTATGTTTTAAACAGCAACAAAATAAATCTATATATATATATACATATATATGTACATATATACATATAAATAATGAAACATCATGTGTTGTAAATACTTAAAATAAATTAAATATTATATTAGAAGTTAAAGTGGAGTTGTGGGTTGAAAGGTTTTGACCCATTTCCTTTAGGCTTTTTCTGCAGATTTTTATAAGCCTTATATTAAATTCAATGCTTAGTTAATCAGTAAAAAACACTATACGACAAGTTATAGAAAATGCAGAAAATAAATTTCGATCAGATTGTTGAAAACTTTGTCATTGTACAAAATGGCGAAAAACGATAAAAAAAAATTTGTTTTCCAGATGAAACTACAATTTTCTAAAAAGCGATTATATTTTTATGAAATATATATTTCCAATTTGTTCGAATGGTAACCTATTGATGTAGATATTACCTTGAAGGAATAGTCCCATGTCCAGACCAAAAGAAGTTGTTCCTTTTCTTTGGCCAATTTCAAGAAGTTTTACATCAATTTTATCGTATCGTTTTTGTAGTCAAAACTACAACAAAACCGCAAGATATATTTTTTAAAAATGTTTTAATGAATACACTGCAAAAAATATATGCCCTTTTATTCACTTTAGGCTTAATTGAAATTCAGCTCAATTGGTTTGTAAGTCCTTTAATTGACAAACAAAAATTAGCGCATATGACGAGTGAAAGTGGTCACAAATTATCGTTTAAGCACTTAAGATTAATCTTATATATTTAAGTATATTTCAAGTTTCCTAATCAGAAGTTTGTTAATCAGAAGGGATCTAAAAGATTCACAAGACTAAAGTGATCCAAGCTAGATGGCATATCTTAAACGTAATCCTATAACAGGAACAATTTTTACATGCTTATCGATAGATTGAAACTTTAAAAACTTTGTTATCGATATACATATTTGCATGTGGTGCTTTTGCAATTGAGTTAATAATCGTTTAAACAAGTCACCATGAATAAGAATAAATGGTAGTGCATTGCAAACATATATACATATATATACATATATATACATACATATGTATGTATGTATGTATGTATGTATATTCAGTGTGAAATGATGTGAAGTGAGATGCATGAAATGAAAGTGCTACCAAGTTAGTTGAGGTGAATTAACTAAATAAATGAATGCATGACTTTTAGCAATTGTTAGCCATGGTGATTAAACATCTATATCCATTATCATTCCTAATGAGCATTTTCTTATAGAAAATTTCTCTTTTTTTTTTTCGTCTTTTTGTTTTCCTTCGCCTTTCTTTCTATCATTCCATCTTTATTGTTTCTTTTGGTTTCGTCTCTAGCCATTTGCAGATTCATTTTCATCATGTTGGCTAATGAATAATTTTTGTGACTCTGGTCGCAAGTTTTCTTTTTTATATTTCGACTTGAGTCGAGGTTGAGTATGGTGATAGGGGGGTAGGGGAGATCGGTTTTGGTTGTCGGCTATGCACAATTCCAATTTCATGGAATTCGCATCAAGTTTGATTCCCAACTGGCCACGACTAACCAACAAGAAACAATAAAAGACATAAAATTAATTAAATTAGCCATAAACAAAGCGAAAGGTGATTAATTAACTAGAAATTTATACCGTTATATAACAAGCCAGAACGAACCAATGGACGGTCGGACGGGCGGACGGACGAACGGCGCTATGTTAAGAGAAGGCATAAAAGATGTGGCCTTTGTCCTACGTCGCCCTTCTCTCGTTCGCTATTCTATCCCATAAAAATATACACACACACACACACACACACACACACACACACACACACACACATACAAAGAATGTGCTGTGCAGCACTGAAGTAGGTGTGGCTCGACTCTTTCTCAACACCCTCCTTCTCTCTCTCTCCCCCTCTCTCTGTCACACTCCGTATTTCTATCTCACTCATTCCACTTTGCCTTATTTGCTCATTCATTAATATTTGGTCCTTACTGGATCCTTAGCGAACGTTTTCGCCTTGCTTTTGATTTTCTTTTACCAACGCGGACGTCGCTACGTTGCTCCCAACACCCACACACCCAACCACCCCCCCAAGCTTCTCCCCTGACCAACATAGTCAGTCATGCCAATTTTTCTGGCCATCGCCTACATTGCGACTTTTGTTTGTTTAGGGGCGGTCAGGCAATGGAATGGATAGGGGCGGGTAAATGGGAGGCGTTTTCATTTTTCAGTTTGTACGCTTTTAATTAATGTTATTAAAAAGTCGAAATGAGCTGCAGCTCCAAGAAAATGGTGGCAGGGTCTTTTGTTGCACTCGCCTACCTACCTACAGAATCCAAAAAAAAAAAAAACAATAAATGAAAGGAAAAAAAAAAAAAAAAAAAACAGAAAAAAAGGAGATTGTATTTAATTTAGGGCAACTATGTCTAGATACCCTGTGTAAAAAGTGGTGTGAGTGGGGGGGGGGGAGCTAAGTCTATCATTAACTTTTACTTAACATAATTATACAAAACCGATTTGTAATACATTTATCTACATTTATTTATGATTTATTCGAATGTTAGATATAGTGTGTATTTTCATTAGATTTTCCACTTAACTCAAAGTGTTAAAATATACAAATAGTATAAATACCCTTACGAGAGTAAAAGGGTACATTGTCATGATTATCCAGTTTGAATTTTAATTATCAAATTTTTTTAAAATGTTGTAATTAGCTACATTCTTCAACTGACTTTGCTTTATTGATTTCAAATTATTTTTATTAAATAATATACATATGTATGTATGTATTTACAAGCATGTATGTACATATATACGTACGTACATTAATATGTAAAAATAAAAAATGTAATTTGCAGCAACAATTGGTGTAAAGTGGTATTTTGATTAATTGTCGATTTGCATGCCAATGCGGAAATGCATAAAGTAAAAAAAAGGAATATAAAAAAACAAAACAAAATGAAGTAAGCAAGGCGTCCCGACTTGGAGAATACCCTGTACCAATAAAAGACAAAATTTCATAAAATCCGACTCCTTTGAAATCGCCCATGGCATTTGAGTACAAAACATATATGTATAAGATGTATATATCCGATATTTATTGATATATATATATATTGATTTCAACTAAAGACGGTACATTGAGGCTATAAAAATGCACTAAAAGGAAATCTAATAGTTTTTTCTATTTTGCAGGGGTGGAAGTGGGAGTGGCAAAAATGTTTAGCGACTTTGATATACACTTGCACCCTATGGGTACAGGTTATAAAAATGAAAAACAAAACAAACTATAGAAATAAACACAAAAACAAGGGAGAGGAAAGAATTTACACACATATTATGTACAAGTTGAAAGTTAAATACTTTTACTTTTAATTTTACTAATGTATAACTTTACATTTTAAACAATTTCTTAAATGTTTTTCATTTAATTACATTATAAGAGTAACAAAAATTGTTTATAAAAAGGTAAACATATCAACATACATATGAACATATGTATATATTCTAAATAGACTCAAGGAAAATATATTAATTCGTTAAATTAAAAAATTGTTCATATTGCTTTAGATATTTTTTTCTATAGTTTTAATATACTTAATATATTTTGTATATTTATTATAGATATATTTTTCCTTCTATTCAAATTGGAGCAAAAATAAGTGTTGTAAAATGTGTTTGCTTATTTCGATAGACTAGTCATATCGGTAAGTCGCAAAAAATGAATAATGAGTATTAATTTAATAATTAGAACGGGTGTTTATACCAACATAAAATAATAATCAAGCCGAGTATAGATAGAAATTCAAAGACTAATCTATATATAAAGCAACAAAACTAATTTAGTTAACTTTAATATACTCAACATACTTAAAATTTCGTTTGCAGTTGATAACGAATAACGTTTACTCTATAGGAAAGAAAAAAAAATCGTTTAATTTAATAATGAAAAACTTTGATTGATTTAAGTGGTGAGAATGTAAGGAACATAACAAACATGAAGCTTAACATCCAACTCGAACACAAAAGTCCAAAAAGGCAAATGCGAGAGACTGGCACTGAGTGAGTGAGAGAGAGAGAGATATAGAGAGAGAGAGCGAGCGAGCGAGCGAGCGATAGAGTGGCAGAGGAAAATTGGGAAAAATTGAGGTAAAATCCGTTATAGCACAATAAAAGGCATTCCGATAAAAATTGTTGATTTTTCAATGTTTTTCTTTAGTTTTTATTTTATATTTTTTCTTTATTTGCATTTGAGTGGAGTCTGTGCGAGTGTTTACATGGCGTATGCGTAATATGGGCACAAGTGTGGTAAGTGATTGCTGTTGGTGTGTGTGTGTGAGCCTATGGTGTGTATGGTATGTGTGTGTGTGTGTGAGAGAGAGAGATTGTTGGTATTGCTATTTGCTCAATGCCATCGCCCATTCAATCTGTTCACTTTTATTCATTTTTATTTCGTTTTGCTTCATCGCATTGCACATCGTTTGCTTCTCATTTTATGCATTTTCTTTGCTTCTGTACCGCCTACTTTGTGGCGTTCTCTGGATACTCTGTTTGTTTTGGTCTTCTGGTCACGCAGATTGTGGCGCCCCTAATTACAGTTAATTGGTAGCAAAAGGGTGGGTAACGGAGGGTGAACGCGACAGTGCAAAAATACACAATTTTCCACTTTGTACTAATCAAGAACTCATTATCCTTCATTATGCTTTTCAAGTTGCCGTGTCGGCGACAACAACAACAACAACAACAACGACAACGACAACGACAACAACAGCTGCTCCTTTTCCCGCATGCTGCAACAACAAACATACTTTATGCCCCCATCTTGGACTTATGGTCCATTTTAGCAACAACTCCAACTGAGCTGGCAATCATTCATGTGGTTTTTACAGGCAGCTGCAACTATTGCCAGCTGCCGGACGGCTGCTTAAATTATGCACAATTTTATAAATGCCACAGCAAATGTCACCATACACATGTACACACACACACACACATATATGTATGCACACACACACACACTTGTACACGGAATGAGCACTTAGGCAGGATGACGCGACAACTTTGCTGATGGCCAACATAAATAACAGGCCAAGGCAACAATAATCATATTACATATGCAGATGGTTTAAGACCACTGTGCAGACAACAAATGCAGCTACAACTAACTAGACTAGATTATACATATACATACATATTTGTATGTATGTATGTACATACACATACATATATATACATATATTCCATGCAGTCATCAAATTTTGCTTCTTTATAAAATATTTTCATGGTTAAGTCAAGATAAAGGTTTATCCCTTTCTCTGATTTATGACTGAAAATATGATCTAATATAATATATAGTCTAATTGAATAATCACTCAAATGAAACTTAATTATTTGCCACCAAATAACAAGGATTGTCATCAAATGATATTTTCCATAATGTTAGCAAATTGATATTAAATATTGAGTTTGGGCATGGTTCGTATTTTTGTAACCCACTGTATCCTTGCCACGCCTGGCCGGCATGTCAATGTGCTTTTAATGAACGCATTTATGCCAAATGGTAAATGTTTTGGTAAAGGCAAAGGAGCCAAAGAACCAGATGGTGAAGGCTCAGCAAGAGGCCGAAATGGTAAGGCGCTAATAAAGTGCACTTGTCGTCGCGGCAAAGGCAACGCCAACAGCAACACCAACAGCAACAACAACAGCAACAACAACAGCAACAGCAACACAAACAGCAACAGCAACAGCAACAACTAATGGCCAATGGCTGTGCTGTATTACCTTTTCCTCTCTCATCTACATTCCCTTGGCCACCATTTTTGGTTTACTGGCCCCAGCCATAACAAGGACACACGAAGCAAAAGGAAAGGCAAAAATGAAAAAAAAAAAAAATAGCGGAGAAGGAAAAAAAGCGCAGCAAGAAAAACGTTTCTAATTTCAGTCTGTCGCACATAAATCTCTTTAGAGAGTTACTCCTGCTTCTCATATGGCCACCAAACCATTCGCTCGCTCTCTCTTTCTCTGTCTCTCTCACCTCCTCCTTTAACTCTCCTTGAACCATGTCATCGTCCAACGACAACGACTACTGCAACCTGTTAAAATTATTGTTATTGCTCCGAGTGTTTGTTAAAATTTTTGCAATTAAGTTTCAATCCTGGCAGCCAAGGCGTCCATTACAAAACGTTTAGTTGGCTATTCGTGGGGGAGTAGGTAGAGTAGGGATGGTGGTTAAATTGAAGGAATATGCGACGAGTACCCCCTTAACCCATTCCAAAAAAAAAAAAGGAACGTATTGCCCACCTTCCCAGTGGCCTCCTACATTTTTATCTTAACTCATGCATTTATTCATTTCATTTTGTTAGAGTGACCTTTTGGCCGAGTCAGGCCAGAGAAGCGCGTGACCTTTTTTGCCACAGTGGTAGACCAGGTAAGTGTGGGTTATGTGGGTTGCATGCTTTATATGGATTCTATGGGTTATGCTTTGTGGGTGGGACAGAGAGAGAAAGAGAGAGAGAGAGAGAGAGGGCGTGGCTGTTTAATGACTGCACGTAGTCGCATGTGTGAATTGTGTCCATCCATGTTTGTGTGCGTGGCACACTTCATTAAATGCGCATATAATTTGTGAGCCGGACTGAACTTTGAACCCACTTTTAATTACCTCACAGCCATGACACAGTGGGCCCAATTCAATAACCTCCATATATATTTATCTACATATATGTATGCAATCAATTAAAGTTCTCGTAATTTAGTTAGTTGGTTTCCATTTTACTTACTCATTGCAAAAATTTCATATTCATATTCGAGTTTAAATACTTTGGAGTATTCGAGTCTGTTTTACATTTATGGGTACCACTGTGACGATAAATGGGCCACAGTGAGGCTTCAGAGACGAAATTTTTCTCGCATTTTTTTTTCCTCATCTCAGTTTTTGCTTTGGCAACCATTTTGTAGTTTGTTTTATTGCAATTGCATTACAAAGTCACAGCTGCTGACAAGTATTCGAAACGTTTGGGCTTGCGTAGGGGTAGGGGTAAGCGTTGGGGGTGGGGGTGGGCTTTTGGCCTTGCCTAAAATGTTATTCATTGCTGAAGCGGAACAAACGCTTATTACACCTTTTAATTGGGAATTTATGGCGGACTTGAAGTGGGCTCAAACAAGATGAGGAGAAGAAGGAGGAGAAAAAGAGGTCTCTGGCTAATTTACAGTCAGAGCCAGAGACTTGCACTGGTGGACAATGAAAATGAGAATGGAAAGGACTTTGTCTTTTCAAGACAGGGTGGGGGGGGGCAGACTGGAAAGAGCGGTGGTGAGGGAATGTGGTGGTTGGGTAGCAATTTATTTATGCAGCTCCCATCTTCGACCTCGAAGGATAAGCAAATAATCCCCTTATAATTAGCAGCAAACAGGACACAAAATGAGAAGCGCTTACAAAAACACGTTGACAAGGACCAAGGATAACAACAACAACAACAACAACAATAACAATAACAACACCAACACAAACGGACCCACCAAGTGGTTAATGTTGAGCAAATTATTAAATTTTTCAACCAAGGTTGCTTGCTTTTTTGGCCACTTGGTGACCTATCTCCACCCAACCATCACCTTTCTACGATCAAGATGGGTGACGGGGGTTGTTCGAGGGGAGATCATTTGCTTAACGGATGGGGGGGTGGCTGTATGCCTAGCCAGGCCATAAAAAGATTAAGCAAGCGAGCGGCGTGTTAATTTATGGCCAACAAATATGCTTGGCAAAACGTTTAAACAGAAACCAACACAATATCCCCCCCCCAACCAACCACTTCTTAACCATCTCCTCTGTCCAATTCCACACCCTAAAAGGGCACTCGAAAAGAATGGGCGCCATGCCAAAAGCCAAGGCCAAGTGTGTGTGTGTGTGTGTGTGTTTGGAAGGAATAAGACAAGTCAAGTGCGGGACGAAAGCTTGCTAAGCAGAATAAGAGAAAGGAGCCGTGGGATGAAACGGGTGAGGGTAAAGCAATGGATGATAGAGGTTGTGTGGGTGGTGGGGGCGGGGGGGGATTGTACTCGCTTAGGCCCGCTTAAAAAGTTGTAAAATTTGTTAAAATACTTGAACGCGCTGAATAAAGAAAGCATGCGAAAAATTAAACGAGCGTAAATAATATAAAAAGCAACAACAAATGGACAACAAACGAAATTCATGGCCAAGGAGAGGGTGCGGGATGGCAGGCAACATGTTAAAAAGGGGTAAGTACGAACAAGACAACAACAACCAAAACAAAATGGAGAAAATAAAAATTAAATACAGAGGTAAGACAAAATTTACATACATATGTACATATTTAGATATGGCAGCTGGACAAGATACGAGTAAATTGTGACCAAAAACGAGGGGAGGAGAGGAGAGAGAAATTCGAACACTTTTATTATTCCTTGAACACGATATTAATGCTAAAATACACCACGATTTTCATTGAAAATAAATTAATACATATATACAAATAAATATATTTAGCTTAAATTGAATAAGGATATTAGAAGAAAATAAATTTTGATTGACGTCTACTACTAGGGTTCAAGAATATTTAATGTAAGTTAAGCAGTAAAAGATCTTATCCTTTTCTTTATAAATTTTTTAATGAATACAATAATACAATTGATAAAAAATTGTACATATTTTCCTATATTTTTTTGAGATACATGGTATTATCTAGTGGGAAACATATGTATTTAGAATTAAAAGTTTAAAAATCATTTTCAATCTTTTACTCGTTTTTATTTATTTTTCTCTAGACATAACAGACCAAATCTGTTAAATCTATAAATTTAAATTATTGTAAACTCAAAGAAAAATTTTAAATTTTAAACTCAAATGGAAAACTTTAACTTATTTATAGATTAAATTCTTTTCAAGTTTACTACATTATTTGAATATATTATTTGTTGATTTAAGTGTATAATTTTATTGTTTAAAACCTAGCAATCGATTTATTTTACAATTGGATATACTATATACACGATAGTCCCTGAATCATCTGAGATGACTTAAAGGACACATTATAATTTCACTTGGATGAAGAACATGTTTTGACTTTTCGCGGTTGAAATGCATAATCCAGCACATTTTTTGTAATCATCTCTTTATGTATGTATATATATATATATATATGTACATTTGTATGCATGTATGTATGTATGTATCTATTTGGTCAGAATCTGTTCTGTTTCAATTCATCTGGTTGAAATGCAATCAAAATGAGATCCACAAAGCCAGACGCATTATGCATGTCCCTTCCATTGTTTGGACGGTATGTAAAGTCGCTTAATGAAACCTGTCAGACAATGCCAGCAATTTCAATTTTCCTCGTTTTTCTCACTTACCCCACACACACACCACACCCCCCCGTCTGCTCGTGGTATGTTGTCGTGATGGTTTATCATTGATCTCTGGTCGCAGTGGGGCGGGGGGAGAGGGGAAAATGTGGGAGTATATATGTATGTATGTATGTATATACACATATAAATATTTCATATATAGACAGAACAACGTAAAATACTTTCGAATTCTCTCCATTTCTCATTATAAAAACATTAAATACAATTGCGATTAAAGTTAAAAGTGGACAAAAAATAATAATAAAATAAAACAGAGGAGGAATATGCAAAAAAAAAAAAAAAGAAAAATGCAACAACAAATATGAAGCAAAAGCCTAATTAAGTTAATATGCAGACCCATGTGGGCAGAGCAAACGAATGAGGGAATTTTATTTACGGTCATTTTACATTTACATAAATTGCCGAGCATAAGAGAACGAAAGAGAAGTACTATGTACTTCAAAAGTGTCATGTATTATGGAAATTAATTTAACAAAACAAAAAGGCAGAAAAAAAAAGTTAAACATCAAGTGATTTGAGTGAGTGTTGGATATGGAAAACACAAAAAAAAAAAAAAAATGAGAAAAAAAACATGAACAATTGAGGCAAGACAGAAAAAGACAATCGTCGCATCCCAATAAAAAAAAAATTGCCTGACACAATGTTAAATGCAAAATGCAATCAAATAAAATGTTTACCATATTCGATTCCACACAAAAACCCCATGGGATCATTGAAGGCGGTCTAGTAAATTAAAAATTAATGACAATAAATCAAATAATATGAAAGAGAGTTTGCGGCCAGAATGACCAATGCGTGCCATGACAAAGAAAGGGAATTGATAGACGCAGGAAGAGATTGGTTGACGCTTCAATATCGATCCGATAGTCCATACCAAATCATCATCACCAAATGATTTGATGATCCCAAAGGATTGTTATTATGGAACGTGAAAGACATCTAAGAATCCAACCAACCACCCAAACCTACAACTACAATTACAATAAGAAAATTTATGAAATTTTCTTCAATTTTTGCTAATAATCAAAATTGTAAAAATAAATATTTTGCAGCATACTTATGGGGTGCAGTTATGAAATTGCGTGAAAAAGTATAACAGATCCTGGATTCTTAGATGGTTACCAATTTTTATGATGACAAGCGATCATAGCTATCATTGTTGGTATCCTAGCAATCTATGGCATTTTGTCGTGCGGCAGGATCCCAACTCCGTGGGATGATGGCCGATTTCATCAGATCATGGATAATTTTAAATCCTCCAATAATTTGTATACAAAAATATACATTGAATTAATGGGGATTTCGAAGGAGTCGAATATATTATGGATTATCTCTCTTAGAGGCACAGGGTATACTCCAAGTCGGCAGGCACTGCAATACATTGACCCCTAAAAAAAAAAAAAAAAAACTAGTCCTCATGCTAGTATGGAAATCAGTTGATAATTCAATATACTCCTATATATGCATATGCATATACATATATGTTTTTAATTTGCCATGCGAATCAAAAGAGAATGCGAATTTAACTAATTGCATAGTTGACAACATTCGATATGCATTTACATGAATATCCAATCTCTCATGAACTTTTAATGATGCACATCATCAGCAAATAGGAATGAAGAGCAGCGAGGGAAAAACAAATGAATAAACAAATAAACTTTGTATGCATAAATTATAAAATTTGCACTTGTTGTTGTTACGTTTGCACTTTTTGTTTTGTTGCTTTGTTTAGTTTGTTGGTTTTTCTCCTTTTTTTTTTTTTGTTTTTATATTATTCATTTTTATAACCTTGCAGAAGTTATATTCATTTTGGTCAGAAGTTTGCAACGCACCGAAGGAAGCATTTTCGACTATATAAAGTACATATATTATTGATCAGCATGAATAGACGAGTCGATATGACCATGTCCGTCTGTATGTATAATTTACAATAATGCTTCTGGTGAATCATATAGAGAAAATCTGCAAGGGTATACGAACTTCGGCACGGCCGAATTAAGATCATCCTTCTAGTTTTTTTTGTTGCGGTTAAGTGCAGTAACTAAATTAAAAGCCTCCCTCCCTCCCCTCTTTTCCAATTGGCATTGTAATGTAGTATTGATGTCAGTGTTATCCTGCATATAATGCCAAAAACATCCTGCTTTTAATGGGTAATGGATAATGGGTCAGTAAGGAATTGCAAATAGCTGAAAAAGGTTAAAAATTTAACCAGATATATAGCCAATGAGCTAAATCAATATATCAATTAAATATATCATCAAACTGAGCTACAGCCAAAGATTAAATATCCTTGCGATCCTTTATTTAAATATAATAGATTAGCGTATGAAATAAATATCCTTGGGATCCTTAATTTCATATAGATCAACCTATGATCATTTATTCTTTTTCATTGAAAGAATAAATTAACTAACTTTGGGAGATTTCTCAATCTTTGATCTATTGGCAATTAGCTTACCTTAAAATATACTTACCAAAAGAAAAAGAAACAATTATAATTTGTTAATTTCCATTGAGAAAATAAAACAAATACAAAAAGAGGTTTTTTTTTAGTACTTTTTGTTTTTCTTTTACACTTTTATTGAATTCATAGTTTCTTTTGTTTTTTTTTTTTTTTTTTTTTTGTTTTTTGTTCTCCGCCCTCTCTGCCGGGCTTCAAATTGTTTACTTAAATTTTATGCAATTTATTTATAATTTTTGCCACTTGATGGCAATAAATTTTTCGTTTTTTATTTTCCACTTATATTTCTCAATGTGTTTTATGATGACATTTAATGCAAATTGTTTTTTTTTTTTTCGTTTTTTTTTCTTTTTGTTTTTTATCCAGCGACTTGAAATACATTTAAATTTGAATTTCATTTTCGGTTTATTATTTTCGGTTTTTGTTTTTGCTTTAATAATTTTTTACTTTTTTTTTTATTTTTTTTTGGTTTTTGTTTTTGCTGCATTTTTGCAGTTTTCCCGCTGGATTTTTCGTATTTAACCACATTAAAATTGTTTGCATTTCCAACGCTTTGTTTATGCTTAAAATTGTATTTAACATATTTACGTTAAAATTGTTTTGTTTTTCTCTTTTTGTGTTGTTGTTTGTTCTTTTATCTTTTTTTTTTTTTTTTTTTTTGTTTTGTTTTGTTTTTGCATTTCCTCTTTAATTAACTCTACACATAGGGCGAAAAATCGTATAACAAAACTCAACAGGAAAAGCTTTGCGATGCAAAAACATAAAAACTGTGAATATATATATATGTACATATATATATATATATTATGTAAACAAAAAAAAAATGGTTTTTAAATAGGGTCGTCGACACATTTTTAATTATGGGCTTATCATTAAAATATTTATGCCTGTTTTATTCAATTATAATTTACTATATATATTTATATATATATATATATATATTAATAGTTCAATTTTGCATTGCCTGCAAACACATGGACTTTTCACCTTATTAATACATACACACATATCATTTGTTATATATATATATGTATATATATATATATATATATATACATGCATATTCATGGGCGTCGCAGACATTACTTCTCAAGGGGATGGAAAATCTTATGTTAACCTTTGTCCATAATATATTGAATTGATTAGTGATATATTTAGATCATATCTAAAATGCTGAGTAGTAAGCTATAACCACACGATCAATTGAAAGTTATAAAAAACTGAAAGGTAAAAGTTGAGTGAAGGAGGAAACGGAAAAGAAACAATTTTTTTTTTAGCTTTAAAGTCTGATTTCCGATGGTTAATCCTGCTGATTCTGCTGATTGCAGTATCCACTCATTGGATCCGCTTTTCTTCACCCTGAACATGATACATGATGATCGATCTGCTACAACATTTCTCTAGTCTTCAAATATCCAAGAAATTTAACTACTCTCATTGCAAGGACAAATAATAAAGGATTTCATTTAGGGCAAAGGAATCCATACTTTTGACCATCCCCTTTACAATGCCCATGCGCATATATATATGCATTTTTCTATGTATATATATATATATATATATATATATATATATTTATATTATATGTGTTTGGGAAATGTTGTTGTTTACATTGAATCACATTCAATTTGTCTATTAACACATATTTCACATATATTCTAGTTTCATTTACCCCTCTTCCCATCTGGGTGATGGGAAAGGGATGGGGGGTTGGGGTTGTTGAAAATGTAAATAGTCTCAAGTGAAACAATTTCTTCATATTCTTATTCCACATCTACATCTCAAAATTTATATTTAATGTATGCAACATGTAGATTTAAGAGAGTCAGAATACCACAAAAAAAAAAAAAAAAAAAAATTCATTTGATTTTTTGATAATATTTGATCAATATTATTTAATCACTTTATATATATGTATGTATATGTATGGACTTACATGAAATACAAATGTGTTGTATTTAAGTCTATGTGTGTGTGTGTGTGTGTGAATGAAAGTTCTTTTCAAATTGTTATTAAAAATTTTTAATTTGATTTTATAACTTGAAGAAATATTTGATCGAAGATTGTTAAAAATTTCAAACTTTTAGCAATTATCAATTGAATTCAAAGCACGTATTTTCTGATTCAACAATATATCATAATGATCTTTGGAATTATCGATCGACCTCTGAAAATGCCCTTAAGATCAGCTTGAAGTGAAGAGTGAATCTCCGATTTTTCTTTATCAATTTTCATCGTATTTCAATTTTTGTAGATGATCTTAAATCCAAAATATCTAGTTGAGTTTCTTTTTTTTCGGATTTAAATGCATTCAAATGCAGTTTTCTTTTCGATTAACGATTAATCAGTTAATACGAGTATATATAAAAGTGTTGAAAATATTTCTTGCATTGTGTATTTGATACTTAATTCAAGTACAATTTTTGGTCAATTCTCTTTTCAGTATTCTCGATGTATTTTTAATCAGTATCCTCTTTTTATGGAAAACAAGCTGATCAGTATTCAAGTTCATGAATAAAAATTGATTTGAAAATGTTAAAGAATTTGTTTTTTTTTTAAATGTTTTTGTACAGATTGCAGAATAATCGGTTACTTTATAAATAACGATTTTGAAATGTTTGTAACATTTGATATTGAAAATCATTATATATAACTGGATCATTATCTTGCCAATGTATCCGATATACAAGTATATATATACATATGTATGTATGTATATATCGATATCTAAATAAATTTCGTTTTTGAAACGAAAATGAAAAGGAAAACGTTTGAAAGAACTTTAGAATGCCTTCGGCTAGCCGAGCCCTTTTCACAGCATTTTCCTTCTTCTTCTTTTTTTTTGTTTTTTGTTTTTATATATTATATTTAAATTTTTCTTTTTTTTTTTTGGGGGGGGTTGAGGGCATTCTTGCATTTCTCGTTGATGGTTATTCATTTTGGTTTGGATTTTTTTCTTTTTTTTGTTTTTTGGTCTTTGGTTTTTCTTCAATTGTATTTTTTCTTATACCTTATCGGTATATATATTATAAATTTTTATTTTGCTAAACGTCATCACATTTATAAAATATATTTTTTTTTTAGGTTTTTCCGTTTTTTCTTTTTTACTTTTTGTGTTTGTCTGTGTTTTTGTTGTTTTTGTCTTTTTATGAATAGTTTATGCATACTAAATATATTCATATTCATATTTATATTCATGTAGAGTATGTCGAGTAATTTGTATATTTTATGTTTTTTTTTCTCTTCTTCTTCTTCCGTTTTTTTATTCTTTATTTTGGTTTTAAAGACTGAAACTGTATGAGAACTAGTTGGGTGGAGTGCGGGTACTGGGGGGGGGAACAATCGCAGAAAGGGACGTGGGTTCTCGGGTAGGACCCAATTTCTCTATTTACGCTTTTTTAACTTTATTTCTCTTATTTTGTTTGGTTTTTCTTGCTGTATTTTTTTTTTTTAACATTTTTTCTGGGGTGGGATTTTGTTTTATGTTTTTTTTTGCTGGAAAATCTTAAAATTTAAGTAGACCCAAGTGCTGAGAGAGAGAGAGAGAGAAATAGGGAGTGTGAGTGTGTGTGTGTATGTCGATGTATGAGTGATAGGACTAGACAGGGAGAAAGATAGAAACAGTAAAAGACAGAGAGAGAGAGAGAGAGAGAGAGCGAGAGAGACACTTAAATACTTATGAAATTTCCTTATGATTTTTCTTTTCTTTGCATTTATTTTTTTTTTTTTTTAAGTCAATAGGTTGAATAGTTTTTCATACTTATTTCATTTCATTTATCAAACATACAACAACAATTTATCCATTTATCAATTAATCAATTAATTTATCGCTTACACATTAAACACACATAAAAGTGCTTTCTATATGTATAAATAATTTAAATTACTGTAAGTATATCAATTTATAATTTATTTTTTTTTTTTATTTTTGTTATCTGATATATTTTGAAGAACAGCAAAAAAAAAAAAAAATTATTTCTTTATTTATATTTATATGCTGATGGGTTTTCTTTTTCATTTTTATTTTTTTATTTACATTTAGTTTTCCTCTCACTTAGATTTTACTATAGTCTTGAGCTTATTTCTAAATATTACGACAATGACAAAAAAATTATCATTTATTTTTAAGTTTTTCTTAAACTTTTATTTCTTTTTTTTTTTTGTAATTTTTTCTTTTGATTAGAAAGTGTCAGTTTTTTATGTTTTTTTTGGGATTTTGGTTTTATGTATATATATATATATATATATATATATATATTTAGACATCTATAGCTTAATCTTGTACTAGAAAATGTATTTATTTTGTTTTTATTTTTATTTTTGCTATTTTATGTGACTTTTAAAGAGAAGTGATCTATATAGTTTCAATGAGAAGATGAAGCAGAAATTGGATTGAAAGTCAACACACAAAATCAAAAGCGAATTGTGTCAAGAATTGAAAACCGGCAAATGCTAAAGAGATCAGATAGTTCAGATAGTTCAGAACCGATCAAATTCGTTATCAATGAAAATAGATTTGATTAGAATTTGATCTAATTACTATTTATCGACTTTTTTTCTTCTTACTCTCATTTTTCATTCTCTTGGTTTTTTCTGTTTTCTTTTCTTTTTTTGTTTTCATAGTTGAAATTTCATTTTTGTTTGCTGTATTTACAATAAGAGATTTTAATTTTGGTTTTCGGTTTTTGTTTTTTTTTTTCTTTCATTTTTTCGTTATTTTGTTTTTATTTTGGAATTTTGGGCTTTCTTTTAGTTATTTTTCTTTTTCTTTTTCTTTTTTTTTTTTTTTACATGTCTCCCAATCTACATGTGATCAGTATAAGCCAGAATTCTGACAAATTAGGACCAGCATTAGTTGCTGCCGATTACTTAAATTTAGTGATAACAGCGAATAAATTCTAAGCATCCATTTGAAAACATTTGAATTAAATGTTAGTTAATCAGAAAACTTAATCATAAATATTTATGAAATACAAATTAAATTTCAATACAATCAAAAAAAAAAAAAATAAAAGAAGAGAACTATAAGCATAAAATAAGTATTTAAATTAAGGAAAATTGCACAAAAGTTGAAGTTTACTTAGTATGTGGTTCCAGTTGGCAATTTGGTTGCATTAATTGCAATATCTCTGCCAGTCAGCAGCTATGTTCCTGGTGGAACAAGAATCCGTTGAGTATGAACTCCATTCCAATTCTGTTGCCCCTGTTGCTGCTGTTGCTGCTGCTGTTGCTTCCTTTGCTTTTGATAGCAACTTTCAATTCTTTTTTCTTGTTGTCGTTGTCTAGAGTTAAGCTGTTGTTTTTGTTGCTGGTGTTGCTGGTGGGTATAAGAGCTGGTAGTTGTTCTCGCCAAAGCGGAGGATTGCAGAAGGAGCAAAACACCGCATGTGAGCAATAGCAATGATAGCATTGCCGGCGGTTGCAAAGGCGCCGAATTGCCATGATGCATTGCCGCCGGATGTTCGCCTGCAATCACAAAAAAAGAAAAAAACAAAAACCAAAACCATAGGGTGGAGAGGGGAGATGGGAGAGGGGAGAGAGAAATAACATAAACAGATTAAACATAAAAGAATCAAGTTTTGAGTTAATAATATTTACTTTCTATATATATATATATATATATATATATATGTATATACATTCAATAGGGATGCAAAATCGTGCAACATTGAAACACCACACAAAATATATTTTAGTCCGTTCCCGTTAGATCGCATCCTAAGTTTAATTCAATATATATGTGGTATGTATATATATATTTATATATATGTATATCAAAACTATTCTATAATAAAACCGTTAAAATGATTGGATTTATTATCTATTTCGTAAAAGAAATATTCGAACCCCCTCCTCCCCCACCACCACCAATGGAACTTGGCTAAGTTATTTTCAGTTGAAAGTTAGCTGGCTTATTGTGATGTGAATTGCATCCCTGGTTGCCTGGTTGCCTGCTGTTGCTACTGGCCAAAAGCTTTATTGCCTATTAACTTAATTGCCGGCAATAAAAACGCCAAGACTGGCTAAAAACGAGTATAAAAAAAAAAAAAAAAAAAAAAACAAAACAAAACAAACCAGAAAAAAAAACTGGCCAACTACTTTGGTCAAAGAGAAAAGCGAAAAAAAAAAACAAAGGAGAAGCAAACAGAAGACCAGAGACTAGGGCTAAAGAACTCTCAGTGGGTAGGTGTGTGTATGCCTGTGTGTGTGTCTCTCTTTGAGTGTATATGTGGAGCACAGATGGCAGATAGGGAGCCATAAATTTGGACATGAAATACATTGAGCGCGTGAGACTGCTGCTGTCGTCGACTGGCAGCAACATCTTCAGTTTGAATCATTCGTCCTTTTACGAGTTCGCTGATGCCCATCATGAGCTGTTACTTAAGTGTCCTGTGCAATCTATGCAAATGATAAGCATCCCACAGTCAATATATTAAGACAAACTTCTATTTGTCACACAGTTCAGTTTAGTTTCGCTTAGTTCGATACAGTTCAGTTCAGTTCAGAGCGAAACAGAAAAACTTTCTCGGCTATGAAATAAACTGAATGTCTCAATGTCCTTGCGCCACTAATTAAAAGCAGGCAAATGAAGACGAGTCCTTTATGATAACCATGATGCTGATGATAATGTTGACGGCCGACTTCTTCCTACTTTTAGTTAATACGATTTGACATAATTAAGATACCAACTAGACTCCGATGCCATGGAATGGCAGAAACGTAGATGAGGGCAAAAAGAGTGTGAGAGAGAGAGAGAGAGAAAGAAAGCTGACGGGAATATGGCTAAGACATGGTTACATGTCACTTATGACAGCTACCAACCAATTTTCTTTATGAGCCTTAAATATGTCAGCATTTGCTGCAGATAAAAATGGGTCAAATTCAAGTAATTGGATTGCTTTCAAGGCCAAAAAAAAAAAAAAAACCAGTTCAATCAATATCAAATCCAGTTAAACTTTGCCTTAAATGGTCAATACTAAATCCAAGTAGGCCGATTCCTATATCCCTTTGATCTGAATGAAAATAATATAAATTAATAATAAAATAAAAACAAATATTAAAGATTTTTAACTCTTAAAATGTATTTTTTTTCTTTAATTAAACAACTAATTCTTTTTCTTAACTAACATTAACTCTAAAGTTATTTATATTTTTGTATGATCTATTTAAATTTCAGATTTCTATTGAGCGAATAAAGACTTTTCTTTTATTTACTTTAAGTTTTTTTTTTTGGGTTTCTTTTTTTGTATATACTTATATTGTTTTTTTTTTTTTGTTTTCTTCTTGGCTATCTTTTTGTTTTTAGGTCCAATGAAAAGCTTTTCACTTGATTTTATTTCGTTACTCATGCATTTTTCCTCATTTATTTTGCAGTCAAGTTCATTTGCGGTCTTAGATATGCCTCGTTGGTCAAAGATAACTTTTCGCAATTTTCCCGCCTCAGATGACAGTGATCTATATAGACACCCCCCCCTCCCCCTCCCCCCATGCCTTTTTGGTAACTTCAGTCAATTCCAGGGAGAATTGTTAGATGGTTTTGTGAGAAGCTTTTGTGTCGATTTCAATTTGGCTTCTGCTCCTTCGAAGAGAGATATTCTTATTAAATAAACTACTTAGAAATGTGGCACAATGTGGCCCGTTGGCAATATACTACAATGCCACCCCCCACCCCCATTCTACCCCACCTCTTTTCTTTTGGATTTTTTTTTTTTTTTTTTTTGTTTTTTGCTCCTTCAGGATTCTCTCTATTGCTGCTGCCAATGTGGCAGCCCTCTCAGTCCAGTTTCCGTTATAATGTGTGCGAGAGAGAGTAAGAGAGAGAGAGAGAGAGCATGGAACGCTTTTGCCCGCAACGTTGAGCGCAAACAACTTGTGTTAATTACTTAAGTTTCAGGCAGTTGTTCCACTTAACAAGTTGTTGTTGTTGTTGCTGCTGTTGCTGTTGTTATTTTAGTCTAATTCCATGGCGTATTTGTATTTGTAGTTGTTGTTGTTGTTGTTGTTGTTGTTCTTATAGCTGTTGTTGCTGCTGCTATTGCTGATGTTGTATTTGTTGTAGAGTGCCGCTTACACGCCAAAGTCATTTGCGCTCAAGTTGTTAAACTTTTTGCTTTGTAAGCGCTTTTTTCCGGCCTCAACGGAAGCGGCGAGCAGCAGCAGCAGCAGCAGCAACAACAACAGCAACAGCAACAGCAAAAACAGCAGCAACAACAACGAACAGCGAAAAGCGGAAAAAGTCGGAGCTAGCAATAGAGTGGGCGTTTAGTTAACCCAAAAAGAGGGGAGTGGCAAAGAGGGCCTTTACGTATGTATGTATAGATGGGGAGGGGAACAGAAGCGGGAGTTGATGCAGGATGGGACTGTCTGAGCTGCGGCATAAACGAGTCAAAACTTGTAAGAATGTTGATGCTCAAAGTTTTTTTTTTTTCTTTCTTCTCTCCTCCCTCCACTCGAACTCTCTGCAACTAATTTTCTTTTAGCTCGTGTGTGTGTGTGTGTGTGCGTGTTTGATTCAATTTTTTTTTCTTTCCTTTGAAGATACGAGTATTTCCCCCTACCTTTCACCTACCTCCTACCCAAAAAACAAAAAAGACTAAGCAACAAATTGCAGAACTAACACACTTGATGTTTCTTTACAAATAAGCCAGTCAGCCGAAAGGGCAACTAATAAGGCTAATGCTTTAGCAAATATACATAAGTATATACATACATACATACATATGTATCTATCTGTATACATACATATGTACATATATCCGTTATCGATCACTTATGTACAGTTGACCAATAATGTCTTCGTATGTACATACATTGGTGTCTTGTAAGTTTCTAGTGGAAAAAAGGATGTTTTCAAATAATTTTTAGCAAGCTCGTAATTTCAATGCCCGATCGCCTTAAAGCAGTTATTAAGAATAGAGGCTATCCAACAAAGTACTAATTTAGAAAACAAGGCTAACTAATATTAAAATATTTAATTTTATATTAAGTGTATGAAGACTTAATTGGTGTAAATTTTATGTTATTTTTCTTGGTTTTTAGCTGATAAGTTTTGGTTTAATTAGTGAAGTTGTTTTTTTTTTTTTGTAATAATAAACAAAGTTGCATCAAAAAAAGTTTCAAAAATTATTTTAGAATATCCTTTTTTCCACTAGAAACTTACAAGAAACCAATGTAAGAAGACATTATTGGTCAACAGTATGTACATATTTATTTGTTTCGATGTAGTAAAAAAAAACAATTATTTCACAGACTATACAGGATATGCATTATGTGTTATATAGAATTGATTTTCCTCTAATACCACTTTGATTTCTCAAAATTTTTACTTTAAATGTTTAAAATGAAATGGGAAAATAATGTTCCGTAGAAACCGTTTGCCGTGTACTACGAGATCACGACTTTAATGGTCGAATAGCACGGAAAAAGCCGTTTATAAATATCAAAATCCAAAAATGTAGACTATATATTTGGGTCGGATGGGATGCAATATGTTTGGCGGACACCAAATACCGAGCTCCAAAATAAGCAGTGTCATGATTTGAGCCTTCATGGCGGCTTCGGGATTTGGAAACTTGGTTTTCATAGAAGGGAATATGGACAAAAACATGTAGCTAGCCCTTTTAAAGGACAATTTGCTTCAATTCAATAAAGAATACATACAAAATCCAAGAATTATCTAAGCAGAGTTTCTGAATAATCAAGAAAAAGAATATGAAATTTGTTTAAACAAAAATGTAAAGTTTTTTTTTTTTATTAATATTGGATATATGTTAAGTACATATATATGTATATTGGTAATAGATCTTCTATTTACTTTATACATATATGTACATATGCATATTCTTTTAATTCCATCATTAAAAGTTAAACAAAAATTAATATAATAATCAATAGATCTCAAAATAGATTTCTTTCGTCTTCTCTACAAGTTATTAAACAATAATTAAAAAAAAAAAAATATTTGTAAAAATCCAATAAAGAATTAATTAATCGATGTCAAATAAATTATGAATTTCATTGACTTATAATTTTCTATTTATCACTTTGAACATTTGAACTATTTCTGACTGTTTATAATTCGAATTGAAATTTTATAAATTTATTAAATAAATTTTTTCCAACTGATGAAATTTTTGTAAATTAAATATCTTTTTGCTAATTGTATCTGATTTCTAATGAAGATTCAAATTTGTCCATGGAATAGTTGAGTTACCACTGTGTCCATTGGTCCACTTGTTCTTTTTTTTTCGTGTTTTTTTTTTCATTCTTTGGTTTTCTAGGGGGTAGCCTAGAAAAAGTTGTCGTCAATCACTACTCCGGACAGACGGTCGGTCTCTCAGTTCGGTCGTCTGTCAAATAAAGCCAAACAAGCTTAGTTGACTTTTGGGTGCCGCACATTTGTCTTCTCCCACCCACACTGCCTAACCAGTCCATTTTCATATTTGTATCACCCAATCTACCATCATATATATATATGTATATATATATATGTATAAATGCCACCCAGAAGAGGAAACCCCACTTTGGTTCCAGGTGAAACCATGATTTCTATTGTATTGTTGTTGTTGTTGTTGTTGTTGTAGGTAAAGCAAAAACGTTTTGCATACCGGGCTACTCACCATCGACGATATGCACGCGCACCGAAGTCGGATTGGCATTGGATGGTGTGCATGTGTAGAGTCCCGAATCCTGTTGGATGGCCTTCTGTACAAGGAGACGACTGGTGGTCAGTACACCTTTCTCGGTGACTAATGATATGCCGCCGCGAGGTGAATCGAAATTTATGACCTGAAATGAATAACACACAGAGAGGAGACCATAGCACATTTAAGTTAAGCAGAGAGCAGAGCAAATAGCTTAGTGTCAGGACACAACTTTTCTTTCTTTCCTTTTTCATCTTTACTTTTTTTCCTGTTTTTTTTTTCGTTTTCGTTTTCGTTTTCGTTTTTTTCGGTGAATTGTGGCAAAATTGCTACAGTTTTTCTGTGTATGGATGGATGTGTGTGTGTGTGTGTTTGTTTGTGTGTGGAGTTAAGCTTTATACTACCCTCTATCCCTACCCTTCACACCGCTTGACATTACATACATACCTACAAAGCGCATGTTAGTTAAATTTTTATTAATGATATCGTGTTAGTCAAGCCCTGGGTGCTTAGTTTGTTTGTTCCTTTTGGGAATTTTCATATTTTCCCATTCCACTTTAACAAAAAAAACCGCAAAACTTGACATTTTCACAAAGAAGTGAAAAATCTTGGCAAAAAAAATTATAAAATATAAAAATTACGAACAAAAAGTCGCATACTTTCTGTACTTGAAATCATAGAGTAATGCCCTTAAGATACCCTGTAATAAGATAGAAACTAGCTAAAAAATATTTTAATTAATTCAAAGTTAAAAACACTTACAAAAATATTGGTAGCCTTTGAATTAATTAATTCAAACAATAATATTTTAATTATAGAACTTTTGTAATTGAAATTAATCAAATTTTCTGGGGCCATGAAACTATTTAAAATGTTTTTAAACTAAATATTATAGAATTTTTATAGACTTATAAAATTCAAATGTTCTATAGAATATTTATACATACATATATTAAACTTTTCCACTCAATTTGAATAAAAAATACATAAGGAATGAACTGTATTGAGGATCGGTTATAATTGGCAGATTTTGAAAATTAACTTTGATACGCTTTCATAGTTTAACCGGCAGAGCTAAGCTCAATCATACAGATTAGATTTATCGATACATTCTAGGCGGGTAACAATCGATATAAACAGAGCTATAACATATGTATGTATGTATGTATGTAGTTATTTCTACAGATTGCAATGATTTATATAGCCCTATCTATTAGATGATAATGTTTTATATATACATAAATAACCTGCAAAGCTTAAAATAGCCTGATTTTATGAATGGTAATATTTTATATATATGTATATTTTATAACCATAGTTCCTATTAGCGTACACTTTAAACTGCATTCTATATAATGTTAATTCTCGTTTTTGTGGTCGCTTTTAAAATGAATCTTGCTCTTCTGTTATACGAGTTATGTTAAACGATCAAGTTCTGTTAAATATCAGCTCTGTTAACTTTTAGTGTTGGTAAAGGAAGAAAATGGGATAAACGAGTTCATAGGGTTTGCTTATGATCAATATTGCTTAAATTACAAATGCTGTCACATAAACTATGTGCTCGTATATATCTGTATATATGTATGCATATATATTTTTCACTTTATCCATCTTCTATCTTAAATTTCAACATACCTTTCCATATACCCTAGCAACCCCTCTTTCTTACCCCATACATATTACAGGATAAAGGCAGGACATACCATGCAATTGAAAAAGGCAAAAATAAAGGAAAAAAAAATTGAAAAAAAAGCAAAAGAGAAAAAACTGTCCAACAATTTGAATCTTTTTCTGCTTGCTTAAAAGAAAAGCAAAAGTCACCCATTTTGTTCTTGATATCAGCTTGAAATAGTTGTCCTTTTCTTTTTTTTTCGATTCGATTTAATGTTAGTTTTATTTCAATTTTCTTGGAATTGTTTAGAGCCCCAATCCACTCAAGGGATCACAAGTATACTATATCCTGAAAAGGTATGTATGTATGTTTATATGAAATTTTACCATACTCTGGTTTTATCTGCCTTGCTGCTTTTTTTTTTTCTTCTTTACATTTTTTAATAATCGTAAAAAAGGTAAAAAGCAGCAGCCAGTTGGCATTGGATGAAGAAGACCCTTGTCAAATGTAATTATTATGATTATATTTTTGTGTCTTTTGTATGTATGTATGTAGATATACTTATGTATATACATATGTACATAGTTTATATTTATATATAAGTACATACATATGTATATGTATGTACATATTGCATACATGTCCTCTCCATAAAGAGAATGTAACTTACCTGACGATTGTGGGACCAAGTGACAGTTGGTGGCGGTTCCGGTGCAAATTTCACAATGCAAGTCAAATTGATGGTGGATCCTCTGTTAATGTGCAACTCGGGGCCGCCAATGACCTCGGTGATGGGCTCTAACGAAACGAAACGGAACGAATTGAAACAAGTGAGTGAGAGTGAGATAGAGGCAAAAAAACGATGGTGGAGTGGGTGGGGTAGGGGGGAAATCTTGCATAAGTTGTGGGACGCATAAAACATTTTGAAAGCTCATTTCAGTTAAATCCCAACAACAATAAATGTTAACAAAAAAAAAAAGCAACAACAACAAAGGAGAGATATAGGGACGAAGAGGGGGAGTGAGAGAGAAAAAACCATCAAGGGGCAACGAATGAAGATGAGCAACGCGGCCTTTCGTGGCAAAGGTCCAAGGACATGCCGTATGGCTGTTTTTTTCTTCTTATTTTTGCTCCCTCTCTCTCTCTCTCTCTCTCTCCCTGTGTCCTTTTGAGCCTGCTGCCCGTTTAAGAAAAAGTTTATCTACCGTTGCGTTAAATTGTTTTCTTTCCTGCTGCGTAACCAGAGCGTGTGTACCGCAGAGACAAGAGCATAACCCTCCACTGTTTCCCTCCACCCCCTCTCGATATTTTACCCACCACCCACCAACAGAATTACCCACATTGCGTTCATGTATGTGTGTGTGTCTGTGTGTGTGTGTGTCTGTATGTGTTTGTATTTGACATTTGCACGTTTGTTTACTTTCTTATTCATCGTAAAACAATTTCTGACTTTCGAGTGAGAGAAAAGCAAGGGAAAATCGTAACAGAATAAATACAAAAAAAAAAAAAAAAAAAAAAAAAACTGGCTAAAAGAAACAAACAGAAAGAGAGAGATAGGGAGAGACACGGATAGAGAGAGGTGGAGAGAAAGTGACACAAAAGAGCAAGAAAAGAATTTCCAATGCGAAATTTAAATGCAAAGAAATAGCAACAAATTGTGTCATTAGTTCAAGGACAATGATTGAAATCTCGGTTGGCCGTAACTAAAAGTGGAAAATTGTACTCACATACATATATTTATTGTTCTTCTATTTGTGTGTGTGTGTGTGTGTTTTCTGAGCTCCAGACACAAGATGTCTACTCTTTGTTTCTCCCTCTATTATTCCCTCTTATTCTCTTTACATTTCTCTCTCTCTCTCTCTCTCCCTCCCTCATTCCCCTCTCTGTATCTATCTATCTGTTTCTGCACCTATCTCTGTTTGGCAATGCTAATAAATTGGGCTTTCTTTGGCTTCCACTTCAACAATCCGTGCACACTTGCTCCATCCACTTTCTTCTTTTCTTTTTTCTTTTTTGCTTTTTGGTTTTTTTTTTTTTCATCTTCTACACACAAAATGGCTGCTTTAGCGCCTTCCGTTGCTTCAAAAACTTTTCCCAGTTTGACTTTCATCTTAGTGTATATACATAAGCACGTGTGTATCTGACTGTGTGTGTGTGTGTGTGTATGTGTGTGTGTGTTTTGTAACGGTAATGTGCTTTCTCGTTTTACCATTGAGTAGTAGTAGCATAAATGCCGCTAAAGGTTAGTGAAAGTTATGTACTGCCAAATGGCAGAAGAGGAGAAGAGAAGACACGAATGAACAGAGGCAAGACACATTGATAGAGATGGAGAAATGCAGCGAGAGAGATAGAGAGTGAGAGAGAGATAGAGAGAGAGAGAGGTGGAATAGAGAGGAAGAATCTCTTCGTTTTCTTCTTTTATTTTTAGTTTCTTGTGGGTTATGCTCCATTTTACTTCCACGTATCTCTCAATCTCTATTTTGGAGTGCTTTATGCACGTCGTTATCTTTGTGTGATCCAAAAAAAAAATATTCTCTCTGAGTCACTCTCTCTCTCTCCTCTCTCTCTCTCTCTCTGTGTGTATGTGGTCTATTACAATTCACCTAGCTATCCAATGGCTTCTACTGCGTTACTCCCCTCTGCACCTCATCTGACATTTTATGCACACAAAGTGCAAGAAGGTTACCATGACAATTTGCAAGTAAATATGGCCAATTTTCATACATATATGTATGTATATATATATGAATATTTGTTTCTTCTTCTTCTTTTTGTGGTTTTCCTTTTCTCCTTTTAACCGTTCACTTTTCAAATTGGTGTTTCCTTACTATCTCTTTCAGTTTTACATTTAAGTAAAACATTTTGTTAGCTGATTTTTCATATACATACATACTTTAAATTTAATTTATTGATCCATTATCGCCCCATACCCCCTAAGGGAATTTAGCTCGTTCGCATTGGAAAGAGCACAAAAAAAGGAGGGAAAAAAACACACACACACACGCACACACAAAAAAGAAACGCAAATTTGGAAAACAAAGCGAAAAAGCGCCAAAAGCGAAAGGACATAGCCAGAGAATAGAATAGAACCAAATTGAAGGGGGTAAAAATGAAAAGCTCATGCTGCGGGCTTGGCAGGGTGGGGGGGGGTAGAGGTTTTGTGAGGAGAAGGTGGACTGTGCCCTATGTGTGTATGTGTGTGTGAGGGTGTGGCTTATAAGCGGCGAGTTAATATTAAACAAATATTACGCATACGACACGTGGGACCAGCTGAATATCATCAAACGCTTTGGATTCAATATGTCTGTGTGTGTGTGTGTGTGTGTGTGTGTGTATATGTGGTGCCTGAAAATATGCAGTAGCTTTATTATTAATGCCATTCCTGCGTATTGCCCGGAAAAGCGTCGAAATTCAAATAACCCGCTGACTCTTTGCTTTTTGTTTCCCCAAGAGGAATTTATGACCTTTTTACTTGTCATTTGGCCATAGCCAAGCCATAGCCATAGCCATAGCCATAGCCAAAGCCAAAGTCAATAGCACCGGGGCAAGGACATTCCAATCTAATTCGCATTTTCATTTTCATTTTAATTCTCATTGCCGTGCGCTCAAGTCATTGGGCATGTGTAGTTATGCACAGAGCTCCTTGGGAGCATTCCTGATTATCTTTGCTGATTTTCTAGTTTGCCTTCTTTATCTGATTTTAGGTCCCTTTGCTGCTTTTCATTTGCCGCCCAGGCAGTGTGATTCTGGTTTTATCTCTTCTCTTCCCCTCTTCCCTTTTCCACCCCTTTTTTTTTTTGCTTTCCATTGGGTTCGTGACCAAACTGTAAACGGTATACGGTATGGAAGGGAGACTAAAACTAAAACCAGAACCAGAACCAGGACCTGTACCAGGACGAAGACCAACTTCAACTCATTAATCAACGTAATTGGGGAGTCGCTTATGAATGATTCATGACTCCTTAGTATCTCTAACTTACTCACTCATACTCATCGCACTCTCCTCTCTCTCTCTCTATCAATCTATCTCTCTCTCTCTCTATCTCTATCTCTTTTCCTCTCTCCTATTATGAGACACACTTTTGCTGATCGAATTAGTTGCTGCATTTGCTAGCCTTGCACTTTGATTAATCGCCATGTCAAACATTTGAGCCTAATTTGCAACTTTTATGCCGGCGCCTTCAAATGTGATTTATGGTCAAAATCGAAGCTGCCACCCATAAAAGTAAATGTGTCTGCGCATTTTCTCTATGCCTTTGTGTTTGTATATAGACGTATTATACATATATATATATACATATATATATATAATATGTGTGCGTGTGTGTGTGTCACTTAAACTCATGTAAATCAAACAATAAATTTCAATAAAATACAAATAAAAATCCCATCGGAAACACAAAAGGTTGTCCAACAAAAAAAAAAGATAGACAACAGATGTCCTACTCATCAGCATCAACATCTTGGACATGAAATGATCACAATCGTTTAGGTTAACAAAATGGGTGGGACATAATATACAGAAAAATTGACAATTTCCAAAACAAAAAACAAATTGGCGGAAAACTGAGACAGAAAGAAAGCGAGAGATAGAGAGATAGAGAGAGAGAGAGAGAGAGAGAGAGAGAGAGAGAGAGAGGGGCGGAAAGGAGCGATATTAAATAACTTTTTTAAATTATACTCTAATTTATGAAGACTTATCAAAAAAAAAAATTATATTTTAATTATTTTCACATACTTACATACTATAAAAAAATTTAAAGATTCAATTGTAATTAATTAATTAATATTTATAGTTATTTATAAATAAATTTGATTTAAATATATTTGTGTAAAATTATCCACAATCAACTCATTTATTAATTAATATAAATATTTACAACATTTCAATTATTTTAAACAAGTTGAAATTTAGGAATTAAAATGAAATTTGAATTAATGAGAAGACTCATAACATTTACATATGTATACATATATACATACATACATATGTACATATATATGCATACATACATATGAACAAAGATTTATAATAAATACAATTTTTCTGATAGATAGAAATCGAATGAAAAGACTTTTCTCTGAAACTCGAAAATAAAAAGAAGCTTGAACATATTAATTAATAACTAATTATTAAAGTATAAATTTCCAATTTCATTAAACATTCAGAATTCTAATTGTATTAAAAATCAGATAAATTTTCAAAAATATTAAATTATAAATAAATGAAGTAAACAAGTCGTCCGTGCCGACTTGAAGTATACCCTGTACCAATAAGAGATATTTCATAAAATCAGACTCCATCGAAATCCTCATTGATTGAATATAAATTTTCTTTATATTAAATTATATTTTCTTTATATTAAATTAATTTTCCTATATTTAAATTAGTTTTCCAGATTTTTATGTTAATTAAAAATGGCGATTCTAAAAAGCAAATAAAGACATAGACATAGAGGTTGCTTCAAAGGATTTGTCCGTTGTTCTTTTGAAGGATTTTACCAATGTTCTAGAGGTTCTAAGTTGGCCATTTTTTTCTCCGATTTGCAAAAGTTTTACATCAATCTTCTGGATAATTTCCGTATTAAAAAACTGCATTAAAAGTTGAAAAAGTTGTAAAAAAAAATTTTGACCGGATTTTTGTAAATTTTTGCAGTGTAACCATCGTTAAAATTTCCGAAAATCGAGTTGAAAATTAGTTTTCCAGATTTTTATGCTAATTAAAAATGGCGATTCTAAGAAGCAAATAAAGACATAGTTTTTCAAAATCAGACGAGATTTGACTGAATTGGAGCCCTCTGAAGTTGAGAAGTTCCTTCGATGGATTCGAAGGATCTTCTATAGGCGCATGCTATCTCGCTCACACATTTCAGTTGCTGTCCATGGCAAGAAATACTGTAGCTTTAATAGAACTCTAGTTATATTTTTTTCTAATTTGCGGAGGCGGAAATGGGCGTGGCAAAAATTTTATCAGTAATATATACATATACTTTATGGGGTCGGAAAGTTTTCCTTCTGCCTGTTATATACATTTTAGCGACATTAATATACCCATATGTATGTACATATGTATGTATGAATGTATTGCATATACCTCACATTATTCTCAGGGTAGCAAAATATTTGTTGACATTTTAGTGTGTTGGAATTTCGTTTCTTCTACTTTTGGATGGCCATCATAAAGGTTAACATAATGCCGCCTTTAACACGCACACAAAAACACTAAGCACACACATACACACACATACACAAGCACACACATACACGTAAACAAGAAAGAAAAAGGCTTATACGCCCATAAACCTTTATGCCTTTTCAATTGAATTGTCTCAAATGTCTCGAGAGAAAGAGACCAATAGAAAACGAGAGAGAAACAGACAGAGAAATGTAGCAAGAGGGGGTGAAGCAGCGCCGGAGGAAAGCAGAAGGAAAGAAAATAAAGCCTTCATCTTTTGTTGTGGGTAATAAAATTTACTGTCGTTGCTGTTGTTGCTGTTTTTTTGTTACCGTCATTGTTCTACGAGGCGCGATTTTATGATAGCGACAACATGTTGTCATTACCCCGAAAACAACACATATAAAACACACACAGACACATCACACACACACACTCACACCCTAATCCATACATACACACATACATACATACATACGTAAATGGGATCAATTGAAAGAGTAAACGAAATTAAATGACTTCATTTGTGGATAGTTAAATGTTCAAAGTTTTTCATATGTTACAGAAGCAACAACAAAAACAACAACAACAATAAGAGCAACTACACAAATAAGAAATATCTGTTTTGAATATGAGACAGAGACACGTACACAAATCGGTGTATCGATTGTTTCCGATCGAATTCGATTTATCGCATCAATGTTGGAAAACGTTTTATGAACACTTTTCTCTCACCTCTCTCCCTCTCTCTCTTTTAGTATATTTGCATGTACATAACCATATATGTATGTATGTATATATACTTTTTTGTTATTGGTGTGTGTGTTTGTGTGTGTATATGCGTTTGTGTGTTTATCTTTCTCGTTACTGTTATTCCATGTGTTTTTCTATAAACTGAACACAAAATTAAATGCAAAATCAACTATGCGATGGCCATTGATTGACTTTTCCCCCAGCTGTTGTTGCCATTGTTATTGTTGTTGTTTATGCAAACAATAAAACAGAGACACAAAGGAATGCAAGCAACAAAGAGAGAGAGAGAGAGAGAGAGATAGAGAGAAAAGTGATAGCAATATAGAATGCGTTTAGCTAGTTGAACTAGTGCAGTTAGCTGTCCCAAACAGAAATAGTCAGACTATGAAAAATGCATTAAATATTCAATATGGACAACACACAATAACTAAAAATCGAAGCAACTAAAATAAAATGCCATTATTTTATACATGCCAGGAGAAATGAATGAAAAAGCTTAGAAAGTCATACATATGTACATATGTATGTATGTACATACATACATATGTACATACCTACAGTGGCTCACAGCTTATTTGATACGGCGACTTATTTTTTCTTTAAGTCTCTTTTACATCGAAAGTCTAAGACCAATTGATAAATTTGAAATGCAGATGTGTAGGTATATATCTAAACTACTATTTGTAAATAATGGGATTTTCAAGAAATTCTGATTTTGACGTACAAGGAGAAGATTATGAGTGGACACCTCATTTTGAACTGTATCAAATAAGCTGTGAGCCACTGTACATACACAGATATGTAGATATATCTACATACATATATGTATGTATGTATATGCTGTACATATATACATAGTTTGTACATATGTATATAGTTTATCCATATGTAAAATGAGGGGGGAAATAACTCGCACCTATGTATGTACTTTAATAAACTTTACAAATTGGCAATCGGTCTAAACCATATACATAGTAACATTAACTATGACTGAATGGAGATCTAATCTTGCACTACTCTCAGCTAATCTGAGTTCAATAAACAATTTCTCTCCTCTTGAATGTGATTTCAAATCTTCAATTTATTTTTAATTCAAACTCACTACATAAACATTTTTTTTCCCCTTTTTCGTAGAGAAGATTATGTAAAAATTTTGAAAATAAGTACATAATCGGTGGAAAACGTAACTATTATTTAAAATCCAAATAGCAAACATTCGAAAAGATTTAAATTCAAGAGCTTTTCAATTGGGTATTATATTAATTAACGAGTGAAAGAAAACAAATTGAACCCATTGACCTTTCAGAGAGGAGTGAGAGTAACCCAAACCGGAGTTCAAATTGCACCCGAATGTTTATGGCATATTCATTAGACATCAGTCACTAATATCTTACCATAACTACCCCCCCACCACTCAGCCCCTTTGCCATATTGATGAAAGTTTTGCGTAGCCACTTTTCCATTTTCCTTATTTCGTGTTATTGAAATTGACTTGAACTATTTGCCCATAACCCAAACCGATTTCTCATCTGAGAAACCTTTCACAACATCACACATACATACATACATCCGTCCGTCTTTGCCCCCTTCCCCCTTCATCGCATCCCACAAGAGTATACATTCCATTGAAAGCATTCAGTTTATGCGTCGCTGACAAATGCTAAAAACTGACACGCACACATGAAGCTGACTGGTAGTATTTGCTATCAAAAAAAAAAAAAAAGGAGGGGGGGAGTGTGGGATGAGGATTTGAGTAGATGATGGGTGATGTGAGAAGAGGAGGGGAGAGTCTTCGAGTGATGTGGCTACGAAGAGTGGAGAGAGAAATGTTTAGTGGGGGGTTTGAGGATAAGGCGAGGACATGTTAACGTTTTGCCTGCCACTAACTAACACCAGTAGGAACAGTAGATATTCCTTTAGTTTAGCTGCAAATTGCTAGCTCTCTCCCTCTTTGTTATCTGTCTCTGTCTCTGTCTCTGTCTCTGTCTCTGTCTCTCTCTCTCTCTCTCTATATATCTATGTCATTCTCTGTCTATCTTGTCATGCAAACAAACCGCAAATGTGTTTGTGCGTGATTTCAAGCAATGCCACGCCCTAGCTGAACATATCTGGCCCAGATACCGCCTTTGCTTTTGCTCTAAATGTCTCCTGCTCCCTCTCTCTCTCGCTCACGCTCTCGCTCTCGCTCTGTCTTTGCCTGTTTCCCTCTTCTTTGGGAAAAGTGTTGAAAGTGGAATTATGTGTGTTTGTGTTGACATTATAATAATGGTTTGGTTTATGTTTATAGTCTGCTTCATGCAACCGTACACATGTTCGTCCTTCTTCCTGCCTTTTGCTCTATCTTCGACTTTCAGTTTCCACACTGTCTCTCTCCTTCTCCCACTCTCTTTCTCTCTCACTCTATATATATATTTATATATATGTATATACGCTTGCATATTTGTATGTATGTATGTATGTAGGTATATCTGTATATATATCTATATATGTCTGTGTGTGCGTTTTGATTACTATTCAAATATTGTGACAGTGTGAAAAATAAACAAATTTGCATTATTTATTTTCATATTTGTCTATGTATGTGTGCGGGTGTTGGTCTATGTATGTATCTCTATCTCTTGTCTGTGTGTCTGTGTGTGTGTGTGTGTGTGCATTTTGTTGTTGTGCTTTAGTTGCTGACAGTCTTTCCGTTTTTCTTGTTCTTCTTCCCTTAGTTTTGCTTGTTTTGTCCCTCTTCTAGTCCAGTAATTTTTCAACAATTAATAATCCAACAAATTGCGCATTTCATAAAATTCTCCCATTCACAAAGAGCCTAATAAATGAAGAGGACAAGAAGACTGTGTGGATGCTGTGTGTGTGTGTGTGTGTGTGTGTGTGTGTGTGTGTGTGAGACTGTGTGTGGATGTCTGTAGGGTGGGAAGGTAGCATTAGCCAAATGGTGGAGCTGAAATCAAGTTCAAAACATTTTTGCAAAAGAAACTTTTATAGATTTTCATATTTAATTCTCTGGCATATTTTATATGGAAATTTTCTTTATCAATTAATTATGGTTAAATTTACTTTAACAAACACACGCACACACACACACATACACACCTACACATGCGTAGATAGCAATAGAAAGAAAATTGGCATCAGTTTTGTTTTTTTTTTTTTTTTTGTTAGTTTGTTGTTTGTTGTTGTTTCTTGCTCACAAGTTGTGATTTATGAGCCAGGGCAAACATCCATATCCAGATCCACAGCATCCAACTCCAGCATCAGCTCCAACTTGAGCATCTCTACTACTCTGATACCGATACAGACACCTCCAGCGAAATAGCAAAGACGTCTCTGGTCTCCTTTATCATCATGCTCTATATATACATACTATATATATATATATGTTTATATATATTTATATATATATTTTTTCTTATGTATGTATGTATGTATGTGTACCGCTCGAATGTCATACAGTCAGAGTAAAAGATGAAGCTGCCTGGGATAGCCTGAAATATCTAGTAGGTTGGCTGACTTGGATGGCTGACTGGCTATCTCTGCTGGAGGCGTCTTCGGGGTCGGCCTGTGAAAAGCCATAAAGTGCAAATGGTGCCCATGGGAATCATCAAACAGCAAAAAGCTGCCATAAAACGACACAAACATGTGCGCAGGAATACCAACACCCTCAAATACTGCGATAGGCAAAGGATGAGGATGAGAAGGTGAAGGTACGTAGTATATGCGGGATTGTTGGTATGAGAGTGAGATCCGGAAATAAATACACCATCAAGTGGTGGTCAACATTCGTTTCTCGTTCATCCGTCTGTCCGTCTGTCCATCTGTCCGTCTGTCTATCTGTCTGCTGACGGTGTGGCCTCCTGCCAGATTGGATATCACTGTAAACATCAAAGTAGTTGGCAAATCACTCACACGTAGCCAACTAAAAGGCGTCTATAGCGTAACGGCAGTGGCCAAAAAAAAAAAAAAACCAGAAATAAAAAACAAAAATGGAAAGAGAAAGAGAAAAATCGAAGTGCGGTAGATTGCCAGGTGGTGGATGGTGGTGGCTAGTGGCTAGTGGCTAGTGGCTAGCGGCTGGTAGTTGGTGGTTATAGCCCAGTTTATTCCCACAGCATACAAATTGTTTAAAGAGCTATCGAGCGTCACTTTTGTCCATATTGGAAACGAAATGTCCTTTCGGGCTTTTCTTTTTTCTACCTTTACTTTGATACCTTTTCCAGTATTTTCCCCTACATTGTCAATGCTATCGATGCGGAATTATCTTTTGATTTTCGATTCTCTTTATTGTAATTTCTATAACATTATTTCTAATGAAAACTAAATAATAACCTAACGATTATTAGATAATGTCACCGATATGCAATTGGAAAAGTGAAAAAAAAGAAGAGAAGAAGTTAATACTCACCGACAATATTCAGATATACTGAATGTCCAATGGGAGGTGTGGTCGATATCTGGCACTCATAGATACCCGAATCCTTGCGCTGTGCATAACGTATACGCAATGTCCAATCCTCGGCATGGGGTGAATGCATCGCCTCAAAACGTTGATCCGATGTATACGTATAGCGACCAACTGTTAGCAAATGTATATCCCGATGTCGCACCCAAGAGACCTACAATCAATCAATATAGAAGAAAAAATAGAGGAAAATGAATCTCAATGAAACTGAAAGGAACACAGTTTTAAGTGCATTGCAACAGATTGATAAGAATACGTAAAAGAGACCGTTAGAAGGTAAATTGAAATTCAGTGGGTAGGGGAATGTTAAAGGTTTATAAATGAGGTTGACACACAATTGGCTTAGAGTGCTGTGTTTCTCATGTTGGTCAGGTGTGGAATGGTGATGGACGGGGGGGGGGAACTGATCTTTTAATTAGGCGGTCATTTGCAGACAATGATAATGATGATGATTGTGATGATGATGATGATGATTGGTGGCTTATCCATTTGACAGTTACCCACAATGTTACGTACTCTAATTATATGGCATACACACACGGGAATTAGGAATTAGACAAATACAAACACACACACACACTCACTCACATATATATATGTTCGCCCGGGCGTATACGCAATGCCTACGCGAGGGCTCGTTCCCTCGTAGGTGGAAAATGCAAAAACTTGTACTCCTTCAGAAGCCAGGCAAATCCCCCGAGAATGAGTCTGCCTACAGACCCATATGTCTCATCGACGCCGTGGGCAAAGGATTGGAATCCTTGATATGCACGAGGCTGGAATCAGCCATATCCAGTGGCGGCGGGCTCTCTCCTAACCAGTTCGGGTTTAGAAAGGCGAGATCTACAGTACACGCAATAGAAAAAGTGGTGGACACGGCAAGGCAAGCAATTGCAGGTCAACGATGGAAAGATGGGAATAAAAAATATTGTCTTATTGTCACTCTTGACATTAAAAATGCGTTTAACACTGCCGATTGGAGATGTATTCTCGACGCAATATCTAGCTTTGGAGTTCCTGCATACCTGCATAATATAGTCGGGTCCTATTTTTGTAGCAGGAAACTAATTTACCACACGGATTCTGGAGACTTGGAGCACTATGTCACGTGTGGAGTACCACAGGGGTCTGTGCTAGGACCAATGCTCTGGAACATCATGTATGATGGGGTACTGAGGATTCCATTGCCAGAAAGTTGCCAGCTCATCGGGTATGCAGACGACATAGCACTAGTGGTAGTCGAGAAACACCTGCAAGTTGCAGAAGGGACGGCCAACTTGGCTATAGCCCGAATCACGGATTGGCTGGGATCTGCTGGCCTAAAATTAGCAGCGCATAAGACGGAGGCAGTTTTAATTTCCAGTAGAAAAAGGTGGAAAAGGCGTGCATAACAGTGGAAGGCGTAAAGATCGTATCTAAGAGGGCTATCCGCTATCTAGGAGTGTGGATCGACACCCGTCTTAGCTTCCGTGAACACTTGTTACATGTGCAGGAAAAGTCGGCGGCGTGCGTACGGGCACTGTCCAGAATAATGCTGAACACTCGGGGCCCTAAACAAGAAACCAGGAAGCTGCTAATGACGGTTAACCAGTCAATAACCTTGTATGCTGCACAAGTATGGGCGTCAGCCATGTGTGTCGATAGCTACAGTAGAGGTATCCGTTCAACGCATAGACTGAGCGCCCTGAGAGTCAGCAGCGCCTTCCGGACAGTGTCTGACGACGCCGCATTGGTTATCGCTGGCATGATACCAATGGACCTGCAAGCAAAGGAGGTTGAGATGGTGGCATCTGCTGGCACAGAAGGATTAGCTAGAAAAGAGACTAGAAGGAGGGCTAGACTAGCAAGCATGGCAGAATGGCAGAGTAGATGGAACGGGGCTAAAAAAGGGAGGTGGACATTCAAGCTTATCCCTGATTTGAGCAGATGGTTAGGTAGGAAACACGGCACTGTAAATTACTACTTAACCCAAATTCTTAGCGGACATGGATGCTTCAGGCAATATCTTCATCGTTTTGGACATGCTGATTCCCCAATCTGCATCACATGTGGAGACGACATCGTAGAGGACGCACACCACATCCTCTTCGTCTGCAGCCGTTTCAGCCAGGAGAGACGCCAGCTTATAGGAATTGCTGGCGCCGATCTGTCAGTCAGCAACCTCACCGACAGGATGTTATCGAGCCCAGGGACCTGGGAAGCGGTAACTAACTTTGCCGCCCTGGCAATGCGCAGCCTACGTCAGTCTGAGAGAGACAGCGCCGCAGCGGCATAGGTGAATACGAGCACCTGATCCTAGGAAGCAATTCCCACGAGGACGTCCCCCAGGATCTCGCTCCCTCACTCGCTCCCTCACAAACCACTACTCCCTCATAATTTTTCTTTTTTCCTTTTCCTTTCCACCCGATTGTTCTTTACTATTTATTTATCTGCTTGTTACTATCTACTATTTTATTTCACTATCAATTTTTATTATTTAGTTCGTAATAAAGAATATAAAAAAAAAAAAAAAAAAAAAAAAAAAAAAAAAAATATATAGAGGGATATATATACATATACATATATATGACGGAGGAGTCGTGTATGGCCTATAAACAATTGAAATGCCAAATTGAAATTGAATATATTTTGTCAGTGGCGTAGTACAGAATAAAAGAAAGTTTATATCTCATCCTGTTGGCTAAATTACAAATAAAACTTATGCAATGGAAACTGTTGGCTGTTTTTTTTTCCTTTCCTTCATTTTTTATTTTTCCTTTTCGAAATTCAATTAAATTTGCCACCTTATTACCTTTCATTCATTGTCATTGTATCTATATCTATTTTTGTCGCTGTCTCTGTCTGTGTTCTAGCTTTCTCCCTCTCCTCAGTCTCCTTGCCATTTCATGCTTGGGGGTGTGTGTGTGTGTGCGTGCGTGCGTGTGTACATAGTTTTTGGGGGAGAGGAACACGTTGAAATGTCCCCGATGGCAATCGACAGTGATGGGTCCGCTTTTACATGCCCTTTGAGTTTTATGGGCTAACTTCAATTCCCATACCCATACCCCCGCCCCACCCTAAACCGACCATCTTCTTCGACAATCAACAACCCACCCCCCTGGCTCAAACCCTATAGCCATTGGCTGGCCTTTAAATGGTGGCCATAATTACATGCCGCTTAACTTGCAGCCTGGTGGCAATTTTAGTTCCATTTCTAATTTCACTTGGAATTGTTGTTCTTGTTGTTGTTGTTGTTGTTAACAAACGCAACGCATTTAGAAAGCGGATAAAGGATTTTTAGCTCCATCTCTCTCTCTCTCTCTCGTAGTTGTTGTTGACATCGAATGCGTCTCTTGGAATGGTGGGAAACAATCGAATGCTGTGGACATTTGAGTATTTGGGGTTTTGGGTTTTTGGGATTTGGGATTTGTGATGCCATGTTGACTTAGCCATGGCCCGCATTTTTATGGATAGGTTGAAAACGTACAATAGACATGAATGTATGCACATACTACACACACACACACACACTTGTATGCATGTGTGCGTGTGTGTGTGTGTGTGAATGTGGATTGTGTTATGTTTGACTTTTTCCATCTATAAATGAAAATTGAAATTGAAATTTTTGATAAGCGAGACCAATATTTTTCCCCCCTTTCCGTAGTCCTCTATGCGTTTTTCATTTGTTTTTCGTCTTTTTTTTTTTTGTGTGTATTTTGTTCTATAATTGTTGCGTGTTCATTCATGTCCTTCCTCAGGCAGTTGACTCTCCACTTCAGTTGCTGCTTCTCAAATTTTACCACAAACAGAGAGACACATACACACACACACACACACACTAACAGATATATGGACACACACGTACACATATGTATATACATATACATATATCTATATATATAGATAGATATTCACGCATGTAAACTGAATACTTTTCTCCTTGCATTGGCAGTTGTAATTATTTTTTTGGGGTTTTTTGCCTTCTGTTCCTTTTTTTTTCTGTTTTAGTTTTTGTTTCGGTTTTGGTGGCTTTTGTTTTGTAATTTGTGTGCAGCATTTAATTGAACTTTTGTTTTCAAATTTTCTACTAACCCCACTCCCCTCCCCTCCCCTTCCCACCACTTTTTGTAAGGCTCCCTAGGCAACCTTTCGGATTCAGTCTAATTGCAAATTGACACGCAAACACACACATTGCAAAGTAGATGACGATTATAGGGTGTAACTAGGAAGATTGGTGGATATATATATATATATATATATGTATATATATGTAGGAGGAAGTATAACATTGCCTGCTCCTGCGATTATAGTTTTATGTTGCAGTAAGTTTCGATCAATTGATAAGAGTGCCACATTTTATTCTTAATTGAAATTGATTTCTTCATTGAATTTAGAAGGAAACTTTTTTTTTTTAACTCTCTATTTATTATTCAGTAATTGCAAGGAAAAACTTTATATATTGATTGAAAATAGATTGATTCATCATTATGTCAGTTGAAGCTACAGAAAATATAATGAAATTAACTCGAAAACTTAAGTCTTGATATTTATGACTGTAAAAATAAAATAAAAATATTATATAATAAAGTTAGATCCTAGATATTTGTAATGCATTGAAATAAACGTTTGCTATCCCATACAGTATACGCGTATATAATACCATGTCCATCTGTCTGTTTCTTTGCAGTTTTTGGAAATTAAATATTGTGCTATGTGAATGAAACGTATATGGTTCTGTTCTTTAATCGATTATCCTGAACAAGTTTATGAATTGGTCGGATCAGACAACTAAAAGGTATGGAAAAATAGGAAAGATAGCAGGATGTACTTGTAAGAGTTTCCTTAGTTTTTCAATCTATCTCAAACAAATTTATTGTACAGATAATAATTTTACCTTTATACTATACCCATAATTTTGAATCAGATCTGATAATAAATACCGACATAAACAATCAACCAGGAGCAGTCATTTAATTCAGCCAAATATATTTATCCAAAATATGGATATAAGAAATAATACTAAATCTTTATTCATCTGTATCCTTCAGCCATTGAATATCACTAAAGGAATGGACGATTTTATAATTGTATTATTCCTTCATTTTTATATTCTCAGATATATATATATACATTAGAAACTGTAATAATAATGAAAATGTAATTTTCTTCATATCTGTTATATATATATATATATATATATAAATATATTCTGGTTTCAAAAGTTGAATTAGTAAACTTAGAAAATTCCAATCGGTCTATGATTTTTGTTAACTACCATTAGTTTGTATTAACAGTAGTTAACTAATTCTATTGCCATTACTATATAGTCTTTTCTTTTTTAGATAATTCGATTTACAATTTCTCTAATTTTTCTGATTTGATCTATAATTAAAAATTAAATTTCCACACCTCATGGGATATAATATTTCATGGCCTATTTTGAGGTTTTATATTGTATATGTATGTAGTATATATATGTATATATATAATAGTTGTTTATTTATATAGCTTTTTGATTTGTTTTGTTTTTTCCTCACATTGTTGTTGTTGCTGTTGTTGCATGTAGTTTGTTGTGTAATTATTTGCTTTCTGCGGTTTTTCGACACTGCAATTCAGTTAATGAATTTGCTGTGACTTTTTCAGCCACTGCATTGGCTTGCAATTTTTGCAATTTTCGGGTAATTAGATAATTACGACAACATTATTAGCAAATTAATTTTGATTTTATGTGCCCTAAATGGGGGGGGCCTCTTGTCTAACCGACCCGATCGGGCTGCATTCGCCATTCCCTTGAATTTCCCTCCTTTGTACCATTGCCAATATTTCGTTTATTTTTCCGGGCAAATTGCAGTTTGTTGGCGTTTAGCCAAAGCATTTTTCCCCCAAAAAGAAAGAAGGGGGAGAATGGGTGTGAATAAGAAGCAGCTGCTGGAAATAGGAGAGTAATAGTAAGAATGAGTGGGAAAGAGTGAGAGAGAGATAGTGAGGGAGTGGGAGTGGCAGAAGATTGTCCCATTTATTCTCAAGTAAATTGCAAGCATTGCAGGCATAAATAAAATCTTCATCTTTTCCATTTTCCGTCTATTTTTCTTTTTTTTATTTTATTTTGCTACTACCTAAATTTATTTGTCTTCTATGCCACAGTTGAAAAATATATACCAAAATTTTTCATAAAAGGCAAAAATTATGCTTTTTTTTTTTGGTCTTTTGCATTTGTTTATTGGTTATTAAATTTCCAGCTCAAATTTGTTGCAACATCATAAATCATTGCTAGTTGATAATCAAATAAACTGTGTAAAATATCAAAAAAAAAAAAATTTGATTGGAAAAGATAGAGAAACTGAGAGTCATATATTGTAAAATAATATTGAAATATATAGATAGATTTGATTTTATATCCTTTTTGAAAGGGGTATATTTAATTTGCTTAGGAATGTGTTACGACTAGTGGGAGGTATCTCTGATTATATATACTCATGATCAATACGCCAAGCTGACTTCATTAAATCATCATCCATTCTACTCTCGAAAATCTAGTTATAAGAGAATCAGTTAACTATATCATATGTGTAGCTGTCATATGAATGAAAGATTTAAAACCATTAAAGCAACCTCAACTTCATATGGCTCCAATATAATCTTATTTTACACTAAATTCCCATAGAAATTTGTAAAAGAAAATTTTCAAAAATGTAGTTGAAATCTTTGATCATAATCATATATACATATATGGATCCAAAATTTTAAAAAAGTTTGCTGAATTTGTAGCTAATTTATAAAAATCTATTAAAAATCACATTTTCCGAATTGCATTATAAAAAAACATGTGGAAAACTTTTTTTTTTTCATATTAGGCAATTTTTTTTGCACTTTTGGAATTTTTGAAAATCTTAGACTGATGTCGGTTAACTATATCGTATAGCTATGATATAAAAGTTTAATAAAATTGCTGAGATTTATATTTTAATAGTTTAACGTTCCAAAACAGTTTGCAAGGGTATATAAACTTCGGCTTCGGTATTGAAATTATCCCAACTTTTCAATGATATATTGAGAATGCATTTCGTGTAACAATTTCTTCGATAAGCAAAAACTTTATTTTAATCAATGTTTTTAATTTAATTCTTTGATTTTTATATGAAGATTGATTTACTTTAAGTCTAAATCCTATTGCCATAACAATTATAAGGAAAAACATTTCGTTTAAATTGCTTTCTTGTCGAATAGAATATATATATGTATATACATATACATACAAAATAATATATGTATACATACATAGGTATGAATAACATATATATATATATATATATATATAAATGGATAGGTATCTATGTATATATATATATAAAATAAACAGTTTGCAGTTGAAATTATTTTCAATTTGCCTTTGGCATTTTTGGCATTCTTTCCGCAGAAAATAAAATAAAAAAAAAATAAATAAAAGGAAAAGAGAAACGGAAACGAAATAAAATATCGCAAAATGTCAGGAAATAAAAGTAGGCTGCAAATTACTATTGCAAACTTTATTCTATATTTAAATTGTATATTATATTATTTTCACTATCTTGTTCTGGGTTAAATGCTAAATCTTTAGACTTAAATCTTTTGTCTACTGCTGATTGGGCAGAAAAAAAATTTAGAAAACAACCAGAAAAAAGAAAAGAAATGACAAAACAAGAACTAGAACAAGAAAAGGCAAGAAATGTCTATATATATATATATGTATATCTGTATATATATATACTCCACAGCATGACTTGAGAGTTTATCTGGCAGATTTTCTTTGCTCCCTCCTGGGGCTGTCACTTGTCAGGGAAAACAGCAGAGCACAGCAGAAGGCAAAGGATAGCAAAGGATATAACCCAAGTCTGAGTCTCTTGCACTGATTGGCACTTCATTTTGACTGCAACCTGTCGTCTGATGATTCTAACGCCATTGCTGTTGGACTGTTTCATCAGTTGGATGAGAAGGAGGAGATGAGATGAGATGTTGTCCATGGTTCCATGCTGACATTCTCCATTGTCAGGTAGTCTCAATCAGCAAACTCTCACGTGCCGGGAGCAATAACAACAACAACAGCGGCAACGACAACGACAACAACAACAGCGATTCGAAAGAGAGGGGAAATGGTAAGGTGAGGAGGGAATAGGGAGTTGTTAGGTTTGGAGGGAAGGTCGAACAGAAATGTGAACAATAAACTAAACAAACAACTCAACTCATCGCAACAACACAACACGCAAACGTCTCAGTTGCCAGCTAAAAACTCAAGAATAGGCTAACAACAACATGATGAGAGAGCGGGAGACCAACCTCCCCCCTCCAAGATACGATGAAATTGAAGGGAAATGGTAGGGCTAGGGGAATGGCGATTGCAAGGAAGAAGAAAAGAAAAAGAAGAAAAATGCTCTTCTTACATATTCAAAAGCAAGGACATCTCATAATTTGCGCTCGTTTCTATCTTCTACAGCCATTTCACTACCTCTCTACCCCTTCTTTCCCTTCCTCCACTATTCCACCTCTCTCTCTCTCCCTTTCTCTCTCTCTCTCTTTCTATCTGTCTCTCTGTTTCTCTTTGCAATCGTCGCTCCGTGCAATATAAACCAACTAAAAAGTTTCACGCAGCGTGGCAAAGTTTGTCCCCAAAAAAAAAAAATTTATATAAACTATATATAAAAATAAATAAAAAAAAAATACCAAAAAAAAAAAGAAGTAGAAAATAACAAGAAGAAATCAAAAGAAAGAAAGACAGGAGAAAAAAGAAGAACAGAAAGCGAAGAAACAGAAACAAAGTGTCATTGAAAAAAAAAAAACAAGAAAGAAGAACAGAAAAGGAGAAGAGAGACAGAGAGACAGAGAGAGAGAGAGCGAGAGAGAGCGAGAGAGAGAGGGAGAGAGTGCATAAAGAAAATGCCGAAACTTGTCAGCGCGACTTTGGGGACACATGAAGCACATGCCGCAACAGTGCGACATCCATGCCCCAACGATTCCGTTTTCCTACACCATCAGCCAGGCCAATCATCTGGGCGAGGTTACTCCTGCTGCCTGGCCCTTCATACATATATACATATATATATATGTGTGTGTGTGTGGTGGATAATAAAGAATATAAAAAATAAAAATATAAAAAAAAAAACAACAACTAACCAGAAATCCCTTTTGGCCAAGGCAACTTTATCGCCACGCGCTTGTCCCCTTTTTAGTTTTGGCCATGTAATGCGATTTTCATTACACTTTATTGACAAGGGAAATAAAGCGGCCAAAAGAGGAAAATAGAGAGAAAAAAATTAAGAAAATACATAAAAAAAAAAAACACAAAAATTGTCTTGCATCAGATTGCACATGGATAAACATATAGATAACGCGATATATCAATACAACAAATACAGTTTGAACTAAAAGTAAACTACACACACACAGACATATACATTATGATCTTCTATGTAATCATATTTATAAAAGCGATCAGCGATATATATATATATATACATCGGTTTGCATTTATAATATTAGTTCAATAATTAATATCGAAATATAAAAATGAACAAATTTACGTTTATTTAATGATTAAAACTGAGATTTTATGTTAAAATTAAAATTCAACTTGAAGGAATATTTTTTGAATATTATTTCTCAATTCGTGAAATATAATATTATAAGAAAAAAAATGATAATTATATACAAAATTTTCAAATAAATCTTATGATTCCAGTTTTCGATATGTATATAGATATATTGAAAATTTTCAATTTTGAACTTAAAGTTTTCAGCTTTGTAAAAGTGTTCGACATAAACAAATGCGAATTAGGTCTATATATATATATGTATATGTATATATATGTTTTGAGCATTATATGTATATATATGTATAATTAAGTGGAATATGTATGTGGCCAGTAATCTAAGCAATTTGCAGTATCAAAATAAAAATAAAAAAAAAACAAAACCAAAAACCACATTCACATGCTGTCTGAACTGTCTTGGACCTCATCTCCTGCGGTTTCTCGACTTTATTTATTTTCATATTCTCCCCAACTCTCGAATTCTCTTTGCTCGCATTTCGCCTTTCCACTCTGCCTGACTCTTTCTCTCTCTCTCTCTCTCCCCCTCCCTCTCTTTCTCTATCTCTTTCTATCTCTGGGGTATAGCTCGCAGAGCTTTGTTTTATGCATGTCGCGCATCGCCTTACCAAAACTGTGCAAAAAGCCACTTCCGGCACTTACAACGACACCTACGCATGGCCAACATGACCACCCACAGTCCACATCTTCCTATACCATTGCCCCCCCCCCAATCGTTCTAACCTCCTTTGTTCCCCTGTGTATTGTTGTTGTTCTTTCTTGTTTTGTGTTATTTTTCGTTTTTTTTTTCTCGTTGTTCTTCTTCTTTCTATCATTCTTCATTTCCTTAGTGGGTAGAAGCTGCTCCCTATTCCACCACAAATTCTGACTGCTCTCTTCTCTCTGGTCTGTGGTTTTCCTTCTTGTCACCGCAACAGTAAAACTACACGAGTCGAGTCCAATCCAATGCCCCCACCCCCCCCCACCACCCTACCAAGACCCTCTATCAATGTTCAGTACTTGGACTCATACTTACAATCGCAACCTCCCCTCCACCCCGTTTGCTACCACATTTAAGCCAAAAAGTAAACCAATTGTTAGTTTTAATGGAATTTATTGGGTAAATATTTGCTAAGCACAAGAAATTGCTTGTGAGCATTTGTCGTATTTTTTCTTGTTTTTGATTTAAGATTAAAAGTTTCCTTTTTGCTTTCGAACTCGAACTTCGAACTTCAAACTTCAAACTTCGATATTTAATGTCGAAGTTCGAAAATTGACAAACTTTAATTTGTATGGCCGAAAAAATTTAGCGCAAATTTTTATTTTGATTTTATTTTTATTTATTTATTTGTTTTTGTTTTTTTTGTTTTTTTTTTTTTTTAATTCTTTTTTGATTTTGGGAAATTGATTGGTTTATTCTCAGATTTTTCCCATACTTTTGTTTGCCTCCATTTCTTTTTTTTTTTTTTGCCATGTTGAAAAGTTTTTTATATTATTCAGACTTTTAGTTGACGCAAATGCCCTCTTTCTGTGCGCCCCCCTCCACCCCCCTTTTCGCTTCCATTTCTTACGCATTGTCATTTCACTTTGACTGTGGTTTCTTTTATAATGATTTATGTCAAGTTTAAAAGATCAGCCCAGAGCCTGGAGCATGACAAAGCTTTTGTTTGCTCTTTTAATTTGCTCAATAAATGTCGTCCAAACTTGCTTTCTATATACATACATACATATACACACACGCACACATATATACATACATACATATTTATAAATAGAATATGGCTGAAAGAGAGAGAATAGACGGGTCTGAAATAAACAACAGCAGGACCAATTTGCTGGAAACACATTTCCTCATTAGGTTTCTAGCCATATAAAAGAAGGCAAAAAAAAATGAATAAAAAAATTTGCATGTAAACCTTCCAGAACCAAAAAAAAAAAAAAAAAGAAAATAGAAAAGACAAGAAAAGCAAAATAGATAAAAAAGAGAAAGAGAAAGCCACATAAGTTTACGAACAAAAGGGAAATGGTTAGTGAGGGGTCGTATAGCTAGGTAAAGGGAAGTCCGTATATACATATAATTTAAATATGGTCATAAGGAAATCTTTATTCTAAATTCATATAAATGTATGGATACTCTATAAAAGATATACATATACATAGATATTATATACATATGTATATAACTAATCATAAAAGTTGTCTAAAAACTATTTCATTAGTCAATATGTTTTCTTATATTTCATATATAAATTTATATATTTATATAAATATATGTATATATATATAGATTAAGGCATCAAGGTCGATTCATGACCAAACTTCGCAAATGCCTTTCGAAAACTAATTAATTAAGTTATTTGTTATATTTCAAGTTGATATACTCTTTGAAAATGGTTTAGATTATATAGATATATATTATATACGAGTATATATATACATTCTACAAGTTTATAGAAACCACATAAGTAGATATTAATTCAATGGATTCTTTTTCATCTTCTGCCCTTCCCCTTTTTCTCCACTTTTTGCCCCGCGATGTTCAATTATTTAACAATCATTTTGAAAGGAGTGAAGAAAGGCGAATGTCCTGTTCATACCGTTTTCCCATTCTATCAATTCCCCCTCCCCCATGTCATGGCAGCTATTGCTGGTCGTACTATGACAATTTCATTGTTGCATTGCCATGTTTTTTTTTTTTTATTTTTATTTTTATTTTTATTTTTGCTGTCTTCGGCTTTAGCTCTTAAAGGCTCAGCTGGGTCCACCTTTGTTCGGCCTCTGACAACAACCGAAGACGAAGACGAAGGCGACGCGTCGCGACGTTGTCTGATTATATCGAAGCGGTATTTCCTTCTTCTTCTTCTTTTTCTTTGTTTTTTTTTCTGTTTTTTTTTTTTTAATTTTTTGTAGTTGTTGTTGGTGTAGTACCTCCCATAACACCATCAGATTCGTTCTCTATCATTGTGTCTCTGTCTTGCCTACTGGCATTTGTTCCACTTATTCCACTTGAACGCTTCGTTAAAAGCAAACTTTCGCCTCTAATGTTGTTGTTGTTGTTGTTGTTTTTTTTTTATTCCAGCGACTTTCTTTTGTTTGGTTGCCGATGGTTGAATGAATGAAAGGAGGAGGAGGGTCGAGATACCGTGGTGGGGGGTGGTAACCACTAGCTTAACATGCTACTGCTTCTGTGGCTCAAGCTCCTGGTATGTTGTTGTTCTTGACAAAGTTCTACTTGTCGTTGTCGGCATCGGCATCGGCATCGGCATCGCCGTTGTCGTTGTCGTTGTCGTAGTCTTTGTATAAGGACGACATGAACGCGGATGCGGACACGGACATGCCCTAAGATCGAGCGAGGGGGGAGGGGAAAAACTAGAGGGAGACTGGGAAGTGAACACGTTTCACGTGAAGCCTATCAAGTGTAAGCACAGCAAGAATAGAGAGATGAGAGCGATGGAGGGCAACATGAAAGGTATATAACGACAACGACAACGACAACGACAACGACGACGACGACGACAACTCCAACGGAATGACAACGAGAATTCAAGCTATAGACCTTTGCGACCTTGTCCCTGTATATGGTAGTAGGGGTTGGGAATGGTCAGAGGGGGGGAGTTTGGGTAATGTAGACGTGTTTCGCTTAACATTTTACCGTCCAAGTCCAAGCCAAGATTAGCCAACATAATATTAAACGGCAAAAAAGTATGAGGGTACTGAGCAGGACGAGGAGAAAAATGTGATGGTGAAGGGGAAGGGGGGTGGGGAAGTGTATGGTAGACTCGTGGAGAGATTGACAAAGTTTATATAAAAGGACCCAAAGACAAGCGTACTCTGTCTAAACTGGCAAGAAAATTGCCACTGGCGACAAACGGAAATCACCTGCAACGGAGTCAAAGAATTCTCAGCAATCTACCAAAGCAACACCAATCCCAATCTCAATCCCACCACCCAACCCCCCCCGTTCCCACTAACCCAGCAACAGCAGAACCACCTACAGACTTGTCATATGAGTTGAGGGATACCATGTCAGAGACAGAACCAGAGCCTGTTGGAATGCAGCAACTTTTATGACAGTTCAACCCCCCCCCTGCTCCTGTTCTGATCATCATCCTCATTCTCTGCATCCATTTTCTTGGGATTCTACTTTCCTTTTTTTTTTTTTTTGTTTTGTATTTTTGGTATTTTTTTTTTTTTTTTTTTTTTTTGTGGTCGTCGTTGGGTTTTTAGTTTCAAACGATGATGATGATGATGACGACGGCAACAATTTATGTTTATACAATTTTGGTTAGGTTCCTGCCGCTGCAGGGTAGATGAAAGGGTGGGTGGAGGTAGAGAGGGGTTCTTTGGGATTGCTGATGAGAAGGTGGAAAGAGGGGGGGGGGGAGGGGGACGGGTGGGTGTTGTAACTGGAGGAGCCTGTACTTATAACAACTGTCGCTGACAAGCTCGTGTAATTCATGATTTATGCCATTTGGAATAACAGTTGTTGGCAACATAATTGCCCTGCCACGCCTACATTAACATCTGTCCTTTCCGTCTACCCTCGCCATGATACACACACACACACACACACATACACACTCATACAAACAAAACAACAAAATGTTCTTTGACATTTTCATTTTCATTTGGAAATTGGCTCTGACTTAATATTTATTCACAATTAAAATTTCTGTTACTGCTGCCGGCGTTGGATAGTAGGGGGGTAGATAAGGGGAGATAGAGGAGATAGGGGAAAGGGGGTGGGGAATGGGGGGCTAAGCATGAAATTGTCGCGGTGACAGTGACGTTGATGTTGCTACTGTTACCGTTTCTGTTGCTGATGTTCATGTTGACATTGACGATATTTTTATGGCCTAATTTGGTTGAATAAATTTTGCAGCGCTTTACGATTTAAAATAATGAATTATAGTTGGCCAGATTAAGCTAATTTTATTTTCTTTTTCTTTATTTTTGATTTCTCTTCTTCTTTTTTCTCCTGGGGAGGGGCGAGGGGGGAGTGGTTTTTATGTTGGCTAAAGGCATTTCATTTGAACTTGGTTGGTTAGTTTTCGTTTTGTTTGTCATGTTCCCGACACACATGTCCTTGTTTTCTTACTCCCTTTTGCCCCCCCATCATTGGCATCCTGACTGTCTTTTGTGTCCCCTTTACTTTCCGCTCACTTGCCATGGCCACTAATGAAGCAGAAGTTTCGGTTTTGGTTTCGGTTTTTTGGGTTTACGTTTGAAAACTCTTCGAGTGTAAGTAAATTAGAAAAGGGTTGGCCACACCCACAGTCCACAGTACACAGGCCATAGTCCATACTCACACACACACAGCCAACACTCGCACACCTCAACCATAAAAACTAGTCACATGCCAAATTTTGGATGGGTGGTTGGTTCATGGGTGTGGCCATTCAAGCTTGAGCGTTGTTGATTGAAGGCGTTAAAATTCCCTCTATATATATGTGTGTGTGTGTGTTTACTTGGCCCATTGTTTGCCTTGGTTAACTTCCCCTGGAGGATAGGTGGTAGAAGGTATTTTGGCCTTACGCTTTGCTTTCCAATTGCCATTGCCCCCATTTTCTTTCTCTTGTTCCCTCGTTCCTTCTGTTGCTTAATAAAGTAATAAATAAGATGCAAACAGAGTGAAGGAGCAGGAACTGGAGATTAGATCTGAATGTTAAGCCACTATCCATGCTGGGGGGGGGAATTGAATTGAATATTAGTTCAAATTGGCCATCCGAATGCCAAAAGTGTTAGCTATCAATTGATCTAATCGATAAATCATCATAAAGAATTTTAAAACGATCTTCAGAAAGATGAATAAAATGTGAATAAGCAAAAGATGCAAATATGAAGCGAACCTAACCGTATCAATGTGTGTGTGTGTGTGTGTGTGTATGGTGTTGAAAAGCAATAAATATGCAAAACTGAAACAAAAGGTTAACCAAGGATATAGAGGGGCATAATGGTTGGTTGGAGGAAAAAAAAATAACTGCCGCACATGTTCATGGTCATTATATTTTCAATAATACGCATACAGGGGCGTAGCTATGAGAGGGATCAACTAACGATATATTTACTGATTAACAAAACAATAAAAATAAATTATTTAAAATCAGATATATTGTATAGTTAATCAAATGCCAATGACTTTAAGTGCGGATATAAAAAATTTAATTTTTCAAAATAAATATCAATTTAATATACTAAATGTTATTGGATATACTTATGTATACACATTTATATATATATATGTATATATATTTCTATATTGGTATGTGCTTTATAATAACTTAACTTGTCACAATCTCCGATTATATATGTAGAAAAAGGAAAGGCAATAATTAATAGAATTTTAAATATATTTTGGAAATTTTGTCATAGTCATAATTCTCAACTAGTTGAAACATTGCTGATAAATTCAGTTTGAAAATTGCTAAAAAGAATATTTCAATATCAAATAGATGTTAAGACATTATAAATACAATTTAGTAAACTTTTATATAGTTTCTAAAGATTATAATCTATTATCCTTCTGTAAACGCCACTGAAAATAATCCACACCGAACAAAAAGGCACATTTAGATAGATACCATCAATATATACATATATATACATATAGTATGTAAGTATTTATATATATTTTCATATTTTATATACATAAATATGTATATACATATGTATATATAAATACGCATGGTTTTTGCATTTCGAATAATTTATCATTCCGCTGTGAAAATGACAGAAATGCAAACGAATGTGAATTTAGATGGAAAGGCAAACAGAAGACATACGCAAAAAAACATTTGAATTTTTCATATATATTCTCTATAATCTACATCTATATATGTAGTCTAGATATACACACACGCCCATATTTATACCTACGTCTACATCTACATATACATATACATATACATATATATTATGTGTTATGATGTTTTCCGATCATATTTCGTTCCTGCGACAAGGTCAATAAAACAAAATAACAGCAAAAAAAAACAGAACGAGAGAGAGAAAAAAAAAGAGTTTGTTAAAATTAACATAAGAAGGCCATCAGTGGAGGCTGTTACCCTAGAACCGGGTGGTTGGATAACCATCGAACCACCTAACAACCACCTACAACAACAACAATAATAGCAGAGTTCACTCCATCGGTTTTTGCCGCTTATAATTTATTGCCACCAAAATTGTTTGATTTGGCAACATTCTACTAATGACACTCACAGGACACGTTCGAGGGACAACAGCTTTGGATTTGGATTTGGATGTGGATGTGGATTTGGGTTCGGGTTTGGGTTTCATTGTAAACCGCAAATGTCCAAAATGCTAACGAGCAAGGTGAGTGAGGGTGTAGAAGTTCAAGTTAAAGATGCCAAATGGTTATGAGGGGTTGGTGGTGGCGGTGGGGGGGGATTGGTTTGAAGATGGGGGGAAGCAATGGTATGGTTGTATGGTAGGATGTTGTTTTGGTTACCTTTAAATTGCCGATCGGCGCGAAAAATTTCGTAAACGAAATTGAATGAAATTGCCTACGTAAAACAACAAGAACAATAACAACAACAACAACAACAACAACAAGTGGAAGATGAAATAATAATAAGCAATCCAAGGTATCGCCCCATCTGCCGACCGCACCGCCTAACTAGCGAACTGTCGTGCAACAAAATGCTCAGCCCTTCCATGAAGCGCCCCGAACCACGTGCCTGAAACGTGGGTGGACGGCACGTAATACGTGAAGAGCGAGAGAGAGAGAGCGAGCGAGAGAGAGAGAGAGAGAGAGAGGAAGAGAGAGAGAGAGAGAGGACAGTTGGTTGGAAAAGCGCTAAAGGAAATTGTATTTAAATGCCTTTGACCTGGCACATTAGTTGACATAGGGTTGCCAAAGGTAAGCAAAAGGAAAGCCATGGAATGGAAAAAGGCGGCGGCATCATGGCAAAAATAGTGGGGGGGAAAGGCATGTGTATGGTATGAGCGGTAAATGAACGCGGATTAAGGTGAGGGGGGAGGAATCGGAGCCATCACCAAGCACGTAAATCAAAAAACACATTGACGAAGATAAACGATGCTAAAGGTGTGTGCGACATGGGTGTGCCTGTGTGTGTGTGTGTGTATGTGTGTGAGTGTGTATGTGTGAAAGATTGTACGCATATGTGTATGTACAATGTTGACATTGCTCTTCAGGGTTGCCACCGCATCTACATATTAGTTGCAATTAATGCAGAGATATTCCAAACAAATAATGTAAAAACAATATCGTATTGTTTAGAGATTGAATATCGTATTTGTTGCCAAGCAAATAACTGAATATCGTTAAACTGTTCATATCACAATATAATAAATTGTTATTATTCAGATCATTCAGACTGAAAGTAAAGGCGTTCAGTATCAGTCATTAGCTTATAATCTGTTTATTCATCTAAATATCGTTTTTCCCATAGATCGTATAATAATGCCATCTATTAATTAATAATTGCAATTGCAATAGTTCTAACAAATGACTAAATGATTGAATGACCGATGTAGAATGAATTTTAAACACAATTCAAACTAGGAATATATAATCAATATTATTTAATTCGTATATTTATATCTAAGAAATAGATATAGAATAAATATATTAGAATTCAAGATACGATTTTCTATGGAAACTATAGCTTTGTCTATGTCTAGAGCACACGGTACATAATCCTACTCCCGTTGATGGATGTCATCGAAAGTGTGAAGAGATACCATAAAAGTTGCCATAATTTTTCGACGTTTAAAGATTTTTGATTTGATGATTGGATGTATATCCAATATATTCGACGGACATGGATAAAAATTAAAATGACTATATACTTGGATTATATCCTGTACCAATAATAGATCCTTCGAAATCCTCATTAATTGAATATACATTTTTTTTTTATAAAATCCTCTAAACAAGCCGAAACAGCAAACACATGCTTTCTCGCTCACTCCTATCTGTAATCGAATATATATACTGGGGTCGGAAATGTTTTCTTATGTCTGTTACATACATTTTGGTGACTTTAATATACCCTTTTGCCCCATGGGTACAGGGTGCAAAAAACAAGAAAACGAACGATTTTTGAATTATCTAAAGTCTGATTTGCCTTAGCGCCTAATGTTAGGCAGCGGTTATTTTTGTTATTGTCGTTGTCCTTGGTAGCCTAGTCATCATTGAAAAATTGACAGCTGATACAATGGCACAATTGTAGGTCGCCACCTTGCAAAGACTCATGGGATACATGAAGCATGGAGCATGGGGGCATGGGGGATGGGCCATGGCATTGGAGGCACGCATCAATTGTTGTTATCATGCTGCCATGGCATTTTCAGTTTGTTGTTTGTTTTATACCCTAGCAAAAACCAAAAAAAAAAAAAAGAAACGAATAAAGAAATAAGTATATTCATTTTGTTTAATAGATTAAATATGCTTAAATGGAAGCATCAACGATTAAAACATTAAAATATTTTTAACCGATCTGTATGCAATGCAATATCCTTTATGGATTATATGACTCTCCATAGTTGTTTTACATTCTTAATTTCCGATTTATTTGAATCGAACAAGCATATCATACAGAAAGAATCGATTGAGTTTAATTGCAAAATTTGGATTATGTGAATATGATGTATATATATACATACTTATATATATATATATATAAAGAATTGAGAATTAACTATATTATTTAATTGCTATTTGAACCATCAGTCAAATTATCAAATAAAACATACGCAAGGGTATACAAATTCGGCTTAGGCAAAGTTGGCACCGTTTTTCTTAGTTTTTCTTTTCTTTTTTTTTAGAAATCGTTCGATTTGTGTGTGGGTGTCTGTGTGTGTGTGTGTCAACACGCATCCTGTGAAGCGTCTAGCGCAAAATATTAAACATTTGTTTGATTGATTTGCTTTTCGCAGTACGAATGATGTTGTGGGGGAGGGGGAGGGGAAGGGGTGCGATTGCGAGTGAAGGTGAACCATTCCCATTCCATCCCTGCCATTCCGCTAAATCACCTTTGGAAGGCAACAAAAAATTTGACGAAAATTCTTTTTCTTGTATCCTTATGCTGCTTCCTTTTTTTTCCCAATTTTTTTTTCTTTTTTTTTATTATTTATTTTTTTTTTTTATTTCCTCTCGGTCTCAATTTTAATATTTATTCAGATTTTTGATTGCTTTGTATTGGCAAATGGGCGTGACAAGGACCTACCGACGACACCGTATTCACTTTCCCATTTTCCTTCAATTCACATAAGAAAATTGTCTTTATATATATATATGCATGTGTATATATATATGTATACTTAGAAGACACCACGCCCCACTAACGCCCATTACTTTCACGTTGTGTAAGTGATTTTCCAATTTGTTGCGTGTTTTTCTTCTATTTTTGTTGTTTTTTTTTTTTTGGTTTTTCCTTCTCCTTTTTCGTAATGAGTCAAAGATTCTTTTGCTTTTCCTGCTTTCCATTGCATTAAAACTAATTTAATGAATGCTCTAGGAATTCCCTTTTTGGCCAAGTTAAAAAAAAAAAGAAGTAAACACAAGCAAGACACGGAGAAGAGCGAGAGAGAGGGAGAGAGGGAGAGAGTGAAAGAGGAATGTAGGAAAATGGTGGAAAGAAAAAGAGCCAGTTGACATTCTTTAACTTTTTGTTAAAAGAGGCTACAACTTTTCGCCTCCATCTCTTGCATCTCTGCCATCTCCTCCGCGGCTTTAAAACTAACAAACAAACAGACATTCAAGGAAAACGAGGAAAACAAAAATAAAAAAAATAATAAACTGCAAAACTGAAAAAACAACAACAACAACAGCAACAACAACAAGGACAAAAAGAAAACGCAAACGAAAAAGCTCAACATTTTTCCACTCAAAGGAGAAAAGTGGGTTGCAAAGTGATGCAACGTTTTCCTTATTTTTCTTCATTTTTTTTCGCTTTCTCCCCCCCTTTTTTTTTGATATTTTTTGTTATTTGCCGATTTTTGTTTTTTTTTTTTTTTCATTTTCTTTTGCTGGTTTCCCACAAAAGGCGACGAAACGAAACGAGAGAGAACGCGAAAATCATTGAAATCGCATCCAATATACATACCTGTCTGTGGAAGAGGGGAGTGGGAATGGGAGTGGGAGTGGGAGTGGCAGTTGGTAGCCTGGTAACTTGGTAGTTGTATGGTGGTTAGGCACTGCGGTTGCCATTCCCAATTGTTTGACAAAACAAAAAGGCCAACCAAAAAAAAAAAAGAAGAATGCAGAGAGGAGAAGAGATGGAAAAGGAAAAAACAAAAAAAAAAAGGAAAGGAATGGTTAAAAACCAAAGAACAATCGAGTAAACCGAGAAGAATGAACGCGTAGCGGCTCTCACACATCAAATTGCATTTTCAACTGTGGAGTGGGGGGTGTGGAGTCGTGGGTTGTCTGGGGGGATGGGTGAAAAAGATGCGGGGAGTAGGGTAGGGTAGGTGAGAGAGGCTGGTTATACCATTGAGGCGTCTGGCTGTGACAATTTACTTGTAAAATCAACCGCAACAATTTCAATTGCCGTTACCCATCCATCCAATCGCTGCAGGAGAACAGAGGACTCTGTTTGCATCTCCATCGTCATCCTTTCTCTCTAGAAGTCACAGCGGTCATTGTTCAGAGCATTGACAATTCAATTGATGCAAAACGTTGCACACACACACACACACACACACACAGGAGCTACAATTACACACTAATGAACTGAACATGGTAAGAGACCAACCCCAATACGAAAACCCAAAACCCAAAACCCAAAACCCCAATCCACCAAAATTTCTCAATTTTCAATCAGCGGTATATGTGTGAGATGAAGAAGAAGACGAGGAAGAAGAAGTAGAAGAGGAACCATGACTTTGTGGTTCATTGCCAGCATAAACCACAAATGACATGCACCTTTAGTTAGATTCCATTCGATTTGCACCATTCAAACATTTAACTAATCAAAACCATTGAAGAATCTCAAATATCTGCAATATGCATACATAAATCCATTATATATATATCATATTTGGCATTAATTTAAATGTCAAATGTAATTAATAAAGTTTTCAGAATTCTTAAATATATTAAATAAATCCCTCTCCCTTAACATATGTCACTGGTATTAATATATATACCTATATACATATATATATATATATATATAATACAAAAGTAATTTAAGTCGGGGACTAAACTTAAATTTAATACGAGTTATGACTCTGATATATAATTTGCCTAGGATAAAGTATATAGAGAAAGAGAATCGTCGTCAAAATACATTAAAAGTGAATGGAAATTTTATACTCTTTTATCGATTTTTCTATGAAAATTTACACTTGATATTAGTTTGTCTATATATTGCATTATAATTCATTTCAATACTGTTAAATCGTATGGAAAATTGCATCCTTTAAACAGAGACATGTCTGACATAGAGTGAGAAAGAGGCTAAATGAAACACACACACAGGCATAAAGAGAAAGAGAGACAGAGAGAGAAAGAGAGAGAGAGAGAGTGAGAGAGTGAATAAGAGGCAGAT